>CM037916.1:4420000-4822500 GCA_021346845.1 Apeltes quadracus | reverse complement strand
AACGTGAACATGAGAATAGATTTTCAAAGGCCATTGGAGCAGACCAACCATTTTGTGACACCTTCTTCTTCCCAGTCTGTTCGGCCCTTGTTTTTTTGAGGATTACAGGCTTGCGAGGCGCAATACTAATTCACAGCTAATTGCTTTTCTTCTGTGGGTCTGTTTATTGGTATTCAAGAATAACTAAAGGGATTTGCTGCACATTAACTGCTCAAAATGATATAAAAGGATTTGAGGAAATGGTCTGGCTTCAGTATTTGAAGCAAGAAGCCCAAAATCTAGAAGTGCATCCGATGCGGAGACAGACCCTCATGCCCAGTGCTTCCTCTGCGCAGACAGCAGATTGAAACTGAAGCTCTGTGTTTGTGTTCAATTGAATGAAGAAGGCTCTTCCTTAACCAGGTTAAGCAAAGTGGGGAAACGGCATGCGTCATGTTGGAGGGGGCCGCAATTTGCACAACTTTTATCGACATGTCCGATGTTGCCAAGCAGACACGATTGTCATTGTAGGTGAATCAGTGTTTGTCTCAGCAGCCAGGTGCTGTAGGAACGGCGGCATCTCTTTCTAATCATGACTCACCATTTTGTCCATTGTAGTGAGGGAGGACATAAGGGATGCGTATTGGGGCACATCTTTTTCCATAGAGCTGTGGGTCAGTATGGATAAGCCCTTACCGTTCTCTTCATTTATTGTGCAGCCGGATGCGGATGTTTTGCTCTGACGAATGGGGGAATAATCAGTGGGCAGACTGTAAACAATGGAGGGCGCGTAGACCTGCGAAAAGTACTCAAAAGCTTTTTTTGGGGAGGGGAGCAGGGATCTGCACTCGACCACGAGGTCAACGCTTTGTAACAGAGGTGACGGCAGTTGTTTGGCTCCTGGTTGCTTGGCATTATGGGATGCTTGTCCTCTCTCACTCCGTCACGCACCAGCAGGCAGCTTGTGCCTCACGCTGATGCCTTTGTGCGCTCTCTGGGAAGAGGTCACGCGGCCATCGGCTCCTGTGCGTCTAACGCTGCATGTCTGGCTTCTCTGTGAGCCGTGATTCAGCCTGTGATTCACGGCGGCGGCGGTCGGGTCTGAGCCAGGAGGTGTACGTTGTTATTTCAAGACTTGAGCGCTGTGGAGTTTTGACGGATTCGGCGGTGCACAAATCTCATTTTGCAGACAGAATGAGGGAGTCGGCGTAATACCGTGTTTATTTTTTGGGCCGACACAACTTTGACTTGCAGTTACAGCTGATAACTCTGATGACAAGCTGTAAGGGGAGTTGTCTGGGTCGATTGATTTGGGTTTGTTCTTAAGTGACTTTGCTGACAGGATGCCCCGGCTGAGTGCCCAGGTTCCTGTTTCTGTTACCTATAACACACTTTTCACTGGCAGCACAGCGAGAGCAGAATATCTCTCACTCTGTGCCACACAGCATGACCAAAGCCAACTTTAAAAGGCGTGCCTTTTAATTGGAACTTCAAATTTAAAGTATTCAAATGTTCATTTCTTTCAGGCTGACGGCTGAAGGTCAGTTGTTGTTGTTGTTGTTGTTGTTGTTGTTATAAAACGAACCTACACAAACAGTGACGCCACTACAGATATTCAGTGACAACAAGTATTTTGTCTCTGAACTGTGGCTGTGTCAATGTCTTTAAATTGAAGTTCCTCGCAGAACATACAATCATTTAACTTCACGTTTGATGAGCAGCATCTGTAATGTGAAGAAAAAGGCTGATGTTGTAATCCTGCACAGATTTATTTTCCATTTGTCGTTTGCCGTTCATCCAAAAGGGGAAAACGGGACAAACCTGTTCCGGTCACTGATTTTCTAAATATGACACATTTCTCATCTTCCCTCAGATAGGCAAGTCTTGTCCAGACCCGTCCTAAATAGCACGCACTGTTTGGGGAATTTTTGGGCCTGTTGTAACATTTCCATTGTAACACACTGTGTCTTGAGTGGTAGCTGTGAATATTCAGTGGGGTTGTTGGTAAAATAGACCTGCAGGCCGTGTCCTGTTCACAGTCTGACTGCCGAAGGTGCAGCGGTTTACTGCGAGGTGAAGCCTTCACACTCTGGCAGACGGTCCTCTAAGAATTTAGGCAAAAAGAAAAGCACCAATCAGAATAACCCTCCCAAAACCCACTGTGCTCCCGTAGCATTCAGCCTCTTGAAAACTTTTTTGACTAAATGTGACATTTCAGAATACTATAATTAATAAATAGACTAATCTTAAATACATCCGTTAATAACTGTGTGTGTTTCAGTTCTTCACATTGTCATATCTTTCCAAAATGAATGCAGTCAAACAATCCATGCTTTACATCATCGTAACTAAAATACTATTTATGGTGCTACTTGTTACCGTGGTGATGAGTTTGTCGTTGTGCGTGCGTGCGGGCAGGCAGACCGGATGTCTGTGCGATGGAGTAGGAGGTGTGGGTTTTGCAGCATCACTGCTTGTTTTCTAAGATGGATGCAGGAGTTGACCTTGGTTGTATCTTGTTGGTGAGAAATGCACTCGTATCTATATTTATATCAAGCACACCACGAGCAAAAACACACTCTAGATCTGCCTATTAGTTCGTGACATGTTTTACATAGGCATATGATTGTCCCTTTTTTCTTCTCTTTGCCTTTGTGTGTGATTGCTCATGATAGTAATTCACTTGACCTGACTTTACCAGTAGTGTGATTATTTCTTTGCCTCTGTCTAATCTCGACTTCAAATAACACTCAGTGTAGATTTTGCTCCCCGCCGTGTCGTCCTGTGTGTCTGCAGAAGTTAGCAACTGCAATCCTTAACTGATGACAGTGATGAGCGCACGCACACAACCAATCGCGTTCGATATGGTTGAAATATAATTCAAACCATTTGCGGTACAGTAAGTGCGGCTTCGACGAGTCACATTTGTTAAGTGCGGCTGCACAAGTTTGCAAAGATAAGTTAAGAATAGATAAGATATAAGAATATCCATCTTTCATACAAGGAAGTATCAGGAAAGTCAAGAGGAGCAGTCCCTAAAAACTGTCCCTAAAAACTCTACAAAGTGCTCTTCTAACAATCTGCGCTGAGATGTCCACAGGATTTGGAAGAAAAGGTGAAGCCATTGCACTGATCGCAACAGAGAACAGAAGCTAGGAATTAATGACATCAGCTGTTTCTTTGCTCACCGCTGATTGGTCAAACTTCTGACTGAGAGCTCGAATGCAGAACATAACCTGCCCCGGAGCAGGTTAGCTGTGCTAACCTACCATGGTAACGAATACCGATTGAAGCCGAGCTACTTTCATAGTACTGAAAACCCGGGGTTGGTGGAAACTATGCTGAAACATAGCTGGCTACCACATGAACCAGCTTCATGTGCTTGTTCATGTGGTGTTTCCTCTGATTTCTGACTGAGAGAAACTTTAAGATCAAAACGTCAACATTAAAATATCGGTCAGGCTCTTTTGTAATTTGAGGGTTTGTGTCCAATAGAACCGTCACCTGTCGTGCTCTTCTTCATGTAAAAACCAGCGTAGCTTCGTCCCAAAACGTGAACCCCCAGGATGTCCACGCCTTTGTTTATTCTAGCCGTGTGTGTGTGTGTGCGTGTGTGTGCGTGTGTGTGCGTGTGTGTGCGTGTGTGTGTGTGTGTGTGTGTTCAGGGCTACAGTGTGCCCACAGTACACTGTTTGCTACTCAGACAAACTGCCAGTGGTTGCGTACTTCCACATGTATCTGCTACTCTCACTTTGACTAAAGGGGGGAGAAGGAGGAGGAGGATGAGGAGGGGGGTCGGCATGCAACCGTTTGATCATGAATCCCCTCCACCCTCAAGTTCAGATTTTTGTTCAATGACACTCAAGTGTTAAATATTTAATCATTTCAATCATTTATTTCCCAAAAATAACTGGAAAAAAAATAACTGAAAAAAAAAACAGAAAAATATGTTTTGTTGTACTGA
Source organism: Apeltes quadracus (assembly GCA_021346845.1). Taxonomy (NCBI): domain Eukaryota; kingdom Metazoa; phylum Chordata; class Actinopteri; order Perciformes; family Gasterosteidae; genus Apeltes; species Apeltes quadracus. The sequence goes on along the minus strand of CM037916.1, from coordinate 4,818,557 downwards.
ACACTTTGGGTATTGTGTGCCAGCTTTTGTCCCTCCTGTGCTTCTGTGTCCTTCTTGGGAAAGGTGTCTTTGTTGTCAGCTACACACCAGGAGGATTAATCCAACATGGACCTTCACTGGAGCGAAGCAGTTTTAAAACGCTCTCTGTTCTCTGTCTGTGTTTGCTGTAGTTAAGTTCTTGAGGACTTCCTTCTGCTGCACTCAGCACATTCACTTCCAGGCATATCCATATGTTGGATTAGAAAACAAATACACAGGAAGCTCTATCGAAAGACTTGACTGAATTGTTAAAAGTATAGGCGAGGCGTTAAACCAGGAGGGACATCACTGCGGTAGAAGTTATAATTTAAATCTACTGTATGAAATGGGGGGATATAGAATACAAATAAAAAGAACAGACTATACCAACAATTCGCTACACAACTGTGGTGAGTGTATGTGACAAGTAAGTGACGAGTGTAAGTGCATGTGGAGTGTGAAGGGAGGGATGCCAGTCAGTTTTCCCATTTTCCATCACGAAGGACCGCCTGCTGTTGGTTAGTTTGTCTCTGCTGAATCAACTGAACTGTGCCAGACGTTTGCTGTTCTACAAGTTACTCCTCCCAAAACGCTGCCGGTTGTTTTATTGCGTGTGGTTTGGGCTCCGGACACAGAGGGCCTCATGGATCATCTCTTATTTGTATTCTAAATTGCCCTAGCCTATAACCTTCTATTTTATACAGTAGATTTAAATTGAATGATATTTTTCTTGTTGTCCACTGTCTTACTGTCCAATGTTGCACACCAACCGCCATGTCAAATTCCTTGTGTGTCAATGAATGTTCCTGATTCCTACAGCTGTCACCTGTGGGTTTTCTCCACCGCTCGCTCGCAGCGAAGCGGGTGACGCGGTGTCAGCGCGTTCACTCTGCAGGTTGCCAGAAATAATTGTTAATAATGATCATAATAATCAATGCATGTATCAAGAAGGGTTAGTGGTTGAGGTGAGTGAAGCGCTGCTTTATTCCTCTCGTCATGGGGTGAGCGTTATTCCTATGTGTACATTTGTACCTCCCTGATGACCCCCAGTTGACTTCAGTCAGGAGGCCTCAGAGCAGGTCACATGGTCACATCAGACTTGACGTAGAGGAGAGGATCTAAAAGGTGTAAGGAATAAGAAGGACAGGGGGAAACAGCGCCCTCATGTGGATGTGTTTGTTTCCCTTCTGTAAACGTACGGCCCAACCCCCAATCTCTGCAGTCAAACATGTACTAAGGGAAGAAAAAAGAGTTAAAGTTTAAAATGTCAAACGCTTGCTTACTGTACTGAAACATCATTTCATCTGCATCACACACACTGAACACACTGTTGTGTCCTATACGACTGGTGTTGGCCAAAACTAAACACTAGAGTGCAGTAGCTCTTCTTTTTTACATATCGGTACCTTTGTCTTGACCACTTCAAAAATGTGTGTGTGTGTGTGTGTGTGTGTGTGTGTGTGTGTGTGTGTGTGTGTGTGGTCTCACTCAGAAGTTTCACGTGTGTTGCCTTTGTTGGTTCGCACGCACACACAGACTGACAGAAAGACCGTTTGTTTTGATGTCTCCAATGCGAGACGAGCTCCCCGTGCAAGTGTGTGCTACAAACACTAACGATCATCAAACAGTATAAATAACATATGAGAGGTTTGAGAGAGAGGTGTGTGTGTGTATACGTATACGGCAAGTGCTCTTTATCTGGTGTCTGTCCAATCACTGCATGATTCAGAAGATTTCCACATTGACCTCAATAGATCAAAGTGAATTCAGCTGGCCAGGAATGAATACTCTCACTCTCTCTCTCTTTCTCACTCTCTCACTCACACACACACACACACACACACACACCTCTTTGTCCCTTCTTCAGTCTTTTGCTTAGACACAAGATCGTATTGAAGGAGGCTTGGTGGTTTAATAAAGAGGCGAATGAGGTGATTGTGGATCTCCGTTGCCATACCGGGACGTGTTTCACACACACACACAAGCTGTTTTTTTTATTTTTGCTGTAGATATCAGATAGAATTGCTTGATGAAGTTAATAATTACAGTAAATATTCTTGTTCTAATGACACAGTGATATTTGAGTGATAATGAAGGAGTGGTGGTATCAAAGGAGCATTTGAATTAATCTTTCTTTTGTGGATAAAACTTATTAATAGTGAATACGGTGACTGACAAATGCAGACAGTCACTTATTTGTGCATTTATTTAGATAAAAGAAGAAGAAAAAAATGCTTATCACACTTAAGAAGAAAGGCGCTCCAGATTATTTCAGGCATTCCCATTAAACAGACGTTAATCACAAGTGCACTCTGGGCTTTTTAATAATGCATAGTCAGTGCTCATCTCTTCACCCCCAAACCCTGCAAACAAAGGGACGTGTCTAAAAACATATAGCAAGCAAATGTAGTCATCCATCTCCATAGAGTGCGTCCACACTTTACAGAGCTCCTCAAAGCTGAGTTTGGTCTCTGCATGTTGTAAATGACCCCAGAGCGATGATTGCAGCCATGTTTTAGTCCCCTTAGGTTCATTTTTGGACTCAACTCCAGCCTTCCCAGGCACAATAGTATATGGAAAGAAAGAAACCTATAATTTCATTATTTATTTGCATTAATAGTTTTACATTTTAAATTATTTGGTCACTTAACTAATTTAATTTATTCCAGCTTCTCTCTTTGGCAAAATACATTTCAGACGAACGGATTTCTACTTCTATGAATTCTGTTTCGCTCCAGCGCTTCGTTAGGCTTTTCTGAAGCCATTCAACTGGAAACGCAGGCTGTATGTGCAGCCTCCCGCACCCCCACCCCCATGTCTCACTTATCACACACACCCAAACCCGTAGCGCTGTCAAACAATCTCATGTGGGATGCAGGAAGAGGTTGTAAATTATTTTTGATATTTTTTTTATTACATTTTCAATTAACTCTCTTTTTTGTTGTTGTGATAAGTGGAGGGGTATGAGGGCAGGGGCACAAACACACATACTGCACCACTCTGGATGCTGCCCTGAGAGCTGGGAGGGGGGGGGCTGGTAAATTGGTGCCATCAACACACTAGCACCAGGCCTGGGGGGTTGGATCGAAAAAGTAATTGGGGTGAGGCTGGGGTATCTGGGTAGAACGCAGTCAATAGACTGGTATTAGGATTGTGGGCGGCAGTCTGATCGTCTGGTGGGCCGCCAGGCTGCTTAAATACACGCACACATACACTTCCCTCCCTGCTGACAATGTGACAGAAGATCTTTAGTCGTTAAAAGTCGCAACATTGATTGATCAAACACAATAACTGATTGACCTGACAATCATTGATGCTTTCTGATCTGCTTTTCCCAGCATTGATCATCTGTCCATCCTAGCTGAAACCTTGTCAGCAAGAATGGGCATCATCATTATTATTATTATTATTATTATTATGATACTAGGGGTGTGGGTGGCTCTTTGTGATTCCCCAAAACAGGCAGAGTCCGTTTTAATAAGTTGAGGAGTCAGATTCAATTCCATGTAGGAAACATTCATTTATTGTGTGAAGATTGTCATTCTCTGTAGACATTCACATGTTTTTATTCTCTTTTACTTGGGACTCCCTCAAGTAAAAGCTGTTTTTCATTTTTATTTGAGGTGCCCTAGAATGAGGCTTATTATATACACATATATATACTTAGTATTTTGTTAGAAGCTTAAATAGTGGAGCAAATGATTAGATTTCCCAGGAGTCCTCCAACTCCCATTTCACTTTGTGAAGCCTAAAAATGCTCCTCAGCAGCGCTCAGTCGCGCGCAGCGGTATAACGGGTGGGATCATAGCGTGGTTTGGGTTTTGGGTATGGTATGGGTTCTAGGCATTTTTCTGTTTTAGTTCATATTTCTTAAATTATGTTTTTGTATTTACAAACACCAACTCACAGGGCGTTTGCCAGCATCTACATGAGTCTACATCTGATCCATTTATTCAATTCACCTGCCCATTCTCTCCCTCAGTGGAGGTGTGTGTGTGCGTGCGTGCGTGTGTGCGTGTGTGTGTGTGTGTGTGTCTTTGTTGGAATCTGCCCCCTTGAATGATGAGCCATTTGGGAGGAACACATGCACCCACTGTGTGCGTGTGCAAGAGAGAAGCATTGTGTGTTTGTGGTGTGTGGCTGGCCGGCTGTCACAATAACTACTTTTTGTGCAATATGTTGCACCAAAATGAATTGCAATTAACAATATTGGATTTTTATTAAAACATGGCATAATAATGCAGGCTGCTGGGAGGAACTGAAGACAGCGTTGCGGCGTTCTTGTCCTGTTCGTGCCCCTCCCAGCCAAAGAGGCGGACCCTCAGTCCACAGGAACCAACAATAGTTCAGGTTGAAGAACTGTAATTGCATGCCAGTGTAATTTTCCTCCTTCATAATGACACATTCATGTCCATTAATAATACCCCTGACATCCATTAGCACATGCAGGCTTGCATTAAATGCCGTGAACCATTGTGTATAAAATATATACATATGGGGGGGGTTGCCCTGTGGTTAAACATGTGCATTTCCTCCAGCCGGCACATAAGACATGCGTAGCCAGACAAAGAGCAGTGCTCAGGCGGGGGGGGGGGGGGCTGGTGTTCTGCCTGCCGGGGGTACAGGAGGAGAGGGCTGCCTCCTGTCAGCCTTGTGGCCTAATTGAAGTTTTTCTGCCTCCCAACCCTTTCGTTTGTCCTCCCCCTTGCTGGTTATAGGAGGATGACAGTGGGGGGGAATGGACCCGACAGGGGTTTGAGTGGCGGGGGGCGGGGCTTCATTTTGGGCTTTGTTGCATGATCCCCGTTTGATTTCATCGAGTAGCACACGCGTTGCAGAACAAGGGAGGCCGTCGTCTCCGTCTCTGGGAGCAGGAGCGCGAATATGCTTCCCAAGCTAATGCTCCCATTAATATCTGACAGAGCGTTTATTTGGAAATCAATAAAGTAGATATTCTTATTTAAGTTATAGGTCATCAGATGGAGGTTGCACTGTAACTTTGTATTGTAAAGTTATTTTACAAGGAAAAACAAATGATTGTCTTTTTACTAGTATATAATTTATTATGTCAAATTCCAAACAAATTTGTGTCAGTGTGCTTGGTGAAGTTGAGCTGATTGTGTTTTCCATTTTCCCACATAAAACCCACACTGAACCGTCGTGTAGATTAGGTAACCTAATCTCTCCCGTTCCTCCTCAACTATTTTTACACACTCAAAACAAACATGATGTTTTACAGTTGTTGGTTTCCGTTGTTAGAACAGAACCTCTCTCTACTCCAATTCCACCTCAATCAGTGCACAAAAGAACGAGGTATGAAAGAAACTCCTGCCAGTGGTCGCTCAATCCACTGCAAATGTTTTGCTTTTTCTTACTTCCCTTCGATCTGGAAGGAAAGTAAGCAGTTGTATTTATTTATTTATTCTCAGGCAATTTGATAAAGGAATCCATTCAATAGCTTAAAGAGAGACTATCTGAGTAAAAGATCATTGACATTTGAGTCAACGCACTTGGTTATCATTCATCCTTTCAGAGTCACTGCGGGGAGGGAGGCTGAACAGCCATCCGCGCAGAATCGAGAGAGAGAGGGAGAGGAGAGGGGAGGGGAGGGGTGGGAGTGAGCGAGCAAGCCAAACAGAGAGGGGGGTGGGGGGAGTGCTTCTCCCTTCCCCTAGCAACGGTCCTTGGTGGTTGTCTCCAGCCTGTTGTTTAATCTCTCCCTCATACGCACCGCTCACCCGTCCGCCTCGTCTCTGCCCGCCCGCTGGACCCAAGAGGTGTCTTTCTGAACATTCGTTCCAAATGCTTCTTTGAGCTTCTCCCTGTGAGATGACGGCGGTTTGTCGAGAATAAGGATAAGAGAACAGGCGAACGCGAAAGAGGGGAGAAAAAAAAACAAAAACTGAAGGAAATCTGAAAGGGAGCAGAGTGACAGGAAGAGGAGGATGGAGCCCCTCAGTGCTCGCGGTCTGCCCCGGCTCTCCTGGATCGACACCCTCTACAGCAGTACGTATCCCATCCACCCATCTGTTCGCTCCTTGCGCGCGTCTTTACCTCTAGCCATTTTACCCCCCCTCCCCCCCACCCCCTTCTCCATCTTACAGGCTGTCTGTTCGCGTTAGCAACGCAGCAGGCTGAAAGCACTTTGCATTATTCTGAGGACTTTGAATTAGCGAGAATTAGCAGTGTGGGTGCATCGGGGTACCAACTTGAGTCTGCTGTTGTGGAGCTTGTTGCTGGCCAGCAGGCACAGAAGTCGGGGGGCGGGGGGGGGGGGGGTCTGGAGAAACTATTGAGGGGGAGAGCGGTTCATGGCTTTATGTTCCAGGAGGTAGAAATTCATGTTCCATCCTATCGAGGGCACGGCTGCCTGATGAGTATGAATATTTAATCTGCTCTTTGTGGTGTTTTTTTGCGCTCTGTTGTTGTTGTCTGACACGTCTCACTGTGTGCTGGGTTCCTCTGCTGCCGTTTTTATTGTCAGGTTTTTGCTGTGATGTCAAGTGACAAAGTAAAAGGTTAACAAGACAACTGATTTTTGCAAAATTAGAATGAGAACTTTTTTTTTTAAGTCTTATTTTCCATAAAATTTAATATTTTAAGAAAGATGATGGACCAGCATATACATATTTTACATTTTAATGTCCCACTTAGCCAGCGATCGCACACGTCCTGTCATGCGCAGCTGCAATTCTGTTTGTTGAGATTCTGCGTGTTTGTTGTCAGTTTCAGGCACATGACGCTTGACACATTGTTGCCATGCGTTAATCTGCAGTGAAGAGGACAGCAGGGGGGACTGAGGTGGTGGTGTTTCTGCGAGACAGAAACATACAGAACGAGGCTCAGCGTGTCGGTAGTGTAGTGTTGTGTGTGTGGGCAGTTGTTCTAAGCTGTCGTTCGCAGTGTACAGTCATCAACGTTTTAGCAGTCAATAAATGGGTGTGTGATTCAAAACATTACGCCCGTAATCTGTGGCATCCTTTTTCTTTTGATGTTAAAATCTACGATGTGCTTAATGAACTTGTGATTGTGGCGACGATGATGCCACACATTGCATAGTGGTGAGTTTTAAAAAGGGCTTTCTCAAAAGTTCAGATTTGCTTTCCCGCAGAGATTTGCATAATTGGTGCCACCTTTTTATGTTTTGCGCCTTTTTATGCGAAACCAGCAGAAACCATTTTTGAGGCCCTTTGTGTACGTTAGCCTATAAACGCAGCCAAAAACAGTCAGCGTGGGCTAATAAATGACGCCGTAACAGCCCGCATCACTAACTGCGTAAAGCATGAAGATTGTCCGACTAGCGCTGGTGCTTCCTTGACTAACTTCGTCTTTATGCGAACTAAGCTAAGCTAATCTGCTCCTCCTCTGTATTCATATTTAGCTCACAGAAAAGTGAGCAGCATCTCCTCATCTCAGTCTCGGCAAAGAATGAATGAGGATGTTTCCAAACGTGTCAAAACGATTTCTGTTCAGTGTGCTGCGGAATGAGTGGAAGCATTTTAATTTAAATTGACCTTTTTTTTTAAAATTTATCAGTGACCGTTATTCACCAGTATGGAGACTAATGTGGACACTCTGGTCCTCTTTTCCACAATGGATAAGTGCATGTAACTCGTACCTGTGCGGTAATCACAGTCACCCGGGACTGTATACTCGCCCTGTGTACTACTCGTATTGCTATTTGAGTTGCTGCTGTGAGCAGAAAGGGAATGCATCATAACAAATGGAGTGGTCTTTGTTTATGAAGCACTTAAACACATTTGAGATGCAGTGAGAGGCTGGCTGTGTACAAAAAGAGACTATTAACAGAACGGGCAGCATCCAGGCTTTGTATGGTGAGCTCTGAACCAAAAGGGTCACAATCCTTTTTTAAGCGCTTGTCATTTCATCGTCCTCTTGCTTTCCCATCATCCTTTTTGCCTTTGCGTCTGCATTGGATGAGGAAATTGGGGCGTCAAGGGCCGCTGAATCGACCACCTCCCACCACTTTAAGGGCTACTTTCTCAGTAGTACCTCCTATGTCACCACTCTGACCATAAAACAAACCATTGCCCACCGTGTATTCTGGGGTAATGTAGTGGATTACCAATCACAGGGCTGTAATTGCATCCTCTCTCTCTCTTCACTGTGTTAATGGCTCGGTGTTAAGCAGCGACGACGCAGAGTGGGGGAGCGGACGCTCAAAGCCACAGCTGCCCGGTTCCCCCGAGAGGCTCGGCTCTGCCGCTGGGCCCCCTCTTCCCGATGGCACTGCGTCCCGTCAATGCACTCTGTCAGCTGTACCGATGATGGTTTCGAAGCGTACGGCGGAACCAATGTATTTGTTTGAAACCATACAGAGCGTACTTATCTGCAGGATGCTCAAACATTGGCCCAGACCTCTCATCAGTCATCCTCAGCCCCATTTGTCCAGTCAGCAGCATAAGTGGTAGACTCCCGGGCGGCTATTAGTGTTTTTCTGTGCGCGTGTGTGTGTCAGTTACAAATACTTCTTACTCGAAACCCTTCCTATTTTCCCTCTCATCCTCCTTTTTGTCTTTCCTGATGGTGCCCTTGTCTTTGCCGGTTTGCCTTGTGTCGTAAATCACACCTGTTATTTCTCCATTGCTTCAGCGGTCTGTGAATTTTGGAAATTGTCGTCAACAGCTGCTTTGTATCGCCGGAGGAAACAAGTAAATTGGATATGATAAAAATTGTTCTCATGTAATTGTGTATGATTAACCCAAGTGGCCTTGCACTTTTGCCAAATTCTACCCAAAACTTCCTCAACCCAAGACTCTGAGGTCGGATGAGATGCCTGGATGGTTGTGAATAAAATAGCAGACGTAGATTACAGAAAGAAAAGCAGCAATAACTGAGTAGTCCCTGTATAACATGAGTTTACACTAAGCTGGATAACATGGATGTATAAGCAGCCCTAATTCTCAAATTTAAGATGTTGCGTATTGTTGCAGCACAGAGGCATTTTCGGTTAACTTTTAAAACCACATGCATTTCAGCACATGTTAGTTTTAGGTGGTTAGAACCACTTCATCACCCACAGGAGCATTTGAGTTTCCCTTGTTTTCAATGAATCATCCTTTCTGAGCTTAAACTGCCGCGTGCCAGACTAACTTCTGACTCTGGCAGTCGGCGCGGTAACCTTCAAAGAGCGAGCCAGCCTCTCCACTGGCTCGCTTCATTGCCATGTGATGCCAAAGCAACATCACAGGACAGCCAGATTACATAAGAGTTGCAATATGGCCGTTTGGCAGCGCAGGGCCGAGGTGGCACGTGCACGGATGTCAAAACCATTTTCCTAATCCGAGGCGCGGTGAGGCAGGCATGAGTATTTGTGGGTGTTAAAGACTAATATATCCTCGTTTCTGTGCATCCCGTGAGTGTGCTGTTCTAGAGCTCAGCAATGCTAAAGCACCACTGGGACGTTCAGCACGATGCAAGTGCAGCAGATCCTAATGTGGAACAACGTGTTTTTATTGGGAAGTGGTAATCCTCTCTCTGTCTGGGAGCCATCCAACTGGTGCACTCCAGTCAAAAACTGCAGAAAAACATGAATGCGGTGTGGACTCGTAGGTCTCAGAATATCCAGATCCTGTTTGGAACAAGACATGACCACTAAGGCAAACACGCTTGCTAACAAAAAGCCCTCGATCACCTCATGGGAAAATCTATCTCCTCAGCTATCGGCACAAACCATGGAGAGCCTCTTTTTTATTCTTTCATCATGAGCCACCACTGGCTCCACAACTTCCACCTGTTGAGACCGTTGAGGCTTACGGCTCCTTGGTAAAAATAACAATAAAAAATTGGTATGTATTCAGTGTGAAATGCATCAAATGAAGTAAAACGGATGCTTATTATAACCCCCCCGACTGCGTGATAACTGCTGTGGGTCTCCTCTGCAGCTGTGACGGATGGAGTCAGCTTCCCCCGCGGCTGCCGGCCGCCGCGCTCCGGTCCCAATTCTGTCTTCACGTGTTTGATGGTGGTTATTCGGCGAACCAGGGCCCGGCAGAGTGATTCTGGACGGCTTCCCAGCAGACTCTCGTAGGCGAGTTTTATACGAGGGGTGTCTCGTTCTTCCCACCCTATAAAATCTGACCACACGCGCCCCCCCGCGCTCTCTGTTTGAGTGGCCAGCGGCTCCACTCTCAGCTGCAGCAGGAACAAGTCCTGATCAATGCAACAGGGTTTTTTTTTTTTTTTTTTAAACCCAAACGTGTAGTTTGTGGCTTGATTACAGAGGAGACCGCAACGGAGGCCGAAGGGTCCCGTTGCCCCTCTGGTTCACTGTGGAAATGGCTCTTTTTTCCCCCTTGTCATTACCAGGTCGAACTCCCTGCGCTACCATTTAGCCAACTGAAAAAATGTTATGGCCATATTGTTGTGGAAGGCCCTAATGGAGCCACAAGGAATCTGTGTACCTAGAAAAACATGAGAAAGCAGGAATAACCAGTGTCCCTCTGCAACCCTCTTTGCTTGATGACTGTTGAAGAGCAGCATCATAAATGAATTGCTATCAGAACTACGATGGCCGCCACATTGCTCCACAGTCCCAATAAAGTAGGACAGAAATGTGTGATGTGTAATTCAATCTGCGCTGAATGTCAAGTGTTGAATCCTGCCGTAACAGCTCCTCCATTATGCTGGTCAACAGATGAAGCTGTTTCTTCCCTCCTCAATACCGTAGCTATAGAAACCGACACTTAAATCTGTTCCCTCTTACACACACACTCTCGGCCCACAGCAGTTCTGTTATGTAATAGCGTCATCTCTGCTGCCGCTTCGATCCCTCTCTGCTTTGTGTTGGAGCATCTTTCTCCCATTGGGGTTCACACTTATGTAATCAGCTTCATGTTCGCTCCTCCAAAGCAGTTGTTGTGCTGAGGCAGATTCAAATATTTGGTGCTTTGAGTACTTAACACAGAGACTCTGAAGCAAAGCAAACTAAACTGCACTGGTATTAGTTGGCATGTCAGGATTCCTATTATTATACGCTGTGTAATGTTACATATTGTGGCAACCAAAGAGAAGAGTGTCCTTTTTTATATTCTAGCCTTGTGTCTTCCTTCTGAGTGAGCAGGTCTGAAGAAGCAAAGGACAGATTAGGAACAAAGTCTGAACGTGGTCTGACGCGTCGGGTCATTCTGTGACTTTCTACGTCTATAATAGATGGCGCTTTTGGCTCAGCTCAGTATGACGCTGTGGCTCTTTCAGCTGGAGCGATGTTCTCATGTTTTACTGGGGCTAAACAATTTTCTGAACAATATTGCAGTTTAAACCCCCACCACCTCCGAAATTACACTAAATGGCTATTAAATTCTTGATTCAACACTGCATAATTGTCGTTAAATAATAATGATGAAGCGCTATCACAGTAAATAATGTTTGTCTTTCTAACAACATATTGCTGCTCATTAAGAGTTAATCAAAGCTCATAAGCAGGACTGTACCAAATAATTCTAAGCTTCATTTGTTGACGTTAATGACGTTAATGACTAGATAGATTTTTTTAAAGGGCCCATGTTATGGAAAAATCATTTTTTCTGGGATTTGGGGTGTTACTGTGTTCTGGTGCTTCCACACGCATACAAACTTTGAAGAAAAACCATCTGTGCTGTTTTGAGTGAGATTCGGGTTTCTGAATTGATCCCCCATTCAGCCTCTGGGGGAGCTGTTTAAAATCGCCAAAGTTTTCTACGTCACAAACCTAGATATTTGAATATTCCCACCCCCTCAGAGCATACGCACAGTGTCTCCACCCACCAGCTACAGCAGTAACTAAGACGAGCTGGCTTTGTTTGTGTTTTTTAATGTTTTCTGTTGTCCGTTGGACCCCAAATCTACCGTGCGGTCAGCGTTTTCCATAGAAATGGAAGAATTATGTAAAAATGGTAAACGGGAGCGCGGGCGCTCTATTCTAGCATCCCGTAAATAGCAGCTGGATTCTCCTTTCAGTGACTATTGTCTCTCCGCATTCACGTGGGTGAACTCCCAAAACCCTTTGTTGTGCTTGATGTTAGAGGGTGTGTCATATGTCTCAGAGTGTTTGTGTTCTCCGAGTCCGTGGGGACCGTAACCATGTCCTCAGGGGCTAGAGCTGTGTGTGTGTGTGTGTGTGTGTGTGTGTGTGTGTGTGTGTGTGTGTGTGTGTGTGTGTGTGTGTGTGTGTGTGTGTGTGTGTGTGTGTGTGTGTGTTACTATGGACAGCAGTCATCCTGCAGGGTGATGGTAACCACCAACCCTCTCCATCTTCTACTTCTCCTGCCACCCATGCCTTCCCCTCAGCCAATCCGCACAGACTAACACCACCGCTCCCAGCCAATGGCACGGCGGGCGTGTTTACGCGCTGCCGGAAGGCCGCGGCCACGATGAAGCATTCAGGGTAGTCGAGCAGAAGATAGGGAGAGAGGGGGGGACAGGAAAGGGAGACGAGGCCATTATGAGTTGGGAGGGTTGATGGATGCACTCGAGCACCGGCCGGTCTCTCCCGGGCGGACTCAGGTGAACAGCCGCATGCAGGTCGTATGTCGCCTCAGGTCTCCTTAGACACACTTCTAAATCATAGATAGAAATATAAATCTTGACGGTAAATGTTTGGTCAAATGTTCACAGGCTCTATTAGAAGCTGACAAACCAAAAAGGCATCAACCTGCAGGTAGGCTCTCTCTCTCTCTCTCTCTCCCTCTCCCCTCCCCCCTCATTTTCTTTGTGTATATTTTAACACCCGTGTTTGCGGGGGCATCATTAAAGATTAATGGTCCCCATAAGGGTTTGCATTCTGGTCTCAGTAGCTCGTCTTTCAGCGTGCATCGAAATTGGTTTTCTTTGACGTTGTAGGAACGTACACGCAGCTAGAAGAGAGGTCTGTGCTGGTTCCAACTTTATTCACCAAACTGCAGTGTCTAATTAGTCTAGCTACACGTGGCAAAATGTCCCAGTGTCTGACGACCGACTTACTACAGTTTTGACGGCTCCCGGGGAGAAATAACGTGCAGAAAAGAAGTCGGTTGCTGTCACATCTGGCCAGCTGCTGTTTGTTTGGTTTCTGTACGGTTTTCAAACAGATCGTAAGAAGAAAAATCCCATTGATCCCCTGTGATGCAAATTATCCTAAAACTCACAGATCAAATTTACAAACTTATCAGGTAATTGCCATTCATGTTTTTGAATGAATCGATGGGGCGGATATGGGAAGATGGTGCGGCTCAAGTGAGCTCGTAACCCTCAGTGTAATGGACCGATGCTAAGTGGTAGCAGAGAGATGCTTTAATCCTTTTGTCCGTAGTTATGAGGGATACTTCATTAAGTTCATTTATTCACGTTTGCCCACTGTTGTTTTCTTTTGTTAAATCCTCCCTCTCCTCAAAGTAATTTGGGATGCTGGCACCACTATACTGTATTCAAGGCTGCCCGCTTTTTATTCACCACTTAACTGTGACCTTTTAGAGACTGATTAAACTCTCAATCAATGCAGCAATGGCCACAAGGTCTCGGCCTCGGTGCGTGTGTGTACACGCGTGTGCTGAATGGCTTTGTGCGTCCGAGTGCTCTCTCACCTTGTCTTACTGTCTTCTCTCCTACGTCTCCATTTCCAATGTGTCGTTGAGTGAAAAGGCACAGAGGAGGCCGACGGCTCTGTGCGTAAAGGCCGTCCATCCGTGTGCATTCACGCAGACCTGTTGGTTGCAGAGACTACACCTTGTAGTTATTCTCTACAGGGTGACAGTAACTGTTGGTCATTCGATGGTTGGTGAGAGAGGAGAACAGCAAAGCATCACTGGGGGAGTCTGCAGAGGCAGCAGGTGTTTCTCTCTCTAACTGCACTCCTGGCATCAATGCTATGCAGAGGCCGAGGAGCTGCAGCAACACAGGAATGTTTTCAGCCCCTTTTCTCTCAATAGGTTATTTTAATCTTAACTTCTGATCCAGTCAAATTGACAGCCAAATCTTCTTTACGTGCAGTTATTCCAATTTTGTGCTCCGATGGGTTTTATTTGACTGTTGACACCAGTTTGAGCTCTTGTTAAAGCTGGGTGCTCACATATCTGGCTTGGTACATGTATTTTTGTGTTGTTTGGCCTTTGGATTAGCTGGCTCATGAAGAATCAATCTGTCTCACACAGCAACTTAATTGGTATGCATTGAAATAAATAAATCCCACTGAAAACTGCATTTTTAAAATTTGTTAACGTTGGTAAAAAATTCTTGTAGAGTTCACACCTGCCCCGTTTTTTTTTTTTTTATCCCCATGTCTCCCTTTTGTCATATTTAGTTTCCTGATGTATTTGCTTTTGTTCTGGGGAGCAAAGAGCACACGTGACTGTTTAATTTACTCGTAGGTTGGACATGATCAGTCGTGGGTTGTGTGACTTCTTTGTGCGTGTGCATGGGTGCGTCCGTGTTTGATTGTGGGCAGGCAGACACGTCTCCGGGCCCCCGTGTTGTAAAGTGGGTGCCCTTTTAATCTATGGGAGCAGTGGTCTGTATCCAACCGGTCCGAGCCTTAGGGAATTCAGGTCGGCTAATTATAATGTATAGTGGTCGGCTGCCATGGTGATGCTTGGTGGAAGCCGGGGCCCCGTATCTCTCGCTGCCTACAGGCATATGGCGCGGGACGATATTCAGCGGCAGGGGAGCTGTCAGTAACTTGAGGTATAAAGGGACAATGCCGCCTTTTTATCCGACAGCGGCGTGCTGTGGATGTGAGCGCACAGGTTGTAGAGCAGATAATGACTGCACGGCTTCATCGTCTCATTGCAAGGCTCACGCAGCATGAAATATTTAAAGTCTTGTCCGTCTGCCGGCACTTTTGAGGTTGCTGATTGGCGACATTCCTGTCGTCTAGCATTGGGGCGCAAGGCTTTAATCTGGTGCTTCCTTTTCTCTTTCTCTCCTATAATCAGTGTATTATAGCGTTAATACATAATAAGATAAAGCTAAAACACTAAATGAATATGTAGTGAGTTACATTCTTTTAGGGGTCAAATTGGATTACACTTGTTCCCAGAAGTGATCTGAGTTAATTCAGTATAATTATAACGAGCCCATTTCCCGCAATGTTCTGTTAACTATCAACGTGTGATGCAGCCAATCGGTGACATGTATCCATCGCTCTCCTCCTGGCTGCCACCTTCTGCCTTCATGTGAGTTCCATGTGTATGCAGTAGTTATTTTTAGAGCATTAGACGCCGTCAGCTTGTCTCCGGCATGGCTGACATCATAAGTACACACAGCGTGTACCGTGTGCAGTAGATTGTCAGTTTAATCACTCAAGTAGAGCCGGTCCTCCGTCGATCACCGCTGGGATCCTGCTTCTGTAGACTCTCGTACAAGCGTTCGGGTTTCGTTGGCTGCTTTTGGTGTACGTAAAGGTTGCGTTTCTTGAACAATTTGTTCCAATCGAAGATCCTATCGTCCGTCTGCTTCCCTGTTAACTAATCTCATACTGAATTAAAAAATATCTGTACAGAAAGAACATTGCAAACTGACTTTAAAAGCAGATATTTTATTAAAATCCACACTCCTAAGACCTTAAGTGGTTCAGAGTGTCTTGCATCCTTTGTTGAATTCAACTCCTCTTATAAGAGGTTTCCCTCTGAACGCCTGCTGTGTGCGCACATACGTCTGCATGTTCAGTCACATGCGACTAGTCACTAGACGTGTGTGTGTGTGTGTGTGTGTGTGTGTGCGCGCACGTGTACACAGAGTTAAGAAAGCGGACGTGTCTGCATATCCGAGTGTCGGAAGTCTGACTTACTACAGTTTCGATGGCTACCGGGGAGAAAAACGGTTGCTGCACATCTGTCACATCTGGCCAGCTGCTGTTTGTACGGTTTCTGTACTGTTTTCAAACAGAGATCGTAAGAAGAAA
The DNA here is from genome assembly GCA_021346845.1 of Apeltes quadracus. NCBI lineage: Eukaryota > Metazoa > Chordata > Actinopteri > Perciformes > Gasterosteidae > Apeltes > Apeltes quadracus. Next base: position 4,802,665 of record CM037916.1, on the reverse strand, counting down.
AATCCTATTGTTCCTTTGTGGTGCACATGATCAAAAACTCAGATTAAATTTAGCAGGTAATTGCAAATAATTGATCCATGTTGGCAGTCATAGATCCTTTGTTTATAGCAGCTGGTCTAAAAGGCTCCCGGATTGTGTGCCACCGCCAATTATTTGTATTAATTTATTCAAGATTCTCAATAAGACATTTATATTTCATGAAACGACACAGGAACACATCATGATAACGTTATAATTGACCTTCTTCTATTGGTTCTATCTGAACAGAACCCGAGCGCGTCATTGAAAATTACCTTTTTTGTTCTTGTTCATTTTTTAAATTGACTGGATGAAACATCGTCAGATGTCGGCGATGGAAAAGCATAAATACCCACGACCTGATCGCATTGTTTTGCTGATTCTCATTCTGCCATGAATCATATTGATTCCTGGGAGTGTGGTTTGTTTCCAGAGATGCCGTCTCTCCTCGCTGTAACTCAGATACTTTATGGCGCTGATGAATGCACTACCGAGTGCCGGGCCGTAAAAATAGACCTTCATGAAGGCTTTTAATTTCCCCAGTGTGGTGCCCCCCTCGCCCCTTATTAACAACCTACATGTGCTCGGTCAACGCACACAATGACCACTCATCTGTTGAGCGTCTGATGTGCTGTCGTGGCTCCACACAGCCTGGTGGACGAGTTGCTGAGCCCGAGACAACGGGAGGAAACGCTCTTAGTCTTCCGTTTCGTCTGCTATCTGTTCTCTGGAGAACCAGATCTCATACGGCTGAACTTGTTTAAATCTTTTGAGAGCGGCACCAAGAAGTCGCACAGGGATATCCTGTCAACAACACGCAACACACACACACATACATACGAACCTATACAGTGAAAATGGAAGAATCTCAAGCATGCAGAGCCATGTTGAGACTCTCTCACGAGGCTTCCCCCCCAGGTTAAATGCCCGTCTCTGCTGTGATAATGCGAGCGCTGCTTCAGTCCCTGCAGCCTGCTCTTGGTGCCCATCGTGTCGTCTTGCTGCGGCCGTGACGTAATCCCCTCCTCTGCTTGGATGAGAAAACGCTGAGCAAAGCTCCCTGATGGAGTTCTCACTGCAGCAGCAACTTATTCCTTCCCCCCCAGTTTTATCAGTTTGCTACTTTGCAAAGCCGTCTCAGCTCCTAGAGAGGGCGAGGGTGGAGCTGAGAGCTCGATGGCCTGCGGCTGTCGCATTATGGGTGAGAGAATAATTTGCATACCAACATATAGTTTTTTTCCCTCATGTTTCTATGTGGCAAAATGTGTGCAGTTCATGTAAATAGTTTGTTATGTACAAACTTCCCGACGCGACCGAACGGCTTATTGGCGAGCAGGAGGCGCCCGTGTGCCACTGCAGCCTTTGTCCTCGCCATTGAGATGAGGGCCGCTGATTGAAATGGACAGGTGGATTTCGAGGGGTGCGCCAGGGGTAGTTAGCCGTGAGAGTGATGTGAGCTGGCATTGGGCGAAGGTCATCGGGGGGGTGGAGGAGCAGGGACGGGACGGCCGATCAAACCGGATAGCTGTTCAACTATTCTTGATCTCGGCAGGCGGATCATTGCACACCACAAATACCTGCACTCAGTGACCCTTTGACCCCGTCAACGCTAAGCCTATGAGTAATTGTGTAGAGCATGTTTCTATGATGCGAGTGTCCGTTTTGCCTCTTGCAGCACTAATTTCCCTGAGCGCCATGTGGAGTGCAAGCAGGTTCAGAGAGAACAACTTTAAATACGTGAGACGCACTGGTGTGATGGTATCCAAAGTGGGAAGAGGAAAAATCATTTATCTCTGTTCAATTTCTATCATATTTTTATTTATATTTTAATCCTGTTCCCATGGGTTACTGGCCATACGGAGATTACATAATACCACACCACACACAAGTTTCAGAATGTGACCTTTTCAGTAATTCAGTATTCTAAAACATTGAGGGAAATGTCAGGTTTTGCAGTCAATCCCTCAGAATCAATCTGTGTTTACTGACATTTCACACGGACTTTTGATGAAACCCACAGCAGTAGAGATGCCTCCACCCTCTGCAGAATGCAAGCCATGCAGTGAGGGGGGGGGGGGGGGGGGGGGGGGCAGGCACAGTCAGACTATTGGACGTCAATGGGAGCTTTCTTCAGTGATCAGGGAATGTCATGTTCAGCTGTTTCACAACATTTCAAAAAATAAGTTTCATGATATTAAGGTGTTGAGCTTAAGTAAAGCTCTTAACTGTGTCTGTGCAACAACACTCGAAGTGTCCCTGAGCAAGACCCCTAAATGCTCCCCGGTGCATTCACGGCAGCACATTCATTGTGTTGGATGGGTTAAATGCACAGAACAATTCCCCCTCAGGGACTAATAAAGGATACTTAATGTACGTTATTACTAACAATCAAATCTGTAACATTTTAATCTAGTACACTTTTTGAACAAATTATTTTTCACATTTTTGTGGAACATTTTAGTTTAGTTGTCATGGTGTTTTCAATGAAAGTATGTCATCAGTATTTACATACTGTTTGCCCACCAGATTACACTACATTGGTAATGTGAAACTGCAGCTCTGAGTGAGTCTTCCAGATGTCCTTCAGTAAGGCGAGTTCTGGGTTTGTTCTTCATGAAGTTCATGTCAGAAAAGGCTGATCCGCACAGATGGGTTGAACCAAACAGACTGTCTGTGGCTGTGCACACACCTCCGTACTTCTCTGTCCACAAGGCCCAACGGTTTGGCGCAAACTGATTAATTTTGCAGCGTTGTAATCTCAATCTCCAGTATCCAAGTCAACATAGCCTTCAGCTGATTAGCAATACATTTTCAAATTGATGATACACACATGGCTCAAGTTGATGAAAGTCACAAAACCTGTTCTCAAACTCTTGCCCTAGTCTGTTTATGACTTCAGAGTTCTTTCCTACAGCTTTGGCAAAAGCCCCAGATGCAGAAGCATTGTCACTCAAGAAAGTGCATGACTTGTTTTCTCTGTAAATGCACAGACAACATGTTCAGCTTAGCATCAAATGCAGCGACAGCACAACAGGTTCACCTCTTCATTAAAAAATGTGCGGCTCTAAAGGAAGCTTCAGTCTCTTTTGGTGTTTTTTGTCAGTGGCCTGGTGAATAAGCCATAAGCTGCTTTCAGGTCGCTGGCCTTTTCTCTCAGCAGTTCGCATCGTAGCTCTAGTGACCCATACTGAAGTGTTTTTCCACATTGTGCCACTTCGCCGCTGCGAACTCCACCCCCTCTCGCCATGCAGCTTCATGGTGAGCAGGGATATTTTTAGACCGCGCCAGCGGGCGACTCCATTGGCTACCCTCGATTTACATTTACAAACCAGTCTGGCTGCGTGACGTACCTGGTTCCCTATTTGAAAAAAACAGTGCAACAGGCTGCTGTTTGTTGGAGTTATAGAGACCGTCTGTTGATCTGTCTTTTTGTCTGGTGCACTTGGCTTTTCTTTTACGTTGTTGATCATCGAGTGTTGGCTGACTCCCAGTAGTGCAGTACGTGTAGCGTACTTAAAATGAATGCTCAGACACTCGCACTGTTCATCTAAAAGGTTACGTGACCCATGAGCCATAACCAGGCCGTCTTCATTAGCTGGCAGGGAAGTGACGTGAGAATTCCTGTGTCCATTTAGTGGACAGAGGAATTTGTTGATGCATCCAGTACACTTTGTTGCTTCCTCTTAGGCTCAGGGTGTTTTTTTTTTTTTTCTCGGTTTGGCGAGCCCTCATTTGAATGAGTTTTTTCTGTAAAGTATAGCGCACATATTCAACAGGGAGCGTGTCCAAACCACTTTCCATAACGCTCTCGCTGCAATGCAGCTTTTTAGGCTTTTAAAGCACCGGGACCAGTGGGACTTAAGCTGAGACACTGAGACGGCGTTCGTCACCTGCCAGCGCACTCATGACTTTCTTCTTCGAAGCTGCGTGTTTCATTCGTTCTCTTCTCAATGAAGGTGAGTCGTGTGTGTTGACTTCTCAATGGATCTTCCTCCTTGGAAGTCGGTCCTTTTTACCAGACTTTATCTCCTGTTTCATCGTCGGTCACCTTGAGCCGGTCCCTGTTTAGACCCGGTCCAAATGTGGGTGTTGGGAGAAGTTTCAACCCGTTTGGGCTGATTTAATCCTATCCACAGAAATGTTCCCTCCCCAATGCCCCGACAGGAAAAATAGAAAAATAGAGATCAGGGCCTACATCTTTGTGCAGGAGGGACCAGACCGAGTGCACCGTGTGAGTCTTTGTGCTATTAAGCCATCCCTGCAGCTCACAGTTGAGTTTACCAAACATCCACTTTGTGTTGGGAGGAAACCTAAGGATTTTGGCTGTGTGTTTTTAGTTTTATAACATCAGGTAAATATCTTTCAACACCTTTTTTTTTTTTTTTTTTTTACAAACACTTGCGGATATTTTATATGGAAACGCGTTTTGTTTTCACATTAGTTGTCGTTTGCGGCTCGTTAATTTTTCTTGCATGTTACTCCTCTCAAGCACATTTGCGCGATCATAGAGGCTCACCCACACACTCCTACACACGTCCCACACACTTTGTATTTCAAAAAGTGTGTTCTGCTTTCCCACCAGCCAGCGGCTGTAGGGCTTTTTGTGAAAGTTACACAACCCGTAGTGCATGTTCTTCCGTAATTTGTGTGTGAGCATACACGCAACCCTTTTTTTTTTTTTTTTTTTTTTTCATTAATTTTTTTTTTTCATTTTTTTTTTAAAAAAAATTTAATTTAATTTTTTAATTTTTAATTTAAAACGAGCTCTTCATTGTATGTATGTATTCAGTCACCGTCTGTCACACATCTCTAATAAGAAATCTGATTTTAAAAGGTGTGAAAAGAGCTTTTTTTTTACATCTTTTTGTCATCCCACTGTTTTCTTTAATGTGTGTTCAGGCAAGTGATTTTGGAGTCTGCATTTTTCTCTTCCACTGTAGCTGTCACTGATCAGGCATGACTGCGTACGACACCTCAATACTGATACCAAGCTCAATGTATAAATACTAAAGCGTGAAATGTGTGGACACAACAATGTAACTTAAAGGGAGAGACGTACATGTGGAGTGTGCTGCTTTGTAGCATCCTCAGCATCCTCTTTAAAGAAGTGTTTCCCCACTTGCCTTTTTCATAAAACTAGGATGTCTGTGCGGTGGAAAAGGCTCCCGAAATTTCTGAAATGACTGCGTCATAATCGTCATAATCGGTGAAGTAGTATTCTACGGTCCGGCCCGGAAACCGGTTGAGGTGTGCTGGACCGTTTCACGTCGTGCTTTCAGCGTGTTGAGCTTCACACCGGCTTTAGCAATCCAGTGCTATTCTGTGTGATTTAAGGCCTTTGGGTGTTTTTTGTCACATGTGTTGTGCCACAACAAGTGGTGGGTGAAAGGAGAATCCCTGTTTGCTAAAAATAGCACTGAGGACGTACCGGATTGTTCCCACTGAGTTGTGGTGGCGTTCTTCACCGTAGCCAAACGCTAACCGGCACTCTCTCCCTCCTCCAGACTTCAACTACAACACAGATGGCTACGAGGGGGACGGAGCGGAGGACGGCAAGTCTCAGGACGGCTCGGAGACGTTGCCCTACATTGACGAGTCGCCCACCATGTCGCCCCAGCTGTGCGCGACCCAAGGCCCCGACGGAGAGGCGGTGTCCCCTACACCACCCGAGGGCCTGCTGGCAGGGGTAAGAGGATGCATGTATTGAAAGAATTATTTCTATGTGTATATATTTGCAACCATATTGCCATATGTTGACAGCGGGACTTTGGTTTACACCTAAAAGCAACTAAAGGTTCAACTTTATGACCTTTTTAAAAACTGTTTCACGTGATGTTTTAAAACACTGCGTGGGGAACGTACCACAGTTGAAGCGGTTTTATCCCCAGTCGGTGTTTCCTCTCATAATAAGCAATAGGAGCAGCAAACCACAGGTTGTGTATTCTCAGCAGCAGGACACGGACCATGACCCGTATTGGGGTCCACGAGAGCAGAACCAGTCTGCCACTGTGTGTGTGTGTGTGTGTGTGTGTGGGGGGGGGGGGGGGGGGGGGAATATATTTCCCACGGCTGCAGTTCTTATTTGCTCATCAATTGGTGTTGAGTGAAGTGGTCAGTTTGGATTTTACACAACTTTTGGACGTAGAATTGCAATAAGCACTGATAGAAAAACACTGAACGTTTCCTTATGGTTTCCACCTGCATTATTTCAGTGTCCTGATATTTTCTCATTACTGCCTCAACGTCAGCAGGTCAGGATTTACAGGCCTCTTTGTGCGTGCGACTTGTGTTGTCCTTTGTGATCACTTGTGGGTTACACTATGAGTGCGAGTGGGTGAATAAGTGGAAGTCTTGTTAACCTTGTTGGTGAGAAAGAGGCTAGAAGGCTTTTGCTTCACACAACACCGCATCCTGTGACATGTAGCACAGTAAACGACGTTGGGTTTTCCTCTCTTGGTGTAAAGGCCTCCACCTGGCTGCCTGCTTCCTCCCATCCGCTCTCTTCTTATCTCTTTTCCAAGCTGCTCTGTTATCACCATATTTTCTTGGTAATGTAAATACAACATGGCCTTAAACCTCGCCCTTACTGTAGTGGTGAAGAATCATTAAGCGTCCTGTTCTACGGAATTTAGTCACTCTGCTTGGCTTGGCTCCTGTAAGCAAAAAGGAGTCGCCATCTAGTGGACATGTGGCGTAAGAAGATGCATGATGAAACCATTTGAGAGTTAAAGAAATCGTTTAATGACTTGTTTCAAGAAGCTATGTAGAATTCAATGCAGACAGATAGAGATACTATCATTATGTGAATTAAAAAATGTAGAGCTGCAAAGTAATATGTCAATTGTGGTGCTTTTGGTTTGTACAGACTTGTACACTGGTTTACAGTACAAAGTTTTTATGAATTATTACAAGCGTAATGTTGCTCTAGGTAATCTAGATTTAAAGTCGGAGGGTTTATTCTCTGTCTAGCGACTTTACTCGCACTGCTTTCACGCAGCCAGAGACTGTTTGTCTGTGGAGGATTTGGGTCAGACACTGAAGCCACGTGGACTATGAAAGTCTATTTCCACTGAAGCCGTCCATCTCCTCACCGCCTTGTTAAGTCGACCCTTTTCCGCTGAGTTTGCATTTCATCTGCTGACATGAGAGAGCCAGCGCCGACGCCACCGCGCCAAGATTCATACACTCCGCATGAGGAGCAAGTTTGTAGATCACATGCATGAGAGACAAAGGAACAAACTGAGGTTTGTATTTCAGGATGCTTCAGAACCATAGTTTCCTTTCTGTTTCTTTTAGATAGTTGTATTCCTTCCCTTCTATCAAAGGGTGTATGTACCCTGTTTGACTGGACGGTTCGAGGATACAGGATGCTTTGTTTTCTTTCGTTCTTTAGACCTCACGTTATTTTCTTTCTTCCAGCCATATTAGGTATATTATGATGACTCAATCACTTCCTTTTCTAGCTGCCAGGTATTGATTCCCCTAAACGCCCTCACGTTCCCCATTTCTCTGGTCATTTTCTGTTCTGCACACTATTTTTTCTAGTGCTGGAGTTAACCGCTGTCTGACCAGCAAACTGTGTGACCTGTAATTACAACCGGCAGCCGCAGCACATTCTCAGCCCCACGTCCCCGGCTCTCAGCAGATCAATAAAGACACAATGGCCAGAGGAGAAGTGGGTGGGGGGGAGGCGTTAACACTCGGCCACTGGGGGAACAGGGAGCCACTGTGCGTCTGAAGCAAGTGCCTTTTTGCCTGAAGACATCCGAAAGAAGGAGCCGAAGGGAGAGCGGAGCGACAGCGAGGCGCAGACCGAAGCGCTTCACACGGAGGAAGTGGCTGGATGGTGTTTGCTGCGAGGGGAGGGGCGTGAAGGAATCGGCCGAGGGGAACCGTGACACACACACACACACAGAAAGTACACACGCGCACACTCACACCAGGAAGCCCAGCAGAGGAAGGGGGTGGGGTTGCGTAGGCGGAGTCCTCTCTCTTTCTCTCCCTCTTTCCGTCTCTCGGTGTCCAGATGACTCGCTCAGCGGGGGGAACCTCGATGTGTCCGGGCAGGCCCTGAAGAGAGGGATTCTCGGGCAGAAAGGGGAGAGAAAGAGAGGAGAGGAGGGAAGGGGAGAGAGGAGGAATCATGGAGGAGGAAGAGGAGGAGGTGCTATGCTACTTGGACAGGGTGCTGGAGGAGGAGGAGGGGTTTGAATATGGAGATGGGGAGCTGGACCCCATCACTCTGGCACAGTTTAAGGTGAGATAGCAGCTGGGCTGCTGGATGCAGGGATATACACACACACGCACGCATACACACACACACGTTACAGACACTACACAATTCGGCGACTAGCACCCTCGCAGGACTTGAAAGCTTGACTATATATAGCAAAGTTGAAGTCCTATTTGTATCTTTTCCTGGCAGTGCACTGCCTTTTCACGCATGTGAGCTATCTTTGCTCCAAGTGTGTGTGCGTGTGCGTGTTTGTGTGCGTGTGCGTGTCTCAGCGTGGCTTGAGGAGGCAGCTGCTCTCGAGGACATATCTTCTCAAGCTGCTTTTTAAACACGCCTGGTTTGTTTCTATTACTAACTAGTGTTTGTTAAGGAGTGTGTGTGTGCGCACGTGTGCACTCCTCCCGTAGGTGAGCTGCCTGCAGTTCCCAGTCACTCTTCCAATCTGCTCCTTTTATCACACAGAATCAGAGCAGGAGGCCCAATAGAATACAGAAAAGAAGTATACTGGAAAGTGCACATGGCATAAGTGAAAGTGCACCAAACAGGAGCAGGTTGCCATGGAAAGAAATAATCCTTTCACCGCTCATCTATTTCTCATCTTGCCCTCTGGCCACACAGTAGCTCTTTGTGCAGCCGACGGAAAATGTTCCAACTCTGGTGGAAAAAAGAGTATTTTCCTCCTCTTTTAATTCTCTTTCCTGTTTGCTTAGTTTAGTTTTTTTTTAATCTTGCTGCGACATATTTCTCACTGAAGGAGTTGAGCTCTTTCACGTAACCAACACATACTTGTTTGCTTTGACGGTGAAACTGGAAGAGTCCACAGATCTGTTCTCGTGTCATTTCAACAAAAGCACAATGTCTTTTAGTGAAACAAAGGGGGCCGAGATGTGCACACGGGGTTTGTAAATGATGAGCCTGCAGTCTTGCACATCAGAGAAGCATCTCGAGAGGAAATGCGACTAATTTGTAGTGCTGCTTTTTTGTTTAGTTTTGTCAGGAGAGGGAACTTTTCTTTCAGCTTCTCAATAAGGAATACAAGCGTTAGACTCACAGGCTCTGACCGCACCCGATGGTGACCGAATGATTAATATGTGACAAAGTTTGTGAAAACGGGAATATCTAATATCTAATAACGTACTGCTTAATGTGTAACAGGGGAGAAGTACTTGTGTCTGCTGAATCTCTCTTGCTGTTCCCCAGTCAACTTGCCTCTTAACCGACTAATACTCATTCAGAAAGGGAAAGCATGTGCATGACGCCCGACTACACACCCTGCCTGCGCTCTCGAGGGGCAACACAAGGGGCAGAAGGTGGATGTCAGTGGTGATGTGGTGATAAAACAATGAGCACCTGGCTCTCCCTCCTTGTCTTATCAACTGCATCTTAAGGATCTGGTCGTGTTAATAATTAATCTTCCTTTCCGCTGTTCTTTGACCTCCCTTTAAGTCCATATCACACTTCAGCGTCCCTCCGACTACAGTTGACCTGCAGTGTGTCTCTTTCCGCAACGAGGGAAGCACAGCCGGTCGATTTACTGTTGAATGTAAAATAAAGATTGATATATTGTTTCATTTAATATTTATTTTTTCCAACTCTTTTTAAAAAATAATAATAAAGGTATTCACATGTTCACATCCTCCAACTTTGTTAGGAAAAGTTGTGTCATTTGCACATTTGATGTTTTGGTTGCGACGCTTTGAATTGTGCCATATAAATAAACGGCTCTTTTCTGTTCTGTAATGGATTTACAGTCTATTAACTAAAAGATTGTAAAATCTCACTCCCACTAGAATTTTCCTCAGTTAAGGAAGAAAAAGAAATCTGTGCGTCCTGTTTTGCTTTCACTTCATGACTTCCCCAACGTTATATTCAAAACAAAACAACTGCCTGTAAGCAACAGTAATAAGATTTTCCCAGAGAGGAAGCAAGTCATTTGCATCTTTTTAAACGCACTAATACAACTTCTGCTCATCCCGTGTTTACCTGCTGTGGTAAGTTTAGTCATTAGATGAGCCTCAGTCATCGCATTGTGATGAAATTAATCCGGGATGCAGGTGGTTTACCTAAAGGATTACGTGTGTAACGTAACGCTGTTATTGCATCCGTGTCGCCCGCAGGGAGGAATAGAGAAGGGACTGGAGATGAAGAAACTGGTGCTGTCTGGTTTCTTGGCCAGCGAGGAGATCTACATCAACCAACTGGAGGCCCTGCTACTGGTAAGACACACACACACACACACTGCAAAATAAACCCAACTCATTGTTTTGAATTAGACCATGTGGGAAAACCAAGCAGCCGGAGGGAAGATCATTTCCCGTTCTGACACTGATGGACGCATGGACTTGTTTTCAGGTCCTGCATCATGTTATCATGTTGCAGCGACGGGGCCTCTGTGAACTTGAGTTTGTTAGTGGCTGATGGTCAAAGCGAAAGCAAAGAATAGCTGCAGTTTGCAGCAACGCTCTCTGAACTCTTCCCTGAAGCTCAAACATATCCTGTCATATCCTCCCGCTCTCAACCACATGTGCACTTTGGCCGACGTGTAGCCGACGTGTAGTCATTTTGACATCAAACGCAGTCTCAACAGTTATTTTACAAAGTATTGCAATAATGGGGGCAAAAATCGGATCCGTCTCTCAGTTCCTTCTTTCAACCACTGGTGACGACACAAGTGATGATTCAATATCCAGCAGCTCTAGCGGCACGTCCTTAACATCAGCTAAATGTAACACAGAGCTACCTTTTCTGTACTCCACTAACACACACCACCCAAAACAAACAAGTGATCCTTCCGTAGGGTCCGTTTCATAAAGTTATCAGACACTTGTCTGAGGAGCTCAAGAACTTTGCCATCATTTCTGTCCGGGAACATGACTTTTAGTTTAGTATGTGAGTGGATCTCTAAAAAGATCCTTGCATCCTCACAATATTCAGGGCAACATTTCATGTTTTCAAAGAGTCAGATGATGATGATAAAGACAAAATTGAGGACCTTCTGAAAATTACAATTGGACTGGTCCTAAAGTGCACTGCGTGGTTTGTCACCAGGTGATCATTTTCAATATAGATACAGATCAAGATACATTTTCCTACTTTCCAGACGCAGGCCCAATTTGGCCTCTGACATTTTGATCGGAGCCGGATGCCATAATGAGATGCTTTTTGCAGCGTGTTTGGAAGAAACAAATGAGTCTTGCTAGAATTTATGTCTTGCTTTTCGGTTTGTGTATTTACAGTCATTTTCCACTGGGAAAGATACTGGTCCTTGTTTATGTTCCTTAAGCCCACCTCTCTCTGATTATCCAGCCCATGCGCCCGCTGAAAGCCACGGCCACCACCTCGCAGCCCGTCCTGACCATCCAGCAGGTTGAGACCATCTTCTACAAAATCCAAGACATTTTTGAGATACACAAGGAGTTCTACGACGCCCTCCTGCCCAACATCCAGCACTGGGACGAGAAGGTCACTGTGGGACATTTGTTCCAGAAGCTGGTGAGTCTCACAAGGGCTCAGAATCTCCAGCGTTTTGGTCTTTTTTTTTTCTCCCATAATTTGCAGCGTACAATACGTGTTAAAAGAAAAGTTATTTGTACTCTGGGAATCACAGCCTCCGATCCACAACACTGACGTATTCCGTGCTTGATTATGTTTGTTAAACAGGGTCTCTCAGAACATAATGTACGTGTGTCTTTGTATAGAATTAGCACGGGTCCAGTGGTTGGAGATTTGGACAATTTGGGGTCTCTTTTTAGATGCTCATTACAGCTTATCGGCACACTGTAGAGTGGCTGACGCAATAGACACGTCCAGCAGGGATGTAAGAAACTGGACTTTGAGCAGGGGAAGTTGGTCCACGTAGAGATTATGGGATGTGCTCATTCAGGGTGTAAAAAGCAGAGGCAGTCAGGAGAGGTTGTTCACTTCAGTGCTGAGGGCTGCAGGGTAAATAAACCGTTGGTACGTCCCGCTGTGGGGACAGAAAATGGTTGGTTCTAATTTTCCTGGACTGGAAACTAGACGGACAAACATATTCTCCATATAGAGAGCGTGTTGTGAACACCTGTCAGCCACTTTGACCCAACAGGAAAAACAGTGTTTTCTCCACAGTTAGGAAGGAGCCCTTTACACTGAAGGTGAATGAAGGGATTTTGGTCATTTTTATTATGAACATAAACAGACTCTATCTTCTCTTTTTATGCAAATTCTATAATTGTATTTGTTATCCTAACTTTTATAGCCTCATTTTGTGTTTTTTAAAAGATAATGGACAATGAACTGTAATTGGTAGAAACGAAATGGAGCATAATTTCGCACGAATACATATTTAATGTTTTTGTGGATTTGATGTTTGATTAGTAATTAATTGACTGAAAAACAGAACCTACCACCTCACATTTACACAGGTAACTGCGTTAGGGGAACTCTACCCGAGAATGAGAATTGTATATGCAGCGGTCAGTCTCCCATTAGGTTTTATTATAATAACCAGACGAATGTTATCAACTGACGTGGCATCAGCAGTGGACCATGTCCCGTATTCAGCTCCCACTAATGAGCTGCATGTTAATCAGATCTCTCATTGCGGGATCCAAATAATGAGCATGCTGTTATTGGTTCCACTGGGCAAGAATAAGGGCCATGTCAGCTCAGACAAATTGATTGTGGATTTCAGTTTCACTCTTTTAGAAAGAAAGGGGAATGTTTGAAGTAACTGGTGTACAGTTTGCCTGCAGGTCTGAACTTAATCATGTACCGTAAATCCAGGCAATGACATATGTCATTATATGTTCAATGACAAGAACATTGGACTTTTAGCTTGCATAACTAGGGAGAAGAACGCAAAGGGTAGACCGGCCCTTTTTCGGGTCCGTGGATTAGTCCCCATCACAACATGGCAAAACGTTTAATATTAATTTAGCTGTTTTATTATTGGGTCCTGTAAAGTAAGACGATATGCTGCTCTGAACGCGTTTCATGTTTGGTTCAGCGCTGTTTTCCCTGCGAAGTTCCCGCACTAAAATGTTCCAATGTGTTTGTGTTGGATGACGTTCAGAAATATGCGCCGTGTGCCAGAAGGCTGCTGAACAGCTACTCTGATGCATCGACACTGAAGATCGTTAGATTTCAAGAGTTTAAGTAGGCTAGCAGTTAAGTTGCATTCATCGCTATCAAGAGGGGAAATCCTCATCTCCACCGGAGATAAAAATAATTTAGCAGAGGGGGGGAAATCCCCCCCATTCCCGCTTCTACAAATTGCACCCTGCTGATATCAAGACGAAAACAAGGTGTCCCTGTAAGGTTGAATGTAAAGATACGAGTACATGCTTCTGCTCTGTTCAGCCAATCCTGCATGACTCAGCTACAGTCTCCAACCAACCTGTGGGTTAAAAAGATGTTTATCCCCACTCATAAGCGAGCACGTCAGTCAGTGCTCTCCGCTTCCTGTTATACTGGTAGGCAAAGCTTTTGGGTTCCTTTACATTTTGAGGTAAAAACCAAACCAAAACATGCAAGGGTTATTATTATCAGTAATCCACTGTGACTCGATGATTGCAGCTTCAAACTCATTCAGTATGTATTTAAGAAAACAGATGAAATAATCAGAAATTTCAGTCGAAGGAATAAACCAAGGAAACCGCTTTTCCTTTAGTCGTTTCTCTCACTGTAGCACTGCGTTTAGTAGCGTCGGGTTTGAGGCGAGCCAAGCCAGCTACAAGAACAATGTAATCTCTAACTTTCATCTACTTTGCTACTGTGTCGCGCTCTACTCGGATGAGTTTTAGTGAGTGAAGAAACTAAAATGATTAGCTAGCTAACGTCTCCACCCAAAACTGGACAGCTGTAGTGGAAAACAAATAATTTACAGTGAGAACTGATAATTTGTGCCGGGTATCAAACCTTGAGGTTTTTTTTAAAACCGCACGACTATTGAAAATACGACTGTTTATTGTCACTTAATCTCGGGGCGATATTTCCTCTTCTTAAATCTCTATTGCGATGATCAGACTTGCATGCAAATGTTGACGTTTAAAAGGTGGTTGATCTGCATTTCCGCGGTGGCTTCTATTTAGGGAACAGAGCTCTCATGTAGAAACCGAATCCTTTTCCGTGGTTCAATAAGTACTAAGTACCCCCCCCCCCCCCCCCCCCCTCCCACCCCTCCCTCCCACTCTCTTCTCTCGGTACCACCAAGTGACACCTATTAGTGTAGTCATCAGCTCCCATCTGTGCTGCGTACATGAGCGAGTCATCAGGCGGCTAAACATTCAGTCAGTGACTACGTGAGCGTACAGATGGCAATTTAATTGGCTGGTCTGCTCTCCACCGCTCTTCGTCCGCAGCATGGGGGGAGGGCACGGGAGGGGGGGCGGTGCGGTGCAGGAGACGGGGGGTTGAAAGCCAGCCACAGTTCCAGCTCTTCTCTCCTTTCTCTGACGGAAAAGGGGCTCAGCTGAAGCCAGGATTGCATTTGTTCACATGTGAAGAGGAAGGGTTTAATTTCGCCGTGACCATTGGAGGCCTGTATTTATTTCCAGCAAGATAAAGCTTTCTGACTCACTGAGCTACTGTATGCTCTACTGGCGCATTAGGTTGACCATTTTTGGCTGGTGCAAACATTGATGTCACCTTGATAACCTTGTATATCCCACATTTCTTCCATCACTCGCCATTATCAATCGAAAGTTAAAATTGTGACCAAATACACCATCACCCTCACTTTTACTGTAGTTTAGTCGCAACGTGCATCATTGAGGGCGTCATGGCAGGCTGATTAGCATTTAGCTCAAAGCAACGCATGCTGAAGTTGCGCTCTGCTGAAATCTCCAGCACGGCCTCCACTCACGTCTTCAGGACACAAACGTCTGCTGTGTAGTCTGATTACTGGATTATCAGGTGTTGTTCAGGTTGCATGAGATTAACTCAAACGTTTTGGTTTGGCTTGTGAGATTATGATGAATCCATGAATGATGCTGTGGCCACACTGTCATGGGGTTCAGTGAGTCAGTGGTGCGATCTCCCTGGTTTGATGGCATTCAGTATTGTCAGTTACATGACATGCTGGAAATTGAGCATGTTAAAGATGCGGGGGGGGGGGGGGGGACAAGAGGATTTGTGGCCATTATAGACACCATAGTGCGAAATGTAAGACATTTTTGATTAATTAATTTCTGATCAATACAAGTGTTGAGTTGTTGACAGCCAGTCTTGGACTAAATAGTGGCGCGTTGCATTCAGGGCCTTGGAATCATGCAGAAGATGAGTTAGAAACACGGTTTGTCGTTGGGCTCTCCAACGTGCTAGTGAGGATGCATGTTCTCTAAAAGGCATTTTGAACTCCTAGAATGAGTCTATTTCTAGACGGGACTCCGGCATTGTCCTCCCTTTCTCCTTCCGTCCCGCCTCCGCTCTCAACCACGAGCCGCTTTGTTCCATCCCGCCACTGTGACCCGCGATCTCGCCGTTTGGAAGCGTGGGCGCTGTGCTCGGAGCGTTGCTCAGCGTCTCCGGTGACGGACGTAGCTGGAGAGGTGGGCCGTTTAAAAATACCCCGATCACGTCATCGCATTTGATTTGTGCTTTCCTGCCAAGCTGCCAAGTCGAATATCCTCTCTTTGGAAATATGATCAATCTCTCTGAGGCTTTTTCCTTGGATTTGGCTTGACTTGGTGAAGAGACGATTAGGGATAGTCAGGGAGGCTTGTTGAGTTCTTGTCCGTTTAAGTCTGCATGGTGCTAAATGTATGGGTCATGCATTCAAATCCTTAAAGTTATTTAATCTATTAAAAAAAATGTAAGACAAATTTATAAACTGAATATTAGATTTAGTAGGTTATTCAATTTTGTTATCATAAAACCTTAAAGTCAGCGATGTGTTTTACCCCTTTGTCTCAACAAATAATGCTGTGCCCTGTTTTAGGGGGTAAGGGGTACGTTGCTAAAAAAGGTTGAGAACTATTGATCTACAACATCATTTTCTAAGGGTGATATAAGGCCGGGTGGTTCCTTCATTTCTCCTCTCTTCACACTTCAAGGGGGAGTGGAAGGAGAGGAAATTAATATTTGGAGCAAGGGGGGCTGTAAAGACAAAAGTAGTCTTACTCATTCACTCATGTTCACATTGAAACCGAATGCGGTTGCTTAAATAGGATGCAGCCAGCTCTTCAGTCTGGCCATTCAATCCTGGCGGCAGCAGGATGCATATTCATACGCTTCTGGTCTGCAGCTTGTGTTACAATGCACATACAGCGTGGCAGAGAGGGGCTGCTAATGAAAGGGCCCAGGAAGGAGCGAGCCAAGACAAGTGTGCGCACTATGTGTGAGAAAGCGAGCTAATAGAGCCAAAGAGGGACCGTAGCCCCCCCCCCTCCGCTAGGCAAAGATCCTGATGGGAATGTAAATGAATGAATCTGCCACTTTAATAGGCATGTGGGACATTATGTAGACAGAAATGATATTTAAAGTTAACTGAACTCTGTTCACCATGTTTTGGTTTCCTGTTCCGAAAGACAAAAGACTTGTGGTGGTATTATTTAATCTACTGGGCAGTGAAGCGGTTGCTCCATTCACAATAACAACTCACAGGAAATGAAGGAGAGGAGCCACTGTCATTGTCTCACACCAGCTGGTTGTGTTGTCTTATTCCACAGGCCAGCCAGTTGGGTGTGTACAAGGCCTTTGTGGACAACTACAAGGTGGCGCTAGAGACGGCAGAGAAATGCAGCCAGGCCAACGTCCAGTTCCAGAAGATATCTGAGGTAGGTTCCTCCTCAGAAGATGGTCTGAGGCTGTGCGAAGAGCGACGTGTCTGAATAGCAAATATGCCACGAATGACGTAATCTATTGTTTGGTCTCACGTGTCTTAAACATCAAGTTTAATTGTCTTCAATACAGTGAAGGAGGAAACGAATGTATATGGCAGCGGAGGAGGAAGCAAGGCTGTTTGAAACATCCTCTTTTTGACTGGAAGCAACAGCGTATACGGGAAATGTGGTTTTATTTTGAGGAACACAATCTTAAAACACTGAAACGATACACTGGTATTAAACTGAGCACGTGTTGATGAGCTGAGAGACAATCAAAAGACTGTTTAATGGCAAAAGGGTTGGGATTTCACTTTAGTGTCTAAATCTATAAACAATCCATTTCATGTTAAACAGGAAAAGGAGGGGATTGTATTCAGAGATATAGATTACACTCTTCCCTGTTATAACAGTTATGCCAACACAATGTACAGCAGACCACACCGGTAAAACTTGCGGTGCCTTGCTGCCTGTCCCTGCACTTCACTGTCACCGTCTGTCTGCTGCGATGAACCTTCACTCTGCCATCTACTTCCATCAGCATCAGCCCAGCAAGACTGCTGTTCATCAAATTGATCTCTCTCCTCTGTTTTTCTTTTTTTTTTTTCAGAATCTCAAAGTTAAAGGTCCTAAAGACTCCAAAGAGTGTACCACAAGTGTCTCAATGGAGGGTAAGGTGTTTGTGTGTGTCTCTCTCTCTCTGCCTCTCTCTCTCTCTCTCTCTCTCTCTCTCTCTCTCTCTCTCTCTCTCTCTCTCTCTCTCTCTCTCTCTCTCTCTCTCTCTCTCTCTCTCTCTCTCTCTCTCTCTCTCTCTCTCTCTCTCTCTCTCTCTCTCTCTCTCTCTCTGTCTCTCTGTGTGTGTGCGCGTGTGTCTCTTCCTGAGAGCGGAGGCAGGGAGCAGAGTGAGGGGAGAGGATGAGGGATATGGAGGTGCTTCTGGTCCTCAGACTGTGTTGTAACTGCACGTACGGTAACGACTGCATGTTATTGTATGTTTTGTCGGACTGTTTTTTTTTCTCCTTTTTTCTGTCGTTTCTCTCTCAGTCGTCATTTAATCTAGATTGTTGGTTTCACGGTGTCCGCTGTGAACTTGGGACCGTGTTTGATTTGATTTGTATGCGGAGCGTTAACAACCGGTGCTGGTGATGCACAAATAGCATCTTTCTGCTCCGTTCATGTGCAGCAGTCCGTGTGATGAGGTGATGAAATCTTTAGGAGCGCCGTAGCTTTTGTGTGCTTGAGAATATGCAGCTCATCAGGACTTGCAGACTTCAGTTGTTCACGCCATTTACAGAATAACGGAGTTAACATAATTAGACGTCTCCTTGCTCATCGGCAGAGGATCGGAGGGAGCCTGATCCCTTTGTGAGTTCATATGTGTGCATTTGATTGTGCTCTGCTGGTGTTTTAGAAGCTGCACCAGTTTCGGGTGCAATAATAGACAAGATGAGCTAACTTTGTGTCTTTATCAGTGTGTGTGTGTGTGTGTGTGAGAGTTAATTAACAGCCTCCTGTACCTGTGAAATGTCTCTTAATTTGCGCCGTAAATGAAGAGCAACCCAAACATGCCGATTGTTATAATTACATTTGTTTTTCTGCCGTAGTGCAGAGACGGCTCGTAATCTGCGGAACTGCTTTGGGATTGCTTTGCTATATCGCAGTTATTTTCATGCTTTTTGTCATATTTTCTCACTGTTCCTCCGCTCCCGGGCCAGTTGCTGTAATTGCTCTTCGTGCTGCAGCTCCTTTATTACCTGGCCAGGTAGTCCCGGGATTTTAGGTATAACCCTGAAGCAATTCAGCCAAATGGTAATAGATTTGTTAAACCGTACATCCTGTTTTACATGTAAATTGTGACTCTCGCTCTCCGGCGTGACTGCTTCTTACTCGTTTTCTTAATCTGTATATCTATCACCATGTCGTCTATCTTTTCCCTCTTCACATTGGCGGCTGTATGTCTTGCCATATGTAGCTGGCAGGAAACGCGCAGTGTGTTGTCCGCCGCCTCCTTAACAAAGACGAGCTGTCCGTCACCCTGGTCCTGTTCTCAAGGTCGTCGGAGACACCTCGCTGCCACGGGTCATCGACTTCCAATAATCTGCCTCATCTCCGATTCTCTCTGTCTTCTCATCCTCTCTCGTCCCGTCTCTTGACTGGACTTTGAAGTTTGCTGTGGAAGCTGTTATAGATGTGACCGCAGTGGGGCCTGGTCCAGACAAACATCTGTCCTCTTCTGTTTGATGGATTAGATTTGATAGATGTTTGTAATCCTCCGCGGATAGCTCATACAGACTTTTGTAATCCCTTAACTTTGAATCTGCCGCCGTCGTTATTGTCATTGTCATTGTGAGCATGTTAGCTTGCTTACATTAGCATAGCATTTTGCTCAAATGCACAATAAGTAAATCCAAACGATCCAGCTGTTGTACGAACACATACAGCACAGAACTAACACTTTACCCAATATAACCTAAAATGTAATCTGCACATCTAAAGTCTCTGCACCTCACGAACGCCTGCACGCACACAGCGAATGAGTTGGTGGCCACCGAGCAAATCCTCCAGGAGGTAGCGGTATCGATTAATTAATGACCAGAGGGTCGAGAAACGTCAAAGAGCATCGTCGAAACGTCATCGAGGCCTTCTAGAAGATTCTCTTTGGTCTTTCACAGTAGCTGAGTGTGTATATATGTCGTTTCAAAAGGAGTCCAGCGTCCAGGCAGGCTGCAGTTTACGTACTAGTAGCCTTCATAGACAATGGAAGCAGACTGTAGACCGAGAAGGTGCTGCAGGATCAACCCCAGAGATGGACTGCATGTTAAGCAGCCTGCTTACAGACTTGTGTGTGTCCACGGAGCAACACCCATACAGTTGTAATGTTTTTTTTGATCGCTAAACTGTTATTAAGGTCAGGGTCAGATCCATTTGTTGCTAAATGCCTCTACTGGTGCCTTTTCTATGTTTTAACCAATTTAGTTCTGCAAACTTTCCACTAATTCCTGTTAATTTGGGGGATTTATTTATTTTTCTGATCATAAATAACTTCAGTAAGTAATTGCAATATGTTTATTATGTTCTCTTTTGGAAAAAAACAGGAAAACAATATAGAAGTTGAGCCTGATGTCGCCCCACATATCAAAGAAACTATCCTAGTCCCTTCCACACAGTGAGGCTTATTGATATTAATCCAAAACTCCGGGATCATCAGTGGGACTAGAAAGAACTATTGGTTGTGTCCGAGCAATGAATGCTTATCGTCACCAAGTTGAATGTCGTCCACCAAGGATCATAACGACTGTCTAAAGTTTAACTTTAGTCCGAGTGTGAGTCTTTGTCCCTAATAGAGCCGTGAAACTGTGACCTCCTGTTTGTCGTGTGAGTGTGTGTGTGTGTGTGTGTGTGTGTCTTTGTAAGCGACAGTGACTCACAGCCCTCCTCTTCTCCCCACACAGCTCTCCTCTACAAGCCCATTGACCGTGTGACCAGAAGCACCCTGGTTCTACATGTGAGTACACTTCTTTCTTAATAGATCGTTATAGAAAAGGGACGCGCTGATTCTCAAGATGTAGCGGCTTTCAGAAATGCGTCTACTTGCATTACATCATCGTGAGACGCACTGGCACTATTTGAGGTACTTTTTACTTTACTTTAGTGTTTAATGAACTCATTCTACGGAAATATAATGCAACTATGTTACCACACTACATTTGTTTGAATCAATTTACTTTCCACATTCATATAATTTCTATAACTTTATAAATCACCGGCAAAACTAAACTAGTAAATCTACAGGAAGTGATCACTTATAGGAAGTGATCTCTGAAAGTCTAATTTGCATGAAGCTGGTTTTGCATGAATGACAGCAGCCCTGCATGTACCTGGTCAGGTTGTTGTTAGGTTGTTGCTTCCTCATGCAAGCGTTGTCAGTGACGAGAAAAATCTGAGCGTCTTTCCGCTTGCTTGTGTGGCAGTTACCCGCTTATTATTACTCATCCAAAGAGGGAGGCCTATTTAGGCTGGGAGGCTGCGATGAAGAACACAAAGCAGGCTCACATTATTCCACGGCTTTGTGGAATTGCTAAACATAAATTAAGGCTTTATAGTTTGGACTCTTTCGTGGGCCCTTTAGTCCCAAACAATTATTTAGATACGACCGAGACGCTAAAAAAGGAGAAATCCATCTTTGTACCTATGATGAAAATTACAGGCCTCTCTTCATCTTTTTAAGTGGGAGTACTTGCGCAATTGGACGCTGACTAAATACTTTGTGGCCCCACTGTAACTATTCATAAGCAGCACAATTATGCCAAATTCCATCAGTGCTACTGCTAATGCTTGGATGGATTTTTTCTAACAATATGGAGGATAAGAAGTTTGTTTACCTCTTTGCAACAATAACTGTTCTTGTGTTTCAATGCTCAAAGGCGTCTGTCTCACAATATCTGTTTGCGTGCGTTCTGCAGGACTTGCTGAAACACACTCCGAAGGACCACCCAGACTTCCCGCTCCTGCAGGACGCGCTGCGGATATCTCAGAACTTCCTGTCGTCCATCAACGAGGAGATCGACCCTCGCAGGACCGCTGTCACCACGCCCAAGGGAGAGGTGGGTGTGTGTGTGTCTGGGTGTGAGATTATTTGCAGAGGAACTTTTCTTATATCTGTATTGATGCAAAAGTTCATCAACTTGGGTAGCACACGTGGAAGTGACAGCTGCTGTTCCTCTAGGCCCGTCAGCTGGTGAAGGACGGCTTCCTGGTGGAGGTGTCGGAAAGCTCAAGGAAGCTCCGCCATGTATTCCTCTTCACGGACCTGCTGCTTTGTGCCAAGATGAAGAAGACCTCTGTGGGGTGAGTCCACTTTACCTTCTCCTCTCCATCCACCGGACCACAGCCATGTTTTCATTTCACACAGAGCCATTTGAACAGCCACCCTCTTAGAATTACCCACGGTGCTCTTCCATCAGTGTCTTATTTATTCTGCCTTCCCCGTCGGCATCTTTTTGAAGCCACACTTGGAAAAGGAGATGCACATGAGGGATAGAGCGAAGACAAAGGTGTATACACATACAACTTTACCATAACGACCAGACTTGTAAATTACAATCCACTCAGGGACTTCCCCTATTCACCTTGGGGAAGTCTCTGAGGATCTTCAGTTATATTTACATTAACTATTCCTGAATATATTTAATCCATCTCTATATCTATATATATCATTTTTACAGTAATCAATTTTAGATATAAATTATGCTTTAAAATTAAATTAGATTTTTGTTGTCTCGTGTGAGAATTTCTTTCCAGCGTGTATCGATTTGCTGTGTGACCCTTTCCCTTATTGTGTTTCTCTGTCCACCTGCAGTCGCCATCAGCAGTACGAGTGCAAGTGGTACCTCCCTCTGGCAGACTTGACTTTCCAGACCCTGGACGACTCCGAGTCTTTCCCCAGCATCCAGGTCCTCCCCGAGCACGAGATCGAGGAGATGAAGATCAAGATCTCCGTTCTGAAGAGTGAGATACAGAAAGAGAAGGTAATCCTGTTACCAGAGTAACGAGAGAGGAACCGTTTTTAAATGCTATGTGAGCCTGTAACAGTTCCAAGTCCCTGCTTCAGGAGCAGAGAGTTCCTGTTATTCCCCCCTCACAGCGGTAAACTCGCCCCCCCCTCCACCTTGGGCTCAAGTGACCACGGCTGGTGTTTAGAATCGGAGGAGCCCGGAGCAGTGGGAGGCTCAGCTGATTGTATCCGGGCTCTGACTCACAGCTTCCTGCTAAGGGCAGAGAGGAAGTGTTTATTTGTTTTCCTTCAATACTGACTGGAAGCCTAGATCCTTGAATTACATAAAAGGACTCTCACGGCACAGTGTTGTTTTCTTTGAAAAATGGGAAATGGATCGTTAAAGAATACGACGCTGATGAGAGTACTGGTAATGACATGGTAAAAACTATTCCATTTTGAATAAGTTATTATAAAAAGGTGTATGCAACTTCTGGAATTGTATGAAGCCGGTTTTTGTCTGAGATTTCTGAGAAGATTTGTGGATAGTTTAAAGGTTCATTTTTATCATCGTTAATAAACGGTCCTCCTTTTAGAGGCTCCGTTGCCATGTTTAATACTTTATTTCATGAGTGTTTCAGGTCTAAATGAGATTCTAAACGCTTGCTTTCTTGTTCGTGCGCGTGTGGTTTAGAAAGCACCGAAGGGTCAGAGTCGCGTGGAGCGTCTGAGAAAGAAAATGAACGAACAGGAGTCGTGGCTGCTCCTGCATTCTCCCACCATCCCCTTCCGCATCCACAACAGACATGGAAAGGTACCGTGTGATCCAATACCCAGTCTCGCCCCTAGAGGGAGACACTCCCTTTTGAAATGGCCCCTTGAAGTATTGGATTTAGGTTCCCAGAATCAAAATGCTGTGAAAGCGTGAGATCATTACACGTCTTTGGGCCTTTTTGTAAAATATAAAATTATTCTTTCACAGCCTTGTCTGATGTTACTTTCTGTGTTGGTTCTTGGGGTCTTTAACGTTGTTGGTTTTCTGTGTGTATCCAGAGCTACCAGTTCCTTATATCCTCTGATTACGAGAGGTCGGAGTGGAGGGAAAGCATCCAGAAACTCCAGAAGAAAGGTAACATTGTCCTACAGGTCATTTATGTAGTTAGAAAACACCGAGCTTCCTCTAGAAGCTCTTTACTCACTCCACCTCAGACAAAAGTTTGACCGCAGGCGCCTGGTCCCTGTGTGTGTGTGTGTGTGTGTTTGTGTGTGTGCGCGCGTGTCTTTTTCAGATCTCCAGGCATGTGTATTAAGTTCTGTGGAGCTGCAGGTCCTGACCAGCTCCTGTTTCAAACTCCGAACCGTCCACAACATTCCTGTCACGAGTAACAAAGACGGTAAGAAACCTGCACACAGCATCTGTTTGTGTCCCCGTCCCCTCACACTCGGATGCTCTGCGTGTGTCTCGGTTTTCTCCTCCTCCTCAGCCGCAGTCGAACGCGCACCTTCCTCTCTGCTTTACGATTTAAAAAAGGCCTGTTACACCCCCGCACAACGAGCAGCCACGCAATGAGGGTGGGGGGAATCTAGGTTGCAATATGTTTCTCATGTAGCAGTCGATGCCCGCAGTGTGCCGGTGGTGGCCTGCGCTGCCCTTGGCCTCTTCGTGTTTGTTTTTTCTCCAGGTCTCCACATTGCACCACTTTCAGAGGCTGGTGGTGACATTAAAGCCATCTGGTCGACCTACTCTGATCTCCCGAAATGGCACGCACAGTACACATGAACGGCCACACAGCTGACGTAGAACCTTAAAGCCACTGCCTAAAGACCTGTGTTTTCTTCTCATACAATGATATATTTGTGCAAGTAAGCCTGCGGCTTTATTTTGATGGAAGTTGGTGAATTGCCATCATAGTACTGTGACTGATTTTTGTGCTCATGTGAATTTCCTGCCTTCTTCTATTATAGAAAGTAAACTGCCAATGTTTAACAAATCACTTCCAGTTAAGCAATGTGGTTTTCCAACTACTACAAGTGTTGGAACAATTGCGATGTTTTGGAGCAACCTCGGCCGATACTCCATGAGCTTAAAGTGTTTCATCAGATAGCTTTGGGTGGGAACATAAACTGATATGTTGGATATAAACTTGCTGTTAAATAATCATCTGCTGCTATTTTTTCATGAAAAGAAAGAATTTGAAACCAAGTAATGAGTGTATACAACGTCATTGAAAGTTCACGTTTCAACGTGTGATTGCTATTTTATGGGGTCTTCAACAGTAGTTTGGATAATCCATCATTTACACAGCAAATACAAAAAGAGAGGCGGTGATGACGTCGTGTTTGAAAAGCGGCCTATCGGATTATCCCACAGACCTCTAGTGTACAGCTAGCAAAACCAATGTTTCACCTGTTTTCTGTCTTCAATCGTCCACTAACTCTTGCATTCCATCTAGCTGTTGGTCAGCTGTGCGTCACACACACACACACACACACACACACACACACACACACACACACACACACACACACACACACACACACACTTACCACATCAAGTCATGTACACACTGACTCCACAATCAGAAGGCAAATAAAATAAATATTACAAATTATAATATAAGCAGGAAATCTATAAGAAAGTTCTCCCTTAAGCCAGATGCGCTGCACTAGGTTTTTAACCTTCTCTGCTGCCCTGATTACGGTCCCACCTCTACCTAACAAGTCTGCAATTTAGTTTCAGGTCCACGTGATATTGTTGATATTTCCCTGTGTGGGTAAAAGCAAACATAAACATAAATTAAATAGAGACTAGCTGGTGACGCAATGGCACAATGACCATGGAGGGTGTTGCAGAGAGCATTACACACTCTTTACCTGCAGAGAAAAGGCCACCTCAAAGCTGAGCCTCTGCACCTTCAACACACGCACACGCACATGACCGTCGTTTTCTCAGCCGCCGACACACATTGTAGTTTATTTACTAGGATTCACAGGCCTCAACAAAAGCAAGTCTAACACACGTCCACCAAACGTCCAGCCGGTTGTTATGGCAGGAGACTGCTTGTAGACGTGAGGCCTAACAAAAAGCTTCCCGTATGATGACAGAAATTGGTGACGTGGTGTTGGAAGGGGTGAGAACCGCTGTTGGATGTGATAATAATTGTTGTTTGTGCACATTTCAGACCACCCAACCTGGAATGAATAAAAAGCACACAAGCCTCACACTAAGCAACTATTTATTGATTATCTGGGTCTTTTTCACTCGGGATGTTTCTATGCATTAAGAAGAATAGTTAAAGTCAAGTCGGTGTCAAGTTGAATTCTCTTAAGTCTTGGGTGCACAAACTTGAATGTCTGTAAAAGTCTCCTTTCCGCCTGACGATTCCCACGTGTTTCTTAGGAACTTGTCAGATTAAAAGGCAGAAAGTACCGTTGAAGGTGTCCGTATAAGACTGTGTGTCCTGCTGCGGCCGATGACAGGTTTCATCTACAGAAACCAAGAAACTGGAGTAAAAAAGAAACCTGTAGGTGTTACTGTTTCACAGAAATTAGGAATGCTCATTTAAGCTGTCATTGTAACGGGACAGCGTGTATTTTCTATTGTATCTGCTGCGGATTGAAGCAGCGCAGTAGTGGTTCTGAAAGACTCGATCACCATATTGACCCGAGGACCTCGCGGCTCTCTGTTTGCTTGTTTTCCAGATGAGGAGACTCCTGGCCTCTACGGCTTCCTGCATGTGATCGTCCACTCGGCCAAAGGATTCAAGGACTCAGCCAGTAAGTCGGCCACAAACGTCTTTTTTTACCGCACGTTACTGCTGTGCAGGTCGGCTTCCGCCAGCAGGACGGCGCACATGAGCATACATGATGGGAGAGAGAAGACGCGAGGGCCCGGATGCAATTCCTGTGGTTGTTTTCACTCTAGCAGGCATCACAAAAACACTTAAGACACATGTCTAGGAAGAGGGACATCCTTTTGAACCTGAACTGATGCCAGTTGTCTCTGACTGCGCAAATGCTCCTTTTGTATAAGCATGCCGTGTGCGTTTATTATCAGCCATGTGTGAAGTTGGCATGCAGACATGTCGGTAGTGGACAGCTTCTGCGGTAGTTTTTAAAACCCCTTTGCACCAGATCAAATATCTGAAAAAGAGACCGAGACGAGGAAATGTGATTTTTGTCTGTTGCCATGACAGCCTTTAGAAAATGAGATGCGGCCTGCTAGAATTTCCCAGGAAGTGTATTGGAAAGCTCTCTCTCTCCTCTGAAAGTCTGTTTGATCCTCAGTAAAGCTGAGGGGGTTTAAAATGAAGACGGTGTGTGTTGGTGCGTACGTGAAGGTTTGGTGGTTCCACAGAGACGGTTTGAAGTTCAGTGTATTCATTGAGGCATGTAGAGGTGGGGGCTGGGGGGTTGCGAGCTATGTGTCGCTGTTGCTACTCTGATGATGATGATGATGGCGACAACTACAGAAGCACCTTTCTTGAGAATGTTCTGTAGCTGATTTGTCCATTTTGTCCAAATAAGACAATGTCAACAAAATTGACTTGTGTGTGTGTGTGTGTGGTGGAGAGCGATTCTGCTTTAAAATACTGGAGATGATCGGCTGATGAAAGGGGAGAGAGGCTGAAAGACAGCTAGGACATCCCACTGTGCTCAATGAAATCCCAAACCGAAGAGCATAAATGTTATTAATATTTGCAGCATAAGTGTCAGAATCGACTGCATGTTGCTTTTTTTTTCAGAATCTTGGTGACTTGGCAAAGTGGTCAGTCAGTAGGTCCGATTGTGTAATCAGCAACAGTAGCCTCACTTTGTTCCTCTTTAGATAAAAGAAAAAAGTATACATAGAATATCTTCCTAGAGTTGTGTTATTCCCCTCACCCCCAAATTCAGCCCAGTGCCAAGTAGTCAAACTGGGTCACAGAAGGAAAGATTACGAAGTCGAGTATCTCCCCAAAACTCTCCGGGAAAAAAACACTGGAAAAACAAGTTCACTTTGCTGTTTGATTTATTTTTAAGGACCCGCGAATGTCAGCAAGTGACATCCCCCATCCTCCTCCAACCCGTGCTACATTAAAAGATTCAAGTCAACCAAGTTCTTTACATATGTCACTAATAATAGAATTACCGGTCTCTCAATCCCAGAACAACAGTCATTTAACAGTGCTTTTTGCTCCATGAGTCAGAACCACATTTCTTGTCACTTGCAAGTGTTCCTTATAGAAATGAAGTGTTCACATGCCGTCACGACTGTTGTGTAATCAGATCTGCATTGCTGTTCATTGTGCTTTTATTGGTGTTCTCCTTCTGGATGCTGTAAAAAAACAATTAGATTTGCGCCTCTCCCCCTTATTGTGTTCTCCTGAAGCGTTTTGAGCAAAGCACAGCTGCTCTGCTGAATGAGACGCTGATCAGTTTTACTGACTATCACTTGTCTCCTGATTCTGTGAACCCGCAGTCTGACCCGGCATCCAAAGCCGCCTCGGGCAGAGATTAGCCTCCTGTATGAAAACACTCACGAGGCCTGCAGTTAATTGAGATGGAAGAGGATGGTATTCGTTAACCCAAGCATTAGGGGGTCACCAACCGATTTTTACCACCCGCCCGCCGCGACCCCACCAGGCAGTCGCACAGTCTGAGCCTGCTGGTGACCTGCCAGGAAAATATATAAAGTAGGAAGTTCCAGGGCTCTTGGAGTCCGTCCTAGTTCCCGTAGCCCTGCTGCATCCGCGGCAGGGAGACACAAATACCATTTCTAAATATGCTCTCGCTGGCCTTATTGAATTTTAGGTCCAGGCCGAAATTAAGCCATTTCGGATGGAGAGGACATTGACTTCAACGTGAAAGTGGTAGCTGCTCGACACTATGAATGCTCTCCCCCATCGGAGGGAACCCATCAGTTCAGATCGCAGCAGTGGCTGAAAGAAATGCCCCTTATTTGAGAGGTTTTGCTTCATTCCAACAAATGTCCCCCAGATGGGCTGCACTGAATTCCTCCCTGTCCCTCATACCACCGCCGCTAATCTCTTCCTCATTGGGAGTAATGATGCCAGAGCCCTCCAGGATGCTGAGACAACAAACGAGGAGGAATGAAACCAGATGGGACAGTTATTCGTGGTCGTTGTCTCCCAACGACGTGAAGCGAGGCCCAGATATCAGGCTGCTGAGACGTCGCCGTGTAAACCTCCCTCAGTGTTTTATATGCACATGAGATTCAGCCAGCGGCCCTCGTAGGGAAAGGTCGAGCCATCCATCATAATGTCCGACGGGGGGTGGGGGAGGAGCCGTCCCGCGGGGAGCACCACTGACACTTATCGGACAGCCGGCAGCGAGGTCTGCAGCCACGTTATAAAGAAACACATTAACAGACTTAATTGCTCCGTGTAAGAATTGAGCGTGAGTCGACCCCGAGGGAGGGAGGGAGGGGGGTGGTGTAGCAGCAGAGTGTGTACACAGGGAGGAGATTGATGTCTGTCAACATATTGAATATGTGAAGTGCGTTTCCTCTCTGGTGGAACGTAACCTTTTTAGGGCAGAGTCATTAAATCTGATACCAGAATTAGATGCTCAACTCCTCAAACCCTCTTGAGAAGTTTTTGCTTTGACACATTTTCTACTTGTGGGTGACACTTTTGAAGGAGAAATTGAATCCACGTGTTTATCTTTTGGCTGCTGCTGATGCACATGTTACAGAGTGATGCCTTTTGGCGCAGCAGACACGGGGCGGCTTTTGGCAGTTCGTTCACTCAAAGGGATGAGTCGTTCTCCGTTTGCTGGAGCTGCAATATCCACGAGTAAATAGCTGAAACGGATGAACGGATGACTTTAAACAGCAGCCAGCGAGGACCTTGCCGTGGTCGCACTGCAGTTGGAGAAAATACTGCAGAAAATACGGATTATAGGTTAGACGTGTTGCCGTTTTGCACAACGTAGATGCATAGTTTTAATGTAGAGAAACTAATTAAATGGAAGTACTTTTGCCTGTAATTCTTCTTTGAAGAAGACTATACAGGGACGTCACTGCCCACCAAATGTCTGTTCTAATGGATGTAGTTACTGGTCAGAAGCAGCAGTTTTACCGCCAGGTGACAATGGGATTAACAAACATGACCTTTGACTCCACAGTGAACCTCAATTATTCCACAAAGATGTTCATCTAGTGTTTTTCAGTGTTCTTAATGGATCTGTTACCTCCCACCCTACTAGATCTATACTGCACCCTTGAAGTGGACTCGTATGGATACTTTGTCAGCAAGGCCAAGACCCGAGTCTTCCGGGACACCTCCGAGCCACAGTGGAACGAAGTCAGTCCCCCCCCCCCCCTCTTCACCGCAGATCCGCTGCATTTCTGCCGCTGAGCGATCGCTAAGTGTGCCGTTCTCCTTTTCTGTGCGGCTGTTTAGGAGTTTGAGATCGAGCTGGAGGGCTCCCAGTACCTGCGCATCCTGTGCTACGAGAACTGCTACGACAAGAGCATGCTCAACAAGGACGACAACGAGATCGTGGATAAGATAATGGGCAAAGGGCAGGTCCAGGTAAGCGGGTCGCGACGCGTCCGACCGATACGCACAGAGGGAGACGCCTCCGTCCTCTTGGGAGACGCTTCCCCGCCTGTGACTCATTATAATCAGTAGTCTAGCTGCCACACACAATGCACTGGTTTTGTCTGGCCTCTAATGAAGCTGGTTGGTTCATTGGCCTTAATGTGAGTTTTATAAACGCTGCTGTGAAAAATGTCCTGCCAACCCAGTGGAACCTGTGGTTTCTTTGCGAGGCCTCCGCGCCGCTGTGCTCTCATGCGCCGTTGTTCAGGTTCCGCATGAGCACAGCAGTCTTGTTTCAAATTTTTTCAGAACCTCTTCTCCTCAAGTGAAGCTTGACTCCTGTCATTTTCCCCTCCACGGCTCAGTCCGATTGCCACCGCTGCAGTTTTCCTCCTCGGCAGTGGGCCGAGCCTCGCTCTGTGAATCGGGTCAACTGTGAGGGGGTTTCAGCGGCTCTCATCAGCAGCTAGTGTCCTCCATCAGCAGCTAGCGTCCTCCATCAGCAGCTAGTGTCCTCCATCATGTTTTTCTCAAGTGGTGCCTCGGGTGAGCTGGAAGCGGCTTCTTTCTGAACCCTCCAAACTTGACAAAAGTTATAAATCTGTTAAAACTTTTAACTGATGTTTGTTGCAGAGCGACATGACAGTCACGGGTGAAAGCGGCATCAGTGGCAGGTTGCACAGCAAAAGCAAAACTGCCGTCTTCAGACGGAGAGGAGAGGAAAGTGGGGCAGACATGAATCATTCATGTCTCCTCTTAGAGGAAGGGACGCGACTCAAAAACATCTTAGAAATTGTACGTTCTTTGGATATTGTCTCCTCTGAACTGTAGGGGTTGTTGAAAAAAAACCACAGCATATTTGTTGTAGAATTTCCTCTCTGCCACCACAACTTTGCTTGTTTTTCTCATTCGGTGTGATGATTAGTGTGAGTCTTTGATGCCTTCTGGAGAGCAAATGGAAATGTGCACAACAGAATCATACTTTTTTTTTTTTCTCAAATACATCAGATCCATCCACATGCATCTTAACCTGGCATTGATTTATTACTTTTACAAACGTGGATCTTACTAAAATAATGAATGGATATGATGTGTATCTATTAATGGCTACCAGCTACTGTCACAGCATATTTAAACCCGGCCGTGTGATTGGTTTAATTGGGTCAGGAGTGGACTCCGGATTGGTTGACCTATGAAAGGACCAAAAGACTAACGCATGCATGTAAGCGTGCTCATTTTTTCTATTTGTAAAGAAACTAGCAGAAAAAGAACCTCCTCACTATGAAATGTTATTTGTTAGCTCTGTTTTTAAACCGTTTTTTCCTGTATAAGAACGTGGATATGAGAGCACTATCTGATTCTGTGCTCTATCCCATTTCTCCACAAACGGTCCGTTGGTTCGCCAGTGGTTCAGTGGTTTATCTTGTATGACAGAACCCAGCCTTTCTGGTACGACTGCCTGCAGGAGACACAAACGCTGGTGCTGGGAACTTCCACTTCCAGCCAACAACAGCCCCAAAAAAACAAATAAACACACCATATTTACGTCCTCCGGCTCGCTGTGTACAATAGAGATTGGGAATGAAAATAGAACATGCCATTCTCTTTCGCTCTCTATCACAGCCTGATCGGGTGGGAATGTTGTGCTGTGCTGTACTTTTTGTTTGATTAATGCATAAAACCATCCCTGATAATTGGAATTATCCACATTGTTGAGAGTCTCGCTCGGAGATCAGGGCCAAGAAGAGGATGTTTCTGTTCTTTAGTGGTGATTCATCACAGTACTGAACATTTTGGAAAGAATTAGCCAGAGGCACCTCTGTCTGCTCCAAAGTCTGGAGTGCGTACTGAAAGACTTTCTCTTGGACCCGAGCTGTTTGCTTCTGTGGTCGAGCCGAGTTTAAAAGGAGTCTTCAGTGTTTTGCTTTCCTCTCTGGAGACCCTCTGACTTATTTAGCATCTTGTGGAATACTGACAGACTGGATACCGACGCGCCGTAAAAGGGCATATTGGGATGGAAGGTTTCTTTATTCCCTTCTGATTCTCCATTTTGATACTGTGTCACTCTGCCATCCCAGGACAATATGTTTCACTCCAGAGGTTTTATTTTGATGGTGACATTTAGCCCTGTCGAATTTCCGATGCGGTGTTTTCTTTAAAACACGATGCCTTTTTTATATGCGCAGAAGTGAGCACATACACACACTGCCGTGTTTCTGCGTGTCCTGATTGAGTTGCTTGATCCCTGATAACGGATAACGTCTCAATTTGAAGGTCATGTTGCTAATCCTCCTTTTAAATAGTGTTGGGTTAGCTCTCCCCTTGTCTCCCAAATCGACATGACAAACGGATTCTGAAATATCTGCGAGCAGGCGATTTGCAACATTGATTAGCATCCGCTCCCACGAGTCGCTGCCTCTGGTGTGTTGTCTCTTCGCCGTGTCGTCCCTGATGTTTTTGCTGTGTAACCGTTGTGTGTGCTCTGGCTAAATGCATTTCTTGGGAGCTCACAGTGTTTCTCATTTCGATGCCGCTCCATAAACCTTTGGCTGTCGGGGTTTCGTTCGGTCGATCTTTAAAGGAGCACAAAAGCAATCCGACTTGAAGTGGTCACGGGTGGAAAGAGAAAAGGCCCCTTGTGAGCCTCCCAGCTCCCCCCTGTGAGCCTCGTGTGTCGGCTGTAGCTTGCAATACTTGTCTTCAGAGGACCGGTTACGTAACTGTTTAGGTTAACCGCCTCAGTGCTACGTGTAGCAGCGATGCGTCACATCACAAAGCCTCAGCCGTCCTTTTATCTGCTGATCTGGCTCCCTGCTCACCCCGTCCCAGACTCCTCTGGGGGGTCACCTCCCTGAGGACTCTTATCACTCGTCTTATCGGGGGAGCCACCCACCTCCCGTGGTCGCTAAGTCTGCGCCACCGTTAAGGAATAGGGGGGAAAGAGGGGAAGTCGCCATAGCAACGCTACACTTGCCCTTTCGTCCGATCATTGGGAGGCTGTGCAGAGGTTCCTCCGCTCTTTCCTTTCTCCTCCCATTACTCACGCACCCTCTTCTGCGCAACGCTGGGGTTTTTTCATTGATCAACCCCCCCTCGCCCCCACCCCAACACCCTTCCCCTCCCAGCTCCACCGCATCCACCAGAACTTCCCGGAGATAATGTGAGCCACAGAAGTTTAGGAGGCATTAGGAGCGAAAAGGGAAAGAGGGCGATTGGTTCCCGGCAGCTATTACCCCCCCCTTAACGAAGGCCGAGGAGCTGGACTCGGGGTGCACGCATTAGCAGGGCGTTGCTTTAAAAGTACGGGTGCAGAGGGGTTGTAAAGTTTAAGGGCGAGCATCTAGCTGCACTCTCACTCCCACTTAGGAGTCGGAGCGCTTCCCTTATTAGACGCAAAGTTTGACATTAACGAGCTACGTCACAGGCCGCCGTTTCAGGCTAATGGTGCGACCGCCAGCTAGAGGATTGGCGAGAAGGCTTGTGGACCAGCGGCACTCAGCCGGTGCAGATTTGCGGGCCTGGTCTAATCTCTTAGCACTGGATCAGACATCATGCGGACCTCAGGCTGTCATGAGGCTGAGCGAAGCCTGGCGGATGCTTTCAGTAATCCGGACAGCACGTACGAACACCGCAGAAAGTCATGGGAAGAGGACGCGCAAGGTGGCAGTTCGAAACTAACCTGTTTATTTAAATGTTCTAGTCAACTGAAATATATATATATATATAGCAGTGCAGCACATTGTTAACACTAACGTGAACAAATTACTAATTTCCTGCCTTTTGCTGTCCAGGACTCTGGACAGCAAAAGGCTGGTCTGTCTTTTTGGGCTTTGTCAGCTGAAAAACACCCTTTTCTGTTTCATGGTGGCATTTCCTGTGGAATTC
Source organism: Apeltes quadracus (assembly GCA_021346845.1). Lineage (NCBI taxonomy): Eukaryota > Metazoa > Chordata > Actinopteri > Perciformes > Gasterosteidae > Apeltes > Apeltes quadracus. The sequence goes on along the minus strand of CM037916.1, from coordinate 4,768,684 downwards.
ATTATGAACATGGAGCTCAGTGGTTTTAATGAGGGTGTGGGTCTGTGTGAAAGATGAATACACACACACACACACACACACACAATGTGTATGTATTGATATAAATTGGTGTCTAATAGATGGTGTCATTCATTTTGTTTCTGCGCCCTCCTGTCAATGGGGGTCCTCTTCTGTCATGTTTCCCTTCAACACACACACACACACATAGCTGTCACAACATTAACAGATGGGGCTCTGCTGTGTGTGTGTGTGTTCAGTTCCCCCAGGGGACGAACCAGACATGCATCTACACACACACTCAAATGAAGCGGCTGACGGTCTTATATATTGTAAATGATATCAATAACTTATGTCTGCTACATTTATTGGTTTTTATTGGCTTGTGTCTCCTTTGTCTGGCTATAAGTATATGCGTGTGTGTGTGTGTGTGTGTGTGTGTGTGTATGTGTGTGGGTGTGTTGGGTGGGGGTTGAAGGTGCATGCAGGTTGTATTCGTTAATTACAAAGCGTTGCAGACGTCTGTGCTCTTTTCCTCATATACCCACTTAATTCAGGCTTTCTGTTCCCTATAGTTTTTTCTTTATTCACGCATTCTTCTTTTTAATGAGGCTCATCCCTCATGAACTGTCTGCGTGGTGAATTATTTTATTGATGACTCCCAATTAAGCCGACATCCTCATCAGACGACGCTCGATCAGTGGAGCTGATGGCAGGGTTTTGATGGATTTTAGTCTTCTCTTGTCATCTTCCCACAAAGCAGCTTCTCACTTAGATGGTCTTTGTTTCCACTTAAAAACATCCACTCTCTGCCGCTTGGGACACGCACGCCCTAAATAACTACACGCACCGCTGTAAGCGTTCTTAAATCATACAGAGACGCAGATACCCGCTGTTTCTCTCTGCGTGGGTAGAACAGGAAGAGCCCCTGACCTGCCGGCGGTTGATGTGCGAGCTTGAAGACAAAACTGACGCAGTCAATCAACATATTTCTCATCCGCTTTATTTTTGTTTTTGTTGTTTTGTTTTGTCAGTCGGATTTTCCCGGCTCGGGAAAAGGCAAGAATAAAGAACTGTAATGTCTTGTGTTGCCATCTTATAGAAAGTGCCGTAAGGAGGAGAACGTAAGAAGGACAACACAAAGAACGAGTGCGTGGTGTGGCCTTGTTGGTAAAATTTCCCAGCAAACCCATATATAGTTGACTTGTTCAGGGGATGGTGGGTGGACCGACCGACTGACCCACATTGCCAGTCACACAGCCACACTGCTAACATTGCTTAACAAAAACCATTATGGATTTAATTCTGAAAGTAACCAGTTCTGAGAAAAGGGATGTCAGAAGTGGTTAAAGTCTCTGTACACAGTGGAGGCGTTGGACAGACTTTGGATTCAGCCGAGTAGACGAGTTCACTGTGAAACAGTCTAGGAAGAGCAAAGCAAGTGGAAATTGAAAGGCTAAAGGGTCCCTGTTCCCTGTTCCCTCCTCCACACCTCTCCGCCTCACAGATGTCCAAGGCAAGTGGGCTTTGTAATCTGCCCTCATTAAAACTCTCCATGATGTTTCAGGGATGTGTAAAAGGTCGACATCAGATGTAGGATTACCTGCCACGGACGTCCATGTGCTGCGTCGCTGCCACGCTCAGACCGTGGAGAGACGGAGGAGTGGAGGGACGAGAGCCTCAGATGGTGGCAAATTAGGTGATGCTGAGAGTTAAATGGAGAACAAAGAAGCTCATCACAGCACTAGAAATGAAAAGGCCTCCAGCAAACCCTCCAGAGAGACACTGTGAATCACAACGCCCCTTTTTGTCAGGGACTTTCGGGGTTCAGAAATAATTGGAAACAGCCTTGAGGTAGGGGGGGAGAGGCCGATATTTAGAGCGTCGCATTTGAATGCGATGGCGGTCAATGCTTGGGCTCCGATAAAAGGCGGGACAGGTGACTGGAGCCTCTTGGTGCAGCCGTAAGGCCTTAACCTTTCCGCGGTCACCGAGAATTGTTTCAGCCACAGGGCTTTTAAAGCTGTAGGAAAGCGATGCGCAGGCTCTGCAGTCTACGACTGGAGCGGAGAGTCGGCCCGTCGTTGGCACCACAACCTTTCGCTGTGTGTGTGTTTCCTGTTTTCATAGCAAGTGGCTGCTGCTGGCCGACCAAGCACAACATTTTGTTCTTTGTCTTTTGGTTAAACTCTGCGTTCCCTCTTTGGTGATCGCTCAACAACAGTTATTCATTCTTCGTACCCTGGGGCCTTCTTAATGCAGGTAAGCGGCAGTTTCCCCCGGCCTTCTCCTCGGTGTAGTGCATTCATCTTTTCTTTTAATTGACATGCAGAGGTTGCATTCCCCAGCTGCTCCCTGGCTGCAGATTTATAGAAAGCAGATGACTTTGGGAAAAGAGATTCACCTCGCCCCCCTCATCATGGTCCCCAACTAACTGACTCTCGAGGGGAAAAGCTCATTTCATGCTCTGCTCTGCCTGCCAGCAAACGGAGAGGCTCATTTCATGGATTGACTGGGCTCTGTGAAATCCCCGGGTGGTCATTGGTTGGGTGTCCTTTGTGAGGAAAGCTCCCTCGGGTTGCGTTCCTTTGTTTCTGCCTGGCCGCCTTTGGTCTGTTTCCAGGATTTATCTGTGGTCTTATGCTGGTGTTTAAATCAAACGAAATGAATAATTCAAATGATGCTCAAATGATGTGTTGCTTTTTTGTGTTTTTTTTTTTAATCCATTGATCGTAATTGTACAAAAACGCACCAAACCGGGTTTGTTCAGTCGCAATGAGTCTGCAGGAACCTTGATGCTTTCCACATGGCCACATCTGGGCTCTGAGATTGAAGTATTGCCCAGCGTGGCCGTGCACCTCATTGATCAGAGGGGTCGAGCTGCTCTGCAGGACAGGTTGAGGTTTGGGTTCTTCGAGGCATTGGAGATACTGGGGGGCACGCTGGAGATGGGAGTACAATTATTGGCTTTCTCATTTTCTCAATTTTAGTATGGTTTATATTTGTAGATATTGGGCAGGCTCAGCTGCTAATTTTGAAAAAAACATACTTCACTTCACAGTTACCGACATCCAGGAATTTTCTTTGCAGCTTGGCCAGAACATCTGTGATATAAAGACATGGTTTTGTATGAGCAGAAGTAGTTCCACTCCATCAATGTTTCAGAGGGAGTCAGGTGGCCGCTCACGAAAGAACGGCAGAAATACAACAAATGGTTTCTGCCAAGAGCTCATTCCTCGGGTGCACTTTTTCCCGAGCCCCATGGTCTTACCTTGTGTGTGTGTGTGTGTGTGTGTGTGTGTGTGTGTGTGTGTGTGTGTGCGCGCCTCAGTAAACTGTCAGCTCTCTTTCCACCAACTGGCCTCAGTGACCCTTTCATGGAGGACAACGCGCCTGCTTGTTGCAAACCTGTAAAAGAAAAGCAGTATTCATTTCTTCTGAGGCTTTTGGGTGCAGATGAGAGTTCTCGGAGGTGTTGGGTTTGTGTTGGGTTTGTGTTTCCTTCACACCTCCTGCGTGTGAAACGGTAGTGGACTCTTAATCAGTGGCTTGTGGTACTGCAGCTGTTGCATGTCGGCGTGTTGCAGAGGCATCCGCTCGGCTCCTTTTTTGAAGATCTAACCGTGTTGGCACGCGAGTCAAGAGAGAAAGCCCCCAGACACACACACACACACACACGTACGCACGCTCTGTTCTATTTCTTCGCTCTGTTTTACCTGTTAGACGACGGGGAGGAAAATTGAACATGAAAACTGCTCGTTGAGGGAAATACATTTTTTAACACTCATGCTCCCAGGCCATGAGCAAGACGTAAAGGAATGCAAGGTCTCCCAAATACTGCCGTTTGCATGGTTGACCGTTTTACCCGAGCGTGAGCGTGAGCTGTGACCAGCAGGGCTGATATATGAGGTCAAAATTTTATGAAAATAAGCCAGCAAGATTTAGAGGCCGTCAGCTTGATTCTCAAAAATCTGTTAATTTATTCAATGTTAACTGCGTATGTACTCATTTTAACTAGTTAAAAAAAGATTGAATACTATTTATATAAACGTATAAATACACTAGATTTTTACCTGTTTGGTTATTTCCTCTGGAGGTGTTTGGCCTGCTAGTTCCAGGTCAGTGCTCAAACCTGCGTGCTCTCCGGTTTGTTTTTCCATATTCCGTGCACTCAGAGTGGCTCCATGTTTAATGGGAAAGTCAGTAGTGTAACTCTGAGATGACTGATCCATAAGGACGGGGAGCTCCGCGGGCAAAACCCCCGATCCAAGTTTCATCGCTTGGATTATTGCAGCAGGCTTTGAGACATTACACCGTGGATGTGGCAGGGCCGTGAGCCGTGCCAGGCGCTTGATCCTGCTTTATGACTTCCTGTCCCAGGGCGACGGAGGGAGGGAGTCTGCCCATTTCCTGTTCGGACTGGGAAGACCACTTGAACTCTGGGCCAGTGTAGTAATCTCACAGGCCCTCTTCGTCCTTTTTTTTCCTTCAGTATCTGAAACCCCTCCCTCTGTCTCAAGTCCAAAACTGAGGCTTTACTGGGTTTCATGGCGCTTTTAGTTCTGCTTTGCTGATCAACCTTCACCCATGTAACTAAACGTCTCCTCACTTGGCAGATACACACAGGCTGTAATGAGTTCAACTAATGTCAACAAATAGGGATGAAGATTACAAGGCGGATTGGTTGTTATTGTTTAATGCTGCTGTGAGTTCTTGGCATCGCCTCCCTTTTACCCCCACAAACAAGGCGAGGGGTGTTGTACATCTTTTCATGTCACTGATGATTCTGACCCGCCCCCTTCGACTCCCTGCGACGTTGTTTTAAACCAGTCAGCTGTGTAACGGATGAGGTCATCACCGGCGCGGTTAGCTCGTCACACGCGGAACGGACCGAGGCCCCGTGTGAGGCATCGAAGCGTTAGAACTAGAAACTTCGATGTTAACGGGGATCAACATGCAGACAGCAATGTTTCTTCTATTGTCAAATATTCACATCACAATTTTGCTGAAGTTAAAATGCTAAACTTGCGTGTGGTGCAAAATATACCTTTAAGTAACCTTGGGGGAAAAACACGGTCCTCAGATGACTATTCCTCTCTGTGCGATGCTTTGCGGCGTCTTGCATAACCAGCTTGTCATGCTGAAATAATTCGAGGAAAGATTAGTTTGGTTTTTTTTCCTAAAATGGATCCTTAAATGTGTTTATCTGGCGGAGGTATTTACCTGCTCCCTGTGCTTGTTGAGCTTTTTAAAGCACCGAGTGGGTGTTTACGAGGGAGGGCCCCTCAGGAGTGTCACAAACAGAGTTGTGTAACGTGTGTTGTATAAAAGCCCAGGGAACTACTTGTGAACTGTTCGCATGTGTTACAGGAGCTGACCAGGAGTTGTTTGGGTGGACTCTGCTTGTATCTTCTCTCCCTCCAGTACAACTCGCCAGCGTGGAGGAGGGCAGGTCAGCTCGGGTTAGATACGAGTCACAAACACGCCTCCGTCCTGCTTGTTGACGAGAGAAAAAAAACTGCGCCTTTATCTGTGAATTAGGAAGCAAAGACGGAGGTTTAAAGTAGATAAAAGAAGAGACGGAGAGCAGAGAGAGAGAGAGAGAGTGTAGCCACAGCTCCTTTCTTAACCCCGAGGTGGTTTAATGTTCTGCTCTGCTAACGCCATTAAAACAGAGACTGGTCACCATAACAACCACAACTCATCGATTAACTCATTGATTTACCTCTTTCAAGTTGATAGCTTCTTCACCCGCTAATGAGGTTTGACCCTCAGACTGATTTTATTTTTTATTTTTTTATAAAGAGGGCTGGGCTGCTGTGAATTGCAGTTATAGAAAATGTCCGCTTTCCAGAGATTTCCCTCGTTAATGCTGACTCAGTCAGCACTCAACCTCGTTCAGCCGACAATCCTTTTAAGAAATAATGGGACATGCAGTTCTTTTTCTCCGCTCAAAGAAATAGTTTCAAAAACAAATAGTTTCGGCGATCTTTTTTTGCCTATTGAATTTAAAGCTACAGCAAGTTAGCTTAGCTTAGCATTAGCGTCAAATGGAGGGGTGCTTGTTGCTTAGTCAGTGGGAACTTTGCTTTCGTCTGTAGTTCAAGTTCCGACATTATATTCATTTTAAACTGACCGGACTGACTTCTGTTCACAAATGTATCACCTACTATCCACTCACCTCGTTCTACTCCCTGCTTATAATCGTCCAGTCGGCCGTGTGTTCATACTTTTAAGAGTGAATTATTCAAGCAGGTTAGCAGCAGCAATGTCTGCCTACCAGCTGCTCCTCATCACTGGAACTGGGTCAAACTACTTGGTTGTAACATCCCAGTCAAGCAGAGGGCACGCGGACGCCGCCACTCACATCCACAATGTGCTAAAAGGGCAGCACACAAGGTTTCATGAGGAAGTGGTACCCAGCGCCAGTGTGCATCACAAATTGTTACTGAAGCAGAGAAGAACATGTTGCACTGACACTCGTATCTGACCTTTTTGTATTCTCCGTGAAGATAAATGAACTAATCCTGGGAAACATTAAAGTGGGAACACCGTAGCGACGGCTGAGCCCGTCAGATTTCTGAACTTTCTGATCGCAAAAGTTATTTTGCCTGTCATCTCTATTAAGTTTCAGGGGCGCTCAAACAGATATTGTGCTTTAATGTTTGGAGGGCTGTGTTGTTGTGGTTGTTGTAGCCATAATGACCTCTACGAGGATCCGGTAAACAAATACACTTTGAGATGAGGAGCGGCCCTTTTTTTTTATCTTGTTGCTAATCATGCAGATGATCAAGTGATAACCGCCTCGTACCGAGGAATCAGGTTGAGAGTAAATCAAGGGTATTTAATAGTTACAATCAATAAGGAGCAAGGCAAAGTAAATGTGAAAGTGTGAAGGACTGCATGCATGCAGGGTATGACTTAATTTTTTGTTATATAGTACCTCCAGCGTTACTGATTTTTTTCCTCTTGCATCACTCTGCTCCTTCAACTCTTTTGCTTTGTTTGTCTGGTTTTCTCCTCGTCCTCCCTCTGATCACAGCCCCAAATATTCCTTGGAGAAACGATTCATAACACGATAATGCAGCTACACTAATCTACCACCCCGTGCTAATCACAAACGCACACACACCCAACAACACACAGCAGAATACAGCTACATGCTAATGAAACCTTCCCATTCCCTTCCTCCTCTTCGCTCTCCATCTCCACTATTGTTTCTGTGCTAAATAAGAGATGGAGGCTGCGGTTAATCTGAGGAGGACGCCCCCCCCCACTCATCCCCCCAATGGCTCAGATGAAAGGGAAGCAGGAATAAGCTGCAGAGCACCCTAAGGCTGTGATTTCCCACCCTGCCAAACCTCTTCCCTCCCATTCCACACCCACTGTACCCTGAAGGACCCTCCCTTGAAACACCCCGACACACACACACACACATCCTTTTTTTTTTACCCCATTTTCTCTTCCTTCAAGATCCAGCGAAGGCAGCAGGAAAGATGAAAGCGGTGTAGTGGGTCATCCATTCAACATACTTATATGGGCGTTTGACTAAAATCAGATTGAATTATTAATTATACCCCCACGCCCCCCCTCCACCACTACAGGTCAAGTCGTACAGGGCAGAACATGAGAACACCGAATGACCCCGCTGGGAGCCTGTGCACAGCTGCCTGCTGGACAATCTGGGGTTGTAGTCAGCGTTAATGCGTAATGTGACCTCTGGAAGTTGCCTAAAATCATAGTGGACTGCTTTCCATCGCTCACAAGCTTTTCTTCGCACAAAAGGGAACAAACCATGAAGGGCAAACTACAAAAACATTTCCAAGCAGATGTTTTCAGCAGCTGTGCTGTGATGTTCCCAGGATGTCCACCGTACAGTCGCTGGAGCTCCTCACGTGTTGGGACCGTCCCGTGCACGTTAGCCAGGCACGGTTTCAGAGCGGCTCCTCATTGGTGGCGGAGCACCGGAGCCGCGCAGGCCGAGCATCCGTTCATAGCTGCCTATTGGAGGAAACCCAGCAGGGGCGAAGGCCGTAAAATCCCAGAATCAACATAATGGCCGTGGCGGGGAACGGCCGCAGACCCACGTGGAGTTTAGAGTGGAAAACAGGAGCCATCTTTAACACGGGCCTCCCCTCTCCCGTCTGGTGGTGGGCGCGGCTTTACGATGGGCCGTGTCCCCCCAGCACATCTATAATTAAGATGTCCTGATGTCAGAGCATGTGGGCACTCAGGGCTCAACCATCTGCTAACTCACCTTTGTGATTGTTGTTCTTCAGTTAAAATCCACTACATTCAGTAGTGATTTAATGCCTTTGAACATCTCACAGTTGTCCTTTTCAAAAGTCAAGGCGTGGTTACCCTGGACGCACTAATTGCCTGCAGAAAAAGCGGTTTGTTGAAATAGAGGAAAAATGATGCATGAATTGGGTAGTTGGTTTGACCCTCAGAGTATAAAATAGAGGATCAAATATCAGACGAGCTAACAGCCACATCGGCCAGGCGATCTCTGACTGATCGAGGATCACTTTAACTTTAACTGACCTCTTTTTCTTCTTTTCTTTCATGTAAACTCCCTCAAGAACGCTTAATCTCATCTCCCGGTTGGACTGCCTTCTCCCCCTCCTGCATCTTTCCTTTTTTTAAAAACACATCTCCCAAGCTCAGGGCCCCGCAGTTCACCCTCTCCGACGGCTCATTTATCTATACGGCACTATTTTTCCTTTAATCCACACGAGACCATTGAAGGAAAATAAGGGCGCTTTGTTCCCCTCCTCACACGCACAGCAAAACACAACACAGCACAGCACAGTACTACACAACCAACCAACCATGAGCGTTTGCCTCCAACAAGACGGACAAATACACGTGCATCGCTATCCGGTTGTTATTTTTGCAGTACACTTTGGTCTGTTTTTAGTGTGTGTGGTCAGTGTGAGCCCACAGCACTCCGGGTTTACACCTCTGCATGTTCTTCATGCCGTAAATGGTGCACGGGCTGACACCAGACCAGAGGAGAGCGCGTACGCATGCACAGCTCTTCCGGGTGAGCGAGTCTGTGATTCCTTCTGATCTGACGCGTTGTGAAGTGATGGACTACATGTGACCCGTGGCAGAGATGAGCAGCCGTGCTCGGGCGTCTTGTGATGGCAGGTGCGAACATACAGGAACTAAAGGACTTTGGGACCACCAAGGAAAAATGGCCTGTTGGCTGATTCTGGTGCTTTTACAGAAATGTTTCGCAATGTGCAACGTTTCCAGCTTTCACATCTCTTAAGTCCCAATGTTAGACGCCCCAATGACCGTGGTTTTTAAATTATTTTTTGGTCTCTTTGATGAATGCTGTGGTCGCAGAAACCTACAGTTCTATTTCTGAGTTTTCCTTTTATCCAAGTATCTCCCGCCTCCCATTTCCAAAACATGGTTTTCCCAGACATTCTTTCCGAGTCATGACGCATGGAGAGTGCCCGTCTAATGTTTCTGAACTTTGGGAGTTAAAAATACGCCCCCCCATACCGTCTTCCAACCCCCCTCTCTCCACCGTCGGTCACAAGTCAGACGTACAGGCTGTCCTGTTCCCCCTTTTATATCTGTCCTCTAATTGTATCTTGGCCCCAGAAGACGCAGAAGCCACCGCGCCGCCATGCTGCCTCTTGCTGTCTGGGGCGCGTTGGGATCTTACCGTGACTCGTTATTTTGCTGAGGTTTGTTCTACGTGGACATAAAAGTAACCACTCCATATATATTTTCTTTACGATTGTTCTGCCGGCATCTGCTAACGGCTAAATCGTTAAATGTTAATCTAGATTATCAATAACTTGCCATCTTGGCTTTGGATAAACCGCTTCCCTGGACGTTCATTTAACTTGTTGACATCGAGCTGAGAAGGTTGTGTTGCAGAAAGCGTTACGTCTTCACCTCCCCGTAAACACAGCTGTGCTCCTCGCTTCTTCCCTGAATCCCCTCATGAGGCACCGACCAATCGGCATCGGCCCACTGACCGGCAGACACCCGGACGTGTGCACGTCTTAAGATGTGGCCCCAGAGTCTGTGACCTTTCCCTCCCCCCCAACCCTCTGATCCTCTCATTAACAATGGGACGGGACATGACAGAGTTTGACAGGCATACACAGACAGACCCCCCCGCCGCCCCCCTCTCCCTCCCTCCCTCATCCATTATACAGAGGACCACTACCAGCCAGTCCTGTTGAACGAAGATGCTGATGCGTGTGAATCAGTAGGCGCGTGGTGAGGACAAGTCAGTGACCGTAGGAGTGGAGGAGGAGGAGGAACGGGGGAGAATGGAAGTTCTTGGAGGAGACGTTAAAGCCGTAGAAGCTTTTAAAGCCGCCGAGATTTCTACTGAGACGTTGTCTTGTTTTTGACACCAGTATTTAGTCACTTTAAAGTTTGTCGCCTTCCTCCCCCTCTTCCTCCCCTTTCGCATTCCTCTCTTTGCTCATGTCCTGAATGCGCTGACCAGCTCTGGGAAAGGTTGACAAGAGGTCAAATCACTGAGCAGAACACAGTGCAGCATCCCTCTCTCTCTCTCTCTCTGCCTCCCTCCCCTCTCCCTCGATCTCCTCTGCTTCCCATTTCTTGTTGAGTGTCTATTGCTCCTCTTCTCTTTTGGTGGATCTTTTGGAGGCGTGTCCCTCAACATCTGGAGAAGCAGGGCGGCTCAACGACCAACGGGAGCCCATTGACGCCCTCCCTCGCTCGCTCGCTCTCTCTCTCTCTCTGGCTCGCGTGCGCTCTGCCTCGCTCCAGTGCTCCGTATCTGTGTTTGCCGTGGTGGAAGTCAGATTCGCACAGCGGGAGATGTCGGCGGCTGACTGTGGAATGAGCTCACAGAGGAATTATTCTCCGGCTTATCAAGGAGAGATCATGGCAGCATCTCGCTCTCCTTTCTTTCATCACTCCTTCCTTGTTTTAAGTGAACATCTTTGAACGGGACCCTTTTTTAAAATATTTTCTTTAGAAAGCGACGCTTTGCAGGGATCCATCCTCCCCTCGGCTCCTCGGCGTTGTCGGCTGCGTTCTCGGTCCACCTACGCTCCGGTCGCGAGGACCTTTTAAAAGGCTTCTGGGATGACGGAGTTCTTGGTGTCGGATGTGAACTTGAACTCTGTGTGCGAGCGTCTGGAGCAGCACTGCTGCGTGGGCCAGAACCAGAACCGTCTGTCCAGCCAGCCGCAGACCCCCGTGCTAAAAAGGCACAGCAACACCGGGGCCAAGCTATGGGGCCGCGTCCGCAGCAAGCTGCTCAGACAAAAGGTCTCTCGCACACACACACACGCACGCACACCAGCTGTGTTTGCTCTCATTTGTGTTCTCTCCTGTTTATCACTCTGTCAATCTATCTTATGCTCAGTATTTACCTCTCTCTCCCGGTGTGACTTCCTTCCAGCACACAGCTTGCTGTTGTTTCATCGGATGGCTCTGATGTGGTAGAGGCAGTGATGTAGTGGTGAAATTGAGAGTGATCAGCCACAGTAAACCCAAATGTGTTCTATTTCTGTCAAAAATCTTTACTTTCTGCTTTACCTTCTCTTTAAATTGTATTGTTTGACAGTTCACATTAATTGTGAATAACAAGCGTTTCCTCTGTAACATATTGATTAATTTTTCCCCATCAGTTTTATAAAACCACTGCTTTGGCAGATGGGACCATTTTAATTTCCTGTTTCTTTCATATTTTGCCCTTCCTACATCCTACTCTATTATTCCCTAATTAAAGCCGCTGATGATGAGTTCATGGTATCTCCATCTAAAACGTCTGCGTACCCGTTGAGCTCCCCCTGCTGTCTATTGTATTCGCTGCCCCCCTGTGGCGGAGCACTTTTGGCATTTTAAGCACAGCTGGCCCTAATTACCCGTTACATTATCCCAAGTGACCTGAAAAACACGCGACTAGCATCAGATTGTATTTGGACAACACGCCGTGCACGGATAAAACAAGTTCTGTCACTGAAAAAACACTATTGTCATTATTTGTCATTCGTTTGTATGAGGCGTTAAGCACGATCCTGTGTTCATCATTCAGAGTACTGCAGATAATCCAAACAGACGAGGGCGAGCTTCATTCAGAGAGGGTGATTTTTGTCATTTGGTTAAAGCATTCATGTTGCTGAATGACCCAAAAATGACACGCATACACACACGCAGGTCTGGTGTGGCACCGTTTACGTGCAAGTTCTGGATTTTGATTTGAAAACGGCTCCAAATTCTTTCTGTATATGAAAGATGGAATAGAAGCCTTCGGGTCTGAACTCTGCATCGTCCCGCACACGCAGAAAAAACTCTTGACACATTTTCTTTCTTCTTTTTCCACTATCTTGGCAAATGATTAGTCAGCAGTCCTCCTCATCTTCATCCTGAGTGCATCGCCAGCACTTGTTGTGCACTGTGTGCACTGACCAGGACAGTGCACACTGGATTTGACCTTTGCTTCAGTGTTTGCTATTTATTCAACAGGGAGGCTGAACACTAGTCACGAAGCAAAGATTAGATACTAAACCCCGACTTTACTGCATCGACCTGTGGGTCCTGCATCGACCCGTCCCTCTCTCCCCCTCTCCGCCTCCCCCCTCTCTCCCCTCCCCTCTCCCCTCGGGCCACGCGGCTCCACATCTTCATGCTTTGTTTCCAGCCAGATTTGACAATTTGACACTTAGTTACATGAAAAGAGGGGTTTTATATTAAGGCAGGACAGGTTGGACGCAGTTTGTTTTGCTGGTTTTCTTTTCTAAATGCTGCAAAGTCCCCCCTGAAATGTGTCCTCAATAGTGAAATAATGTTTTAATACATGCAAATGAGGAGGAGGATTTCTAATAATGACTGATGGGGGCAGGGAAAGATTCAGAGGTTATTGCTTTTTTTCTGTTTGTGTGCATCTGTGGAGTGTGTCGCGTTTTTAACCGTGTGTTGAGAGTAATTTTGACGGTGGGGAATGTGTGGGAGGGCCGGGGGAGGGGGGTTGTACACCGGGGAATTGTCCACACTCATTCCGCCTAAAGCGCCACCTAATTAAGACAAGGTGTGATGAGACGGGAGGCGGGCTGGGAACACTAATTAGCAGACACAATGCATCGTTTTTGTCCCACCAGAAGATGGAAGATGAAGCCATTGGTTGGTTGTACACTGCTGTTTTAGTTTTTTTGGGTGGGAGGGGGGGGGTTGTGTTTGACATTGTATCCTTTTGTCTGATGACCTGATTGCCCGGGCATGTATGGATTTATTTTCTCTATTCCGTTGAAGCCGGCTTAGTGAGGAGAAATATGGAGCCGACTTGCCACCTTAGCCGTGGAAGACAATCGGATGTGTCCATCATCATTCGCCTGGCTGCCTCGCTCAGCCCGTCTCTCGCCCCCTTTTTAGCCCACCTACGAAACCATGGCCTTTCATTTGAGTATGTTGATTAGTGCTGATGAGATATTTGGGTTTTATCCCTCCCACGTGCCTAAAATGCCAGCCAGTCCCCTGATGGCCTTTTTATATAGGCCACATGAATCTCCGTCTGTCCCACACCGGAGGGCCGAAACCTTTTATTGGCCCCAATCCAGCCGTCTTCCGTGCGCAGGATCTGCAATCGGTTAATGAGTTCCAGGAGGGACGCGGCGGGTCAGTGAAGCAGCGTTGGGTTGAGACCCACGATGACCTCCTCTCGGTTCAGTCCAGCCTCATTGCTTCTGGCTTCATGCAGGCTGGCAATGATCTCTGCAGGTTGATAACAAGGCTTTAATCAGGTGGTGAGTTGGGAGGTGGGCAGGGAATGTCTGCAAATGTCATTGAGACATTGGGTTCAGGACTTTTCAGCCGTTTCTTATTCCGCTTAAAGTCGCTGCGCAGGAAGAAATTTGCTTTTTGGTTTCTTTTTTATCTCATGGGAGCTCACGCTTTAATCAAAACTCTCTCCACGAAAGTTGATGAATGTTACATCACACCCAAAAGCAAGACGCCTCTTGGTGATTGCACCTGCACCTGCTGCAAGAGCGACACGTCACACTCCACCCGGAGAAGAGCTAATGGCTTACAAATGCCTTTATTGGTCAAGTGCCCAAATAACCTGAATAGTGAGGTAATGACTGCGTGGTGTCCTCTGGAGGCAGGCGAGTGGAAAAAACGCCCCGAAGCTCTGTCCAAAACTAACTAAATGGGACTTGGATGTCAGTCTGCTGATAACATATGTGAGTTCTGTCACTGCTGCTGTAGATTAAATCAGATATTTGGTGACTGTACAAAGCGCTGTTTGCATCTGTGACTTCACCATGTAGGGTTTCATAAAACAACGGAAGGCCTCGATTTGGTAATAATCCAGGGGACCTGAAGATCATACAAAACTACAAAAAAATGTCCAATAAATCATATTACATAAAGGCACTACTCAGTGAACAAAGGACCTCAAAATCATAATCACATTTGTCTTCCTGTAGTGTACGATTTAGCTTGAAGGCTGCAGGCAAGTTTGTGCCTGCAGCATGATGGCAACATGTGCATTTGTGGGTGGGTGTGTGTGTGTTTGTTTCTGTTTATATTCTGTAACAGAGAATCACACACTGCCCTCCAGAGATCGCCGGCAGAGTCGCAGCGATAGAACAAGGAAGCGAAGGGATTCACAAAGGGATGCGGTGTCCTCAGCAGCTGTTGAGTAAAGAGGCCTGCTGATGCACACGTAAAACATGCGAGTGTGTTTATTTGTCTAAAAATAGTCATGCTGCTAGTGTTCTGTGCAGCAGATGCTCTGCGGCGCTATGTGTTAGCATGGTAGGGGTTAAAGGCTCAATCACTGCACAAACACTTTCGCCAAAAAAAAAACGGAAGCCGTGCAGCTTGAGCTCCGTTCTAATTAGAGGACTAATAAAAAGCTTCTGAAGCTGAATGAATATTTAACTAGAAGTTTCCAAGGCAACACAAGGGTTTTAAAAATGAAACATTCATTAATTAGGCGTATGAAAAAATGAAAATGAAAAAAGTTGTTTTGAATATTGTCGCCACCTTGCATTAACTCTCCCGCACAGCAACAAAAGCTAATTAGGTGTGTCGCGAATTTACTGTAAAGGCTTTCAACATTTTTTAATTTGCTTTAATTTGGCTCAATCCTTTGATCCGCAGTGAAGGATCTACACGAGTAAACCCAGCGAAGCAAGGCCACTTGTTTGTTCACGCATCGCTTGCATCATTTACATGCTTATGAGTAAAGCGTACTACGATGTCCAGTGTTCTGTTTGACGCGTCCCTCAGGGCCCTTCAGTCGTCATGATGGGACAAGCATTTTCCAAAAGGGACCTCTTGCATGTTTCTTGCGTGCCTCCTCATGCTGACAAATCCGGACCCTGGGTGCCGTTCTCCTGCCTCGGTGGCCTGAAGCCTGGTGTGCGCTCTGCAGGAATGTAAACTGTGCCTGAGCGTTTGCAGACCTCTGACCGCCGCGCTGCGTCACTCTGCTGCTGTCGGTCCACACAGGCTGCAGGAGTCCACGTCACATGCCCGTGCGGGATCGGGTTAGGAATATGACGCTAGCCTAGCACGTGAAGGCCCCGCAGTTCTTAGCTCGGCAGGAATAGCATCTTTCTATTCTAAAGAAGGCATGTAGCGTATGTATTTTAAGGGCCCTACAGGAGCAGAGTTGGTTGTGCGTAAACATAATTGTTCCATTCGGGTCTTGCGTCTGTTTTTTCCGCATTCTTGCGGGGTACCAGAAATCCAGCCTCCAGTTTTGGTGTTCGAATTCTTTTAGATACACACTGTCAGACAATTATTTTTACTCAAAGTCGTATCATCTCGTGGCGCTGCATGGAATCTTATCAAGAACTGGAGACTCTGCCTGTTCACCATGTGACGGCATAACGCATCTTATCTGCTGTGTTCTGTAGGTCAGTGGAGACAAAGTACAGGCTGCCTGAACGTCCCGCCTTAACGGCCGTCTGCTTCTTTTGCAGTTAAGACTCGTACACATTGCCCTGCTTGAGGGGAAAGACACTGACGCCAACCACAAATGGGGAATTGAGGCCGGCCGTGTGTCGTGGAAGCCGCATTCTCAAACACAAACCGGAGTAAAGTTCAGAAGGCCCTGCACAGTGGAGAGATCAGCCCCTAACCTGGCACACACTCCAAGGAACAAGTTCCCATGTAACACAGTGACGCACGCCTCTATCAAATTCTACATGCAGGAGGAAGCTTGAAGTGTGTTCCTCGATCAATTGAAGCGTTTCTGTGCTCTTTGCTTACGGCTGGAGCTTGTTGTGTCCTCTGTCATCGATAGCTTTTACGGTCCAACAAAGAGAGCTTTGCCTCTGGTGTGATGTGATCCTAATCCGAGCAGCATCAGCCTCAGGGATTCTAATAAGAAATGGAAAACGGGAGAGACCCGAAAAAGCACAAACCTACTTTATAGTAGAAGCTCATGTGTTCAAAATCCCCTTCAAGCCTTCCCTTTAGCGGAAATCGGTCTCCTTTCTGGAGTGAGATGAAAGGGAACTAAAGGCGTGCTGGTTTTCTTTCTGCTGATCCTCTTCAAGAGTTTTAAAGGGCGTCACAGTAAAAAAAAAGAATGGTTACTGCGCCTGCTAGGGACGCATTGATAAATCAGTTACCTGGAATGTAAATCCTGTTCAAGTTAGGACCCATTTGTTCCCTCATTGAAAAGATTTACACTTGAAATGTAATTTCTGTTTGTTTTGAAAATGGATTGACTATCTGGTACCGGCTTGAATTCCAGTTCAGGGGATCCGTTGTTGTTGGAGACCTTTTTTCCCTTGAAACACCCTGACTTTTCTTTTGTCGTCCTACCATGTCCATAAGGTCCAGTTTCACTCAGATTAAGTCCCTTCTCTGTTACCTGCTGCCCGTCTTCCTGCTGTCACTCTGCATAAAACCTCAAATCCACGCTCCACTTTAACGTCTGTTGTCGTGCAACCCTTCGCTCCTCATTCTGAGTGATATTTAGCATGAACTCGGTCATTCTTTAGATAAACTGTGTGTGCAGCCGTCCCTTAAAACCAATTTATATTCCCGCAAATTCAATTTTCTCCCCAAAATGTATTGGAGCCCAGCTGAGGATTTAGTTTGCAGAGGGGTCAATGAGTGCAACCACGGCCTGTAAAGAGCCCTCTTTGTTTTTACAACCCTTTTGCGGTACATTCATTTTTAATCCGTTTTTTTTAGGGATTAGCAGAGAGTAACAGGAAGGAAATGGGTGGGAGGGGGCAGTCTTTGTTTTCTCACTGACGGGAGGCGTCTGGATCGTTGCCCAGTCCTCTTCTTGGCAGTAGCTGTGTAAAGGCCCGTTTGCAGTGATTACCCGTCCCTCGTCTCGGACCCGCGTCCCGCTGGGAGAACAGGCCTTAACGATAATAGCAATGCGTGAAACCAATGCCAAATGGCCTTTTTACGAGGTAATGAAATACTGGCACTGAGAACTTTTAATGGTTTGCTGCCCAATGGCGTCAATGAGAGAAGCGTGCTGCCCTCACGCTCATCCAACCACCATTGTTTTTCTCCGAGTCAAGCATGTGAGTGCTCAGGGTTGTAATCACATAGCTGTGTCTAGTGCGAAAAGCCTTTTAAAAAAAAAAAAGTGCATTAGCCGCCGTGGGTACACGCACACAAACCCACGCCTCAGGCTACTTAAAACAACAGCATTGTGTGTCGAAGAGCATCATGGGACGTGTGATCCAGACTTTGAGAATGTGTATCGGTGAAGGGTCTGAGTCGACCCGCAGCCCTCGCCGGACCCCAGCAGCCTGTCAGAGATATCGATGTCGGGAAGCTCAGGTGGCATCTTTTTTCCCCACCAAAGTAGACTTAGTGACTCAGTTGTTGTGCAGCCGCAGTGACCGCGGGGAAAGGCCACAGAGACGGCCGGACATTGAGCTGCTTAGAGGGATGGAGCAGGCAAAAGGTGATCTCTGTATAAGTGGATGTTGCAGCGCTGTATTTCCCCATCTGGTTGTATGCGTTCCATCAGTAAGGGTTTAGGGTTGTATCTGTATTCCCCATGATTTATATAGGGAAAATGTTTGTTATGTTTTCTGAGAATCCCGGTGAGGCCTGCTTGCAATAAACATCTGCCTCTGTTGTGTCTTTCAGCTGGATCCTCAGACTGTGCAGTCCAAGAACTGGCACATGGACGTCATCGAGATGAACGGGGTAAGAGACAAACGACTTGAATCTAGCTGCCACTATGACGTGTGTGTGTGGATATTGTGTTCGATAAAGGCCATGCTGGTGTTTTTCTCACATCCGTGCTGGAAGTCAAAGTGACTTAGGATATCCATGTACACCAATCTGTGTACTGCACCTGTGTAATACACATCTGTATGTTTACAATATACTCCAAATGTTTAGCGTAAAGACGTCAGACATTATTTATTCCAAGTTCAAACAAAGAAGTGGTTCATGAGAGCGATGCCAATTTTACTTCAGCTGTCTTGTTTGTTTATCCTCAGATTAAAGTGGAATTCTCCATGAAGTTTACAAGTCGGGACCTCAGCTTGAAGAGAACACCGTCCAAAAAACAAAGTGGGGTGTTTGGAGTCAAAATCAACGTGGTGACAAAGTAAGCATGTGCACAGCGCTGTGCAAAGGAAATCCCTTCCCACTTGATTGCTGACAGTATCGCGGCCCGCAATTGCTTCCGTCCCCTCAACTTCCCTCACATCATCAGAAAGGTAACGTGGGTGCACCGTCTGCTCACCTCCTCAGGCGCGAGCGCTCCAAGGTGCCTTACATTGTCCGTCAGTGCATTGAGGAGGTGGAGAAGAGGGGGATCGACGAAGTGGGAATCTACAGGATCTCCGGCGTGGCCACTGACATCCAGGCCCTCAAAGCCGCATTCGACACCAGTAAGTCCCGCCCACTGCCTCCTCTCAGCATCAGGACTGGAGAACTGACAATATGGACCAGCAACAGATGACATTGTTAACCAGCAAAAATCTCCCCTTTGGTGACCTACATTTAATAATTCAGGTCTCATTGTATAATACCATTTTAGTATTAAATCAGTTTACTACTTTACATCGCTAGTGCTATTTAATAAATTGGAGACACATCTGCTCCGTCAAAGTGACTCCTAAGAGCCACTTCTCAGTGGGAATTTACCGTGGCGCTCTGTACGGAAAAGGTTTGTGGGGGCTGAGTGTTGAGAGATGAGCCGGCCGATGAGCAGCAGCAGCAGCAGCATGTCCACTTTTCTTGCATAACAGTCACTGAGCGTCGCCCCCACGGGCCCTGTGCAGTATCGCCTTTAGTCCGTTTGTGGCCTGGATTTGGTGTGACTGAAAGATTACATTTTTCCCGGAGACGGCACCTGTATTATTGTCCGTCTGTAGTAATGCAGCACGCTCGCTTTCTTTGTCTGCGTCTCACCTGCAGATACCAAAGACATCTTGGTGATGCTGAGCGACATGGACATCAACGCCATCGCGGGAACCCTGAAGCTGTACTTCAGGGAGCTGCCGGAGCCTCTGCTCACCGACCGCCTCTACCCCGCCTTCATGGAGGGCATAGGTGCGACCTTAAGGCCCCGTCGGTGGGGAGTTGAGCTCAACCAAAGCTGGAAGAGTTAAAGACGGTTAAACAGCCGACTTGCATTAATTCCACCTAACAACGCCCCTCCCCTCTTCTCTCTCGCAGCGCTCTCAGATCCGGCAGCCAAGGAGAACTGCATGATGCACCTCCTGCGCTCTCTGCCCGACCCCAACCTCATGACCTTCCTCCCTCTGCTGGATCACCTCAAACGGTACACACACACACACACAGACACAACCAACCCTCAGACGTACACAGAGACTCTCACTAATCTCAGTTAGAACAGACAAACTGTAAGGTTGCCTTAGTTTTTGAACAAGTCTCTCATATCAGATACAGTATGGTGTGGATATGTATGTGGATATGTGTTTAATATTATTTTAGTTGATGTCATCACTGGTGACTTATGAACGATTGAAATGTGTAAGAACTAACGCGCGCACGTGTGTGTGTGTGTGTGTGTGTGTGTGTGTGTGTGTGTGTGTTCCTGCAGGGTGGCTGAGAAGGAGCCCATCAACAAGATGTCCCTCCATAACCTGGCCACCGTGTTTGGCCCCACTCTGCTCAGGCCCTCCGAGTCCGAGAGCGCGAAGGGACTGCACATCACCTCCGCCTCTGACATCTGGTCACATGACGTGATGGCGCAGGTACCTTTGCGCGGGCGCATGCCGATGTTTCCGGTCGCCGCACATGTCTATCTGGATGAGTTTTACTCCCACGTCCCTAAGTGACCCGTGTCGCTGCTCTGTGCTCTTCCAGCTCGCCTCCTCTCTGTTCAGAGGTCATTCATACTAAATCCTCTGAAGTGGCCAGCATCCATTAGGCTCTGTCCATTAAAGTGGGACAGAGTGTTTGTACTGGGACTTCTTTCAATTCTAAATGTGTACTGCTTAACTAAACAAAATGTCAAAAACCAAAGGAAGGCGCTTGATATATCCTAAATATAATATCATAATGGGGACATGATGGATGATGTTATTAGAAGAACCAATGCAGAAATAATGAAGACATTCCTGGACATTTTTATGAGGATACCATTAAGTCAATTTACTCCCATACTTTCTCAGAATAGTACTATAATATAATAATAGTGAATTTAAATTCAGTTGCACTCTAGCGACTGTTTGTTACGGTAGCAGCGTAAAACAGTTATGAAAGCAAACTTCTGTACACCAAGCTGACGGCACTGATTTAATGTGGGAACTACAGACAGATTCATACTTTTAAATCCTGCAACATTACATTACATGTCATTTAGGTGACGCTTTTATCCAAAGCGACTTGCAATAAGTGCATTTCAACCATAAGGATAAAAACCCAGACAACAAGAAAGTGCAAAGATTAAAGTAAAACATATATCAATCAGGCAGAAGACCAACGTGAAAGCATCCAGCTTGACTATGATCTGAAGTTCTATGAACTAAATACTTCTCAGCAGTTAAACATGAAAAAGCATTTGAAAAACCGCAAAAGATTTAAACTGTTCTGTATTGAGCTTTAGGGATGTATGCATCCCATCGTAAAGGGGGAAATAAACTGAAAGCAGACACGTACTCATTGTACTCATTGATAAAAGGTGAAAGGAAGCCAGTCATCTGTCAGTCAGTCGGGTTGACCTCTTGTGGGCGTCCCACAGAGGTCCTCAGTCAGACCTGCCAAAGGGCTCATTTGGATTGAAATTACATTTCTAAACAAACGTGTTTTCTCCCCCCCTCCCCCCTCCAGGTCCAGGTGCTGCTGTACTACCTGCAGCATCCTCCCATCTCCTTTGCCGAGCTGAAGCGCAACACGCTCTACTTTTCCACCGATGTTTAAGCTCCACCCACCTCCCTCAGGGCGCCATCTGGAGAGGAGAGAGTGAGAGACAGCGTGCAAACCCCGGCCCTTGTTGCTCACTCCTCCTGCCTCACCTCTCCTCCCAGCAGGCAGCGCATCTCGACTGTACAGAGCCCGCCCCCCCTCCTCCCCTCACACCCTCACACACACACACACACACACACACACACACGCACGCACCCCCAACTCCCCAACCGTCAACCCCCGACCCGCCCCATCCT
Source organism: Apeltes quadracus (assembly GCA_021346845.1). Classification (NCBI taxonomy): domain Eukaryota; kingdom Metazoa; phylum Chordata; class Actinopteri; order Perciformes; family Gasterosteidae; genus Apeltes; species Apeltes quadracus. The sequence continues at coordinate 4,747,100 of CM037916.1, read as the reverse complement.
GAAAGGAGATGTAGCCCAGCTTGAGGGAGATGGGGAAGGAGATTTGCCGGTCGTCTACTTGTCCCCGTTTGTAATGTGAGGGGAGCCGCCGGGCGCCTCCCAACGCTGAGACAACATGGAATTCTTGGACCCGGTGGGGTAAAGGTCGAGGGGCCACGGGGGCCACGGTCCAGAGCGGCGGCCCCAGGATCTAACCTGTGTGCGTGTGTCGATCCCAGGAGCCATTCGACTCAGCCTCCAGCTTCTTCTTTATTCCTGATCAGAGGCATTCCAGAATAAATGGCATTTATATGTTTAATAATTCTGTTCAACAGCTGTTCTGTTTTCCTTTTCCTGTCATCCTGACTTTGTGCATGTGGCGGAGGAGGCCGGGCGCGTGTGAGCGACTCTGAGGCCGTGGGAGGTTTCGAGGTGGCAATGCACCTCTCTGTACTGACAAACAACAGGGAACCGGCCTCCCCGGTGATTCTCGGCCAAATCAGCCCTATTTATTTGAAATATATATGATGTGTGCCTGTACAGTTCCGTGCAACTAGAGAAATGCTCTAAGCAGTCCGTTTTTTGAAGTTTATTCAGGTAGTGTTGTTATTTTTAGGGAAGATTTTTTTTCTCATTCACCATGAGGAGAAAAAAAGGATCAATAGGACGTCTACCAGTTAATGTTGCACACTTTGTAGAAGAGAAAGGGCACTCTGAGACAAGACGTTTGTTAGGAGGGAAAAAACTGAGTGAACATTTATAAAATATAATTCTCATTGTTCCATTGCAATCCTGTTCCAAGTGATTTACTGCACCTTCTGTAGACTTGATTTGTGTAGTTGCCCTCATTGCATGTTCAGCTTGTCAAACAGGCCAGATAACACAAAGCCGGGGCCAGAAGGATTTGGACCTGACACCATTCCTCTAAATTTTGTTTCCTTACGCAACCCCAAATGATTTAAACTGAAGCGGTAAATAGTTTATAATTTCATGTCAAATGGTTTGTAGTTGGGTAAAGAGCCCCATTGTTCTGTCCCAGCTTTCTGCTATCGAGCCTGCGACATATCTTAAAATACTGTAAGCACCGCTAGATGAGTTCTATTTGATATTTTTAATATAATATATTAAAAAGGAATAAAAAATGTTGTATTTTACCTCTACAGAGAAGACATTTCAATATACTGTAATATTGAGACTAAATGTCCATGTGAACTTTTTCCCCTTTTTCTTTTTTTTTTAATTAAAATAAAAGTTACCAAAACACTCACTCTGTGTCCGTCTGTTTCAATATTACCGTGGAAACGATAAGGTTTGTTTGTCAGTCTACATCCGGATTGCACAGCACGATTTAGATTGTAGCCCCAACTTGATACATGGCAAAGACAACAAATAATAGCAACCCTGCGGTTGGATGAAAGGGTGGTATAGTCGGAGAAAAGAATCACAATAAGTGATGCTCATCCAGACTTTCTCATCATGTCTTTTTAATAACCACTTTGTTGCACTTTGTCGGCTCCTCTTCTCACCAACGTCAGTCATGAGCAGCAGATGAGTGCCAACGGTGTTCTGGGTGATCGCCGAATAAAGACACATGTTAGACAAAATGTTACACTAACAATCCATATATATATATATATATATAGAGAGAGAGAGAGATTTCATATTCATATTATATATTATTAAATAACAGTTAACTTTCTAAAATCATGTTATAACATAGTTTCAAAAAAACCCATTGAATTATTAAAAATAGTTTAAATATTGGATTTATGAAGCTTATGATGATTCAACATCGTAATGCACATCTATTATGTATCATTTCCACTTCAAGACAAAACCACTTGTACTTTGCAGCTTTCTTTTTTTAATGATTTTCTTGTCCATCTGATTCAACTAAACAGTTCACTACATCAACTAACACAGAAAGATTCAAGATTAAACCCCATTTGGGTATTTAAAATGTCAGATCTTGGTATGTTGCACCTCCTGCTGGTTAATTTAACACATTGTCACATTGTGTTGTCACACAAAAGACTTTCGTTCAATGAGTATGCCAAATCAAATTTGATGGACAGAATGTCCTGAGATGTGTTAATTAGCGTAGTTGTTTTAGTAATATATATGTGCATATATATTCTATAGAATTAGAAGTCCAGCCTGCAGGTGCTATTTTCCCCTCAGGTTGCATAATCTACATCATTGACCCTCCTGCTGAATCTGTGTCACATTACTCTTCCATTAAGACTGTCCAACTTTTTACGACAGTTTTTTTCAGTTACAGTTGAAACTGTAATTATGGATTAGGAGGATTAGTGTTTTTAGAGTTCTGAGGAGCCAGAGTTCTGTAGACATGGGTGACTCTGGTCAGTTTATGTCCGCACCAACTGATTATGACGATAAGCAGTTCATTTGGGTTGTTTGTCTTTATCCTTCCCATAAAAAAGGGAAAAATCGTTAAAACTAATCTATTTGATGTCCTCGTATCTGGGGAAATCCATATGTTCATCTTTGGAAGAATGTGACCCTCACAGCATGTGGTCACGTTAGCGCTCTTTGCGTTTGATCTAAAATCAACTACATGATATAATATATCATTAGATAATATTAACGTTAAGAGCATTGGAGAGGATACTGTTCATGCCAGAGGGGGGCGCTAGTAGACCTTTCAGCTTTTCCTCTTTAGACAAAATACCACACTCAAGCCCTTACATGCTTTACAAAGTGGTCCTTCTATACTAAATTAACACTTTAAAATGTATCTTTTCGCACACGACTTGGTCGCTTTGTATTTTCTGACTGAAAGCCCCAAGAGAGCCATAAAGCTCTCTTGGGGCTTTCAGTCCCAAGAGAGCTGCAATGCTTATTTCACAACCGAAAGTCTTGAGAAGAAACTCCTGATGTAACACATCACATAAATGTTGGTTTATCCTGAAGCCATCGAACAACATGCCCCAGCACCTAAGCCTCTCAGCCTAAAACTATTCAGTTTATTATTTGAATTGGTCAAGAATAATTTCGAAAAATTTAACAAAAAAAAAACATTTTTCAATTAAAATGATGTGGATAAGTCTGGTGGACACATCATACAAATGTATACTACAGTAACAACAGTAATATGAACATTTTATGCCTTCCCCCTCTTCTCATGTCTGAAAGGTGATGGAATAACTGAGTCTCTTTCCCCACCACTGTATACAATTAGGAACCCGTCGCTTCCACCGAAAAAATCAGCTCTGCTTTTTCCACAATCCTCCACGTGCAGGTAATTACTGACGCGTCCCAGCGGTCACAGTGTCCACGCGCTCATTCCATAGAGTCCTGATAGTCACTCTTTCGTGGTTCACCGTAAATAATACTCGATGGCAGCGGAGAACGCAGCAAAGCCTCCACATCCGAGCACCCCGGCTTTCAGGCCAGCTGCAAGACAGAAAGAGCGACGACGCAAGTGAGGACAAAAGGAACATTTGAAGCATCACAGCCGAACCGCCAAGGTTTACGTACCGCGGAACCCGATGGCCCCCCCGGTGACACAGCCGCTGTACACGCCGTTCTTCCAGTCAGACTTCCCCCGATGCTGGGGAAGAAAAAAAAAGGATCCAACAATCTTTGCTACATCAAAGGAAGCTATGAAGAGGAGGCACAACGTAACTACCACTGGGTCCCCAACACATCTCAGACCCTCTGCATGGGATATTGAAATGCAACACGATAGAAACATCCAAGCACCATCAGAACTGTTTAAAAATGGGCTGTTGCATCATCATTTTTAATACTTTACTTCATCATTTACAGTTTTCCCAAATATTTGGAGCACAAAAATCACGTTATTCTGGTTAATGTAGACAAACATAACTCAAAGTGATGGGACTCCTCTGTGACCTACTGATTCTATGATGCACTCGGTGCAGGAGAACATGGCGCCCACGATGGCAAAGTTCTTGGCGTATGACATCCCCCTCTGGCCCATGTCTTTGAGGACTTCTCTTGCTGAAGGAGTTTTCAGAGGGTCTTTGGGGTCGAAGCCAACATTGGTATCGATGCCTGCGGTGAAAACGCCAAATGCTCCTCCGAGGACGAACCCTATGAAGAACAAAGACACCTGAGAAAACCCAACAATGTTGAGAGGAGCACAAGATGCTCCTCTCCGCTGATGTGAGAAATACTGTGTGTAATGTACAGCACACGTTGAGGTACGAGGTGCCACTGGGTTACTAGTTTAAGAGAATATCCGTGTCTGTCAGGTATTCACTCAAGCAGTCCATTAGAGAAACCACATCCTAATGTCCCAAAGTGTCCCCTGATGGTTTACCTGAAGCTGTGCAGGACGAGACGCACAGGTACCGATCAGCTGTGATGTCAGCCATTGCTTACCTCCCACGCAGGCCAGAACCGTCTTGAAAGCGCAGCTCTCCATTCCCCTCTCGATCATCTTCTGCTCGTCGCTTTTAAACGGCATCGGCAGTCCGCCCATGACGCCGGGACTCAGCTCCTTCACGGCCCTCTTGTCCCCGACGAGGTGCTCCAGGATCGCGCTGTACTGGATCGGGGGGTTGTCCACGCTCGAAGCCGCCGAAGCTGGGCCGTGTAATTCGGAGGCAGCAGCGTTTGCAGCACCCGTGGAGGCGGCCATGTTTCTCAATGACAGGCGGTGTATTAGGTAAATTGAGTCAAAGACAAAAGGCTGCAGATTCGTCACATTGGTAAATCATGCCGATGTCAGAAAATGGAAATTTAACCACAATTGAAGTTTCATTTCTAAATATTTATCAGAATTACTAACGTGGCGGATTTATACACATATAAGCAAAACAAAACAATTTTTCATTATGTACTGTGCTCGTGTCAGCACATTCTACACATCAGAAGCCCTGCAGCAGATTGTACTGTAGTTTTTTTTTGTTGAAACCTTATGGTCATTATTGAGTTTGTGTTGTGTGTTGTGTTTATATTAATATGGGTATATATGAGATAATAGGAATGACTATCACCGTTGAATTGTTTTTAATACATCTTATCTCTACAATAAATCATCATTGGTCCGTTGTAATGCATATATTGTTTCTGTAATAGTGTCAGAGTCCGTGGAATGAGTTATTCAATAAAAATACTACAGCGCCAAGAAATAAAAAAATACTACATTTCCCAGAAATCTCGCCGCTCACTGCAGCAAACTCGCTTCACGCGCTCCACCTGCCGGCTCCCGCACGCGCTGCTGGAGTCACTTAAAGGACTCGCGTGCGCGAGGCGGCGGTGTCGGCGGCGGAATCCTGATCAAACCACGGCAGCGCGACACCGACCAGGTGAGAGTGGCCCGGGGCTCGTTTCCTTCAGACCGCCGGGGTCCTTTGCTCGTCTTGTCTTCAGACAGCTGAGATTAAAAGGTGTGAACTTGTTACCGCGGCGGAGCTGAGAGAGACGCGCGGTGTCACTTCACGTCATCATTTTCCTTTCGTTCAACGACGCAGGCGGACGTGTCTTTCCTGATGCGACAATGGCATTTGTCATTTGATGGCGGCAGGACAGGTGGTTTCCCCGCTAATTGAACCCGTCCCAGCATTTCTGTGACGTTAGTCCAATAAACGGGAGGACAGCGGTGCACGAGACGCGGTGACGCGGCAGCGCTCCAGATACCCGTCCTGAATGCTTCTGTTTACTTACCGTCGTCCGGTGTGAAGTCGTCCGTTCAACAGGAACCATCGATCGGTAACGTTCCTCTGCAGCTGTTTTATAAAACGGACCCCGTCGATGAGCTCAATTCTTATTACACCAAGAACATCACTTGGTAGACTGCGGAATCCGCTGATCATGTTATCGTTTGGTAGTGGTGCATGTTTTTATTTGCTGTCCAATGTGGATGTTGTTTTATCCATCTAACAACATACTCGTGACAATACCATCCTTACAAAATGAAGAAACTATAATATGAACTATTTTTGCTATATTTTCTTTAAATCGTATTGAAAGAATAAGAAGAGGTAAGACAATGAGAAGGAACAGTGTACATTGAGATGCATTGACTCGAGTATTGAAAAATGCTGGAATTGATTTATAGATTGACCACCATAGTCCAATGTCCGAAAACCTCTCCCTAAACTTATGGTAGACAAAAACTGTCCTGAAGGGGTTTTAATTATACAATTCAATATGAATCACTACATGGATGAAATGAAAGTATTCTTATCGGATCAATATGAACGGTAGCAACAGGCACTGTGTATCACCTATTCTTTAACAGGGTTGTCAAGATGTGCTTCTTAAAGCTACCCTGGGTGGGAAGTTTATTGACCAGCTTTTCCTGTGTTTTTATGTACGTTTAAAAAATGCTGCTCCTGGCAAGTTTCCCTTGGAGCCGCTTGTGCGCTGCAAGCAGTTTTCCCCCCACATGATCATCCAGCCATTTGCTCCTCATAAGATCAGTGCTGCATGTGAAGCAGTCAAACAATGCCTTGTTGTTATTTTTGAAAAGGCTGTTTTCCATTTCTTTATTAGGTCCTTAATTCCTTCATTACAGCAAACTATCCTGACTAAGCTCCTGTAGCTCCTGCCACGTAACGTTGTACCTGCAACCCAAAGTGTTTCAGAAATGTCAGATCCCTGTCCAAAGGGGTGACGGTTGGCCTTTTTCATTTTGGTCATGGCTTTGCTGTGATGCAAAAATTGGACATCTCAATAATGACAAAGTCGCCTCGCAATTAAACGCGCATGTGTTCTCTGGGGGAAACCAAATGGGCAACAAATGACAGCTTTCACTTTGTGTTCCTTTTTGATTATGCCAGCAGAGAGAAGATCTCGAACACAAGCGGTGCACCAGTTGTTGATGGCGCGGTCAATGTGAATGTTGTTTGTTGGTAATTATACCCTTCGTTTTTCTCATGGTTAACCGTCCAAGAAGGGGGAACCGATGAAGTCTGGATTGTGCTCAGGATAGGCGCTGCTGGACACCAGGAGCCCCAAAGGAGCCTTATGTTGATGTGATGATGGCCGTTTAAAGCGTAGCACTGAGTAAAGGGATGGAATAACCACTGATGGATGTCATGTGAAGGGGCTCCTGTCTCATGTCTGTCATCTGTCAACAATTAATAGAATTGAACAATTTAATATGATTTTGATTTCTGGTTGATTTCCTGATGTTCTGTTCATCATTAATGTAGGTAGAATGATCTGTTGGATGTATATCAGCGTGTCCTTGTAGAGCCTGAAACACTGAATCTCGTTTTTTTTCTAGAACTGCTCTCATCCGCAGCTCAACGCATTCCCCAGGCAGTTCCTGTCATTGGTCTGCTATTTATAGCCATGGGTTATGCAGGGAGCACCCGTGTCTGTGTTGGTAAATGCTGTGGCTTGTTTTGTTACACAGAAAATGATACCCGATGATCTCGTGGTGTGCGTGGAGATCACCGGGTATCCTTGTTGCTCGACGGGAAGAGATCAGTGTGTGACGTCCTAAAGGAAATTCATGTTCTTCTCCCATTCACCTACGTGCTGCAACTGCCATGTGAAATGCGTACAGGGGAGGGTTGGGTGAACCCGGGAGCGTGACCTTGTCTAGCTGTGGTAAGGAGGGGCGAAAGGCCGATACTGCAGTGATTGGCTCTGATGCTCTGTACGTCAGACGCTGTTGAATCCACGTGGAGAATGAGATGGCACCATTGTAATAAGCTGCAGGTGCACTATCGCCGTAATACATTGATCTGGGTTCACAATAAAGAATGCAGAAAATGCACACTTCATACATCCGGTAATATACTTATGGCGATTCTAAATGCTGTCAGAAGCTGCAATCACCGTCCAACTATATGGTCATACTACTTTATTGAGTCGAAATAGTGCTGATCAGGCTTTTAAGACAAAACAAAGGCTTCTGCGCACGCACCCCCCCCACGTTAATTAGGACCAGGGAAGAAGCTGATGCCGACCGATTTGAATCTGTGGGCTGACGTCGATCAGTCCGTCAGTGGCTGTGCAGTGTTTCCCCGAATCAATGTGGGGCGACTGTTCTGTGTTTTCAATTTTAGTTGGAGGGGACACCAAAGTCGTGCTCACGCGCTACATGTTCTTCAGGGCACATTCACAATTGATTATGCCTCATTTATGAAACCTGTTGTCAGTGAGAATTCCTGTTTAGTAATAGCAAGCAGTCAGTTAGTTTGAGGCCGGGCTGCCGTCAACAAAAGAAACTCTGTGTCCCCCAACAGTCTAACAATTGGTCGACATATCATTTTGTTGAGTTTCTCCACAAATAATCACACAAAACCATCGAGATAAGTTTGGTGTTAACCAGAGATGTGTTAGTATGTTTTATTGGACAGAAGTCATCAATCATGTGAAAAGAGCCCAATATTGTACGAAGTGGTTAAGTTTGAGGTGTACTGACTCTCTGAAACAAACTCATGACTAGATGGTGGATTTCCTGCTGACTGTGTCCGAGCAGAGCAGCTTTGGAAGCACTGTTCGGGTTCATAAAGGGATCATCTGAGCAACCATTTCCCTGGTATTATCAGGTAAAGTCATCAGGAGTATACGGTCAGAGGCGATGTGTGGCTTAGGAGGCACGGTGTCACATTTAACATTCAAATATGAATGAGGCCTGAGATGTTGAGTATGGATTAAAAGTGACTGGATAAGACGCTAAAGGCCCAGCGTGCTCTCCAGGTGGTCGCGGGACGCGTCGTGCTCGTCCTACCGCAGCAGTAAATGGGTTGTGTTGTCAGGTTGCTGCAGAACCCTTCTTTGTCCCTGCATGGCCCTCCGGTTAGCCTTCTGTAGCTGGGAATGTCGACACTCCTGTTCGTAACAGGATTAGCCTTCACCCTCGTTAGCGGGAGGATGTCTGGAAAATACTAATGTGGTCAAAAACACATTTTCTCTCTCCCGCTCTCTTCCAAAACACATCGAGGGGGAAATGACTCGAGGAAGAAGAAGCCAAGCTCTCTGCGTACAGCTGGAGTGGCACGTCCTTCACTGCAGCGCAGGAGGCTCTAATTGAGGAGATAAGAGGAGATTGACTGATTGGAGCGGGAATGAGCACCGATCTGACCCTGTTTGTGTGACCGTGAGGCTGCCCAATACGCTGTCATCAAGTTACTAATATTCTGTGTAATATTTGAAATGCGTGCCGTTTGCTCGGCAAAGACACAGATGGCTCCCAGCCTCCAAAGGATTTCTTTTCTCAGTCTCCTCAATCTACAGAATGGCTAAGGGAAGAGAAAGAAGCAACGTTTTCCGCCTGATGTAACGCACGGTAGGCGCATCTGTTAGTTTAGAAAGAAGATTTTGTCTAAGCATCGTCTTCCTCTGGCACGATCTTCCAGTTCAAGAGCGTCCAGGAAGCCGGCTGCATACTTAACAAGCATCACAGTCTCAGTGGCTCCAAGGAATGCTAGAGTTTCTGTAAATGGGTCATCTGGGCCATGAAGTAAAGCAAACCTGTGGCCCTTTTTGCATTCTCCTCCCGGCACTGTAGAACCGTGCCTTGCAGAGATGATTTAGTTCGTTGAATGTTATGTCATCTAGCTAAACAGGATACGCCACGGGCTGGAACACACCCACAGCATTGTGTACATCAAACGGCTCCAAGGCCACACGTCTGTGTACGGTTGTGCAGCCCGAAGGACAAAGCAGGGATTGGTCCTTTCTAGGTTCGACAGGAGCTCTGCTCAGTGCAGTTTTACTGTGATGTTCAATAGTGGAAACCACTGAGCTCTGTCAAGTGGTTGACTTTTCTTTATTCTCTGGATGCTGCGCTAATAGTGTTTCTGTGGAATCCGCCCACTCGCTGTACATGTAGCCTGCCAGGCAGACAGGAAAGCAGCTGATATTCTGCAGCGTGGCTCTGACTGTGTATTTGTCAAGAGCTTTGACATTATCAGAGCAGGAAGTCCAGCCCTCGAGGGAGCGCAGCTATGAGAACGATAAACTGAAGATGAAGTAGATGAACATTGCAAGATAACTGTATTTATATCAAACCCTACTTCTTTATGTCAAGGACTTCCATGCACACTCTATAGCAGTCTCATTTCTCTATAATGAGAATAGTATTGAGGACATACAATTTAAAATGTTGAAGAGTTCAAGATGTGAAGAAAAAGGACCTAGCCTGTTTTGATGTGTAAATGTTGTATCAAAAGAAGAATGGCACATCATTCTTCTGGAGTGTGAACTAACAGGATGTCATAGTCTGCACTTACTTTGTGCAGAAACCCCGGCTCCATAGGCCCAAAAGCTAAGCAAACAACCTATCGATTTAAATCCAGATTTAACGAGACATCACTTTCTTCTCAAGCTCTGCTTTCATCTCATCTCTTCTGGAGCTAAACGATGCCGACTTAAGCAGCAGTTTTCCTCCCTTTCAAATGAAAATGCTGAACTGTAGTTTTTCTGTATTTTTGGATGGGGTTCTTCGATTACTCTTTCTAGCAATAATTCACATCAAAGTCTCCACATTGAAAGGCAGTCGGCACAGTAATCAGTAGCCTCAAACACAACGCGCGCACACACACACACAGACACACAGACACACACATGCCACTTGTTCAATTCCCAGCAGTGCAATTTGAACCATTTAAAGTCTGTCATATTTGTACAGCTTCAGGCTAGTGTTTTTGGCCCTGCTGATTCTGCTCATATTCAACTCTCAGATATTGCTTTTGCAGAAAACGCCACGCATTTGGGAAGGAGGTCTGCGTGCTGGTTTCAGATCCCTTCAGACCAGAGGGGAAACCCAGAGGGAGATCAGAGACCATCTCACAGCGGGAAATAGACTCAACCCACACTCACTTCCTGTTTCACTTTGGCTCACATAATGGCTTTGCACAAACCGTTTCCTCCAACCCAGGTGCTGTACAGATGCGTCAGGCTGCCAACGTAGTCGGGCATGACGTAGGGCATGACGATTGCAGAATGAGACGTAGTTTATGACAGTTTTTGACTGCTACGTCTCATCGGTTAATGTCACCACCTTCAACCCCTCAAAAGGGACTCCAGAAAATAGCCATTTGCTTCTTCATTCATTTGCTCCCTTTCAGACTTGGTTTTCTGGACCTTTGTGCTGCTTCTTGTGCCGAATCCCGTATTTCATACAGCCAAAGAGGCTGTTAAATTGTTATGTTGAAAAGGGCTTGCCACTGATGGCAATCAAAGGCCAAATGTTCTCCTGGCTGCCATTACTGTCGAGCCCTGAGCGTCAGTAGTATGACATGATCAATCTTTTGGCATGAAGCTCAAGCTAAATTATTTTTTGAGCACACTTTCTGATTGTATTATGAGAGCAGGCACTATTGTCAAGGATCATGGAACAAGCTGTACATTAAGCTACACACACAGTCATTCTACATGTGTTTTCACATATTTTTGCGACAGTGTTATGTTTATGAGAAGAGTGTGACTCAGTGCTTTTTCCTGTGGAGGGAAAGGAAGAGAATAAGAGGCAGGCGGCTGTCAGGCGTGTCTGCTGCCACCTCACCTGGTGAGCATCTAGCCACAATGCTCCACACTAATCATTATTTAATAATGTACAGCCACTTTCATACTCCAGTTTTTTCCTTTTTCCTGTTTCCTTCCTGCAAATGTTGGGTTTTAATTTAGACAAAGGATGCTGGCAGTATGGAAGCTAGTTTCAGTCGGCTGTTTTTATGGCTGAGAAATGGTGCAGTGGCTGGAAATTACAAGTCTCTAGTGGTGAGCTTTTCCTCCAAGTCCATGTCCTATATTGGGACTCTTTGGACTGTGGTATTGTTCCTCAACTATATGGCCACCTACCAATGGAAAAGTGATGTACTGTTGGCTGCAGAGAGGACTCCTAGAAGTTAGTCGGGATCCCCAGACTTTTTTTATTTAGCACCGACCTCATGGCGGTGGAGAAGTTGTGTCACGCTTTGAGTGAAATGTCTGAGCAGCCATCGCTGAAATCTTCAGCAGCCTCTCCACACCCAATAGAAATATGCTTCCCAGGCATGTTTGTTAAAACCGAGGCCATCCGTGAAGGGCTCACTGAAATGGAAAACAGTCAGCACAAAACAGTTTGTATACCGTTTCTTTACATTTGACTTTCCCCCAATAAATGTAACATTCGTTAGACTGAATTAAACAACGTTGTTTGTGTCATGACCTTCTAAACATTAGACACAAGTGATTTCTGTGGCCGTGGTTTAATGCCCATCATTTGGTAATATCCATTACTATTTGGTAATAAGTTGTAACATTGCCGAATCAGCGTCGTTGAACGCATGCAACTTAATTCAAATCCGACTGGACGTACGTGTCTGCAGCAGCAGGGTGTGGAACCACGTTCGGAGCATTCCTCAGTCCTTCGCAGGGTCCCTTTGAAAGCCCTTTCTGTGGCGGTGGTGTGGTGGTGTAGGGGTGTGGTCCGACCGCGTTGCTGAAGCCGCTTTCATCGCGGGCCAGCGTGCAGTGCATGCTCCGCATGCTGCGCGGCCTTGGCGTGCCATACGTCGTGGGATCCAAATTAGACCAGTGTTGTACAGCAGGAAATGCAGACCCCTCCACAAACGATCCACCCTCGCTTTAAGAAGCGCTTCTCAAACAAAGGAGGTCTTTGTCAGTGCCGGTAGCTGTTGTTTGTGCAGCCTGCAGTTAATCATAAAATGTCAGCCATAAAGTAGGACATTTCATTTGGGTAATACAAGTAATACGCTGTCATAAAGCACCTCATTCACACGGTGCTTGGCCATAGTTGCCTCAAAGAGCCGTATGTTGGAGACCTCACCCTCTTCCCTATTCACTGTCCCTTTCTTGCCGTGTGTCTTTCTCAAGTAAGAAAAAGTCTGGAAAAACTGTGAGGAGAAGGAAAAACCTGCCCACATCAGAGACGCCGTCCCTCTCGTCCTCCGTCTCTGAGTGAGAGTGAAAAGGGGCGGCAGCACGAACGCCACAACTTCCTTATCCTGACTTCCGCGGTGAGACAGACAGCCGTTGCTGCTGACCCTTCCAATTGGCCCTCAGAGTGTCTCCAAAGAGCTCTGCAAAGAAAGGACACATATTTTGGTCTGTTTTGCCGCGGGCTCCCTGGCGGAGGGCGGGCTCTAGCACAGCGTCCAGTAGCTGAACACGTGAGTCAACTGCACCACTGGTTTTATTTTTGTTTATTTTCTTTGAATCTGTCATCACGCTCGCTCTCATTACTCACCATTTTTAAGCACGCCGACAACATAGGGATATGGTGTTTCATGGTCCGTCATTGTCGTTTTCAATCAAAGTCAATATTTAGCTTTTTATCAGCGTTCTGAGGCACAATAACGTCATCCTACATGTTTTTCATGCCGGACAAGCGACTGAGCTGCTTCAACAGGAAGATGCGCCTTCTCTTGGCTAAAATCAACCTGCTGCTTGTCCCTCAAATACATTTGGGTTCCTATTCCTAACTAGGCCATTGTAAAGGAAGTGGGGCACAGTTCTGCAGAGAATTATAGTGAGGTCATATTTGCAGAAATCTCCCCCTAAAAGTTAAAAAAACTAAGAATATTCAACTACAACTTGACAGCTTTTTGATTAACTTTGTTTTAAACAACATGTTTGTGTCACAAATCCTGCATAATTTGGTTGGTTGTTGCTTGGTTCCCTCCTAATTTAAAACCAAATAACAGAATCTCAAGGGCTATATCCTCTATTTGCCTCACTTCCTCATGAAGCCTTCTCAGGCTCATAGCAATGAGTGTGACCTGATCTACAATGAAAGGAGACGTTAGACTACCAGGCCAGGCAGGAGTTAGTCACGGGCTATTGCCTGGAGAGGTCTTGGGAGCATATGATGGGCCAGCAGGGGATGGACAAATAGCGCTAATATGGGCAAAATAAATAAATAAATAACGGTACATGCAGTTCTTCAAATGTGTCCTTAAGCACCCAGAGACGTCCCTTGATAAAAAAAAAAGTGAGATATGACTTATTGGGTAAACATTTTTCTGACGGGGATCGTATATATTGTTGTCTCAAGTGTTTGGCTTCTACCTTGCTCCCATTACACATCAGAACATTATGTATTGAACTGGCAACTATTTGTTTCTGCAAATGTTTGTCTTTTTGAAGCTACACTTTACCTTCTTCTGAACTAAACTGTTGCGCTGATGAAATATGTAAAGCCGTTTAGAGCAGAAGATCAGGTTACCTGAACCCGGATCGATGACTCGGCCAGTCACAGAGAAGGGAGGCCTTTCCCTTCACACGCTCTCCTAAGTGCACGTCCACCTCCCTCCAATTCCAACTGCTCGTCTTCCCCCAGAGGACTTTATTTCCCCCTGGATGTTGAATGCACACCCTTAAACAGTCTGCTGAAGCTGGAAGAAATGAAGCCATTAATCTGTTGCTTTTTGATTGTTGTGGAAATCTTTGTTTTTTTGGGGACCAATTATAGTTTGTACTTGAATTTTTCTGCAGTAGTGAGCATTTTAGTCGATTTTGTAACGACCAGATAAAAGGAATATGATTCACTTGCAATTACGATGAACATTTAGTTCGAATTAATTAATGAAATACCGGTAGTCAGTGAATTCCATGTATCGCAACAAAGTGTATTTATAACGTAACAGGATTTCACTGAGGATTCCGACAAATATGGCAGCACAGCAGTCAAGAGTCAGTTCATCTCCAGCGTGTTCGCCAAACTAAATAAACTTAAGGAATCAGACCGGGGCCGCTATCCCACTTACCGGGATTTTTTTCTCCACCTTGGAGATCTAAGCGAACACCTTATAAGGAAAGGCAACACTCCTTTCCTCGCCTTTTTTTCACCCACCCCTTGACGAGGAGATGAGATCAGGTGTGTCTCCTGGCACACCTATTCTGCCCATGTGCCTCCTGACAATATTGTTTTTTTGTATTTTTTTGTATTTGATGGTTGCAGTTGATAAATGCAATTTATCAAGTCAACAGGGTCACTGTCCGGTATTTTCAGTTATCATCAGAGAGGCAAGAACAAAACCACAGACAAGTCGTATTACTTTGCAAAGGGGATTCTAGCCACACCGCGCTTGCCGTGCCGACATCCACCGAAGCTCCTCGGACCTCCGAGTTTTATTCAAAAAGTTCACAGAAGATAACAGATTTACATACGAGGGCAGGGCTTCACCCCTGCTCCGGCCAGCTGTTAAAGCATACTTCAAAAGCACTTTTTACTGTGGGTCATTCCTTGAAACCGGTCACTCGCCGAGTACCGGGGGCATCCTATCTAAACAAAGAGATTTCACAGATACTTTTATTGACCCGTATCCTGAGTCACATCTGTTAGGTCACTGTTTGACCAGGCAGTCACAAGGAAGGGTCACTTAGGTGTCACTTCACCCCCTGTGGTTTCTTCTTTGTTGCTCCTTGCAACTGACATTCCTTAAGTCCCGTAACTGCTCAGCATCTCAGCAAACCAGGATTGTCCAACACCACTTTAATAAATTGAAGCATACTTTTCACCCTGCGGGCCCTATCATTTCCCTCCTGTTTATGCTTTGTGATTTATTAATTATTATTCGCCTGACAGGAGAGAAAAACTCCCACCAAACCTCTTTGGGAAAACAGTGGGAGAAATCCATAAGACGGAAATACTGCAAGCTGTCCCCAGGTCTTCTAATCATAACATCATAACAGGATATTACAGAAATTATGTTATCTATTATCGGTTATTTCATTAAATCGTATTCACTTCACATTGCATTCAGATGTCATTACTTAATACATTTTCAAACAATACTTTGGTTACAAACAACATTTTTTTTTTTTTTGATTTGGGTATTCTTAAACCATGGAAGGGCAAGTTCTTCACATCTGCACCTATTTGTTCCTACAAAAGAGTTTAAAACAGATACATCATACTGAACTCGGTTTAACAAACATCGTCGTATTCCTCTAGGTGATGTTGAGATCACAAGTTATAAAACAACAAAAAACTAGGCGGCTGCAGCAAAAACCTACTCCCACTTTTACGAGGAGTTGAATCCATGTGCTTTCAGGTGCGTCTATCTTTTTAGATGCAGCTGTGGGCCTCGCTGGTCTTTTGTTGGTGCCTCTGGATCTCCCCCTTCGATGTCTGCTTTACGTCCTGCAACAGAAACCAGACCCATACTCCGAACAGCACCAGGGCCAAAGCTCCTGTGGCTCTGCATGTTAAGGAAGCTGCAATGCCAGTACTTAGCTCACAGCTTTAAGGATGTGTCCCCTCGCTGGTCTCTCTCCTCTTCCACAACCGTCATGCTTCAGGCGCCATTGCTTGGTCTGACCTAATGAGTAGGGATCGCTGGTTTCTTCACTGACGTTGAGACGCCAGCCTTCTAAACAGGCTTTCCCCTTTGAAGTCAGGCTTCCCCAACTACTCGTGGTCGTCACAAGTTCATTGCACTGATCCTGGTTGTTTAGGGAAAAGAGTTTGCAAAGAGAGAGAGATCCATCCAAGTGGTTCTTTCAACTCGTTTTACAGCTGTTGCAGTCGTCAGGAGGATCTGAAACGGTGCCTCCCAGCATGCATCACTCCACATCTTTCTTTTAATCTCACGGATTAACACTCAGTCGCCAACCTGCACAGAGATGGTAGAAGAGACAGGTGAATCTGGCAACACATTTGCTTCCCTTACCCCACTTCCAGTTACGGTCTTTTTCATATATTCTACTATTGAACGTGCTTATGCACGTTACACATGCCCTACAAAAAAATTTTAAGTAGTTTTTTTTTAATGTTGATTGTGTAACTGTCGTTTTATTATGGTAACCATCCCTCCTGTTGAGGCATGGCATCGCCCATGGCTCATAAGGGCGGCAGCTCTACACAAGCTCTTTAGAAGAGCCGGATTTCTTTCGACGCACAGGACGTCGTTTAATTCTGTGGCTCCTCTTGTTTTCTAGGAAACCCTCACTTTTACTGGGGCGCATGTTTGCGTCTCTTTTATTACATCTGCATCGAGTGGCTGTGATGGTGACGCGTTCAATGTGTTTGTTTGCAGTTATTTTAAAAGGGCTGACTGTCTGTGTAGACCGTTAGATGTAACCCCTCCCCTTTTCTACACGCCTCAGTCAGTGTAATTAGTTACGCCGCCTGAGCGGAATGTGGGGGGGGGGAAGTGTACCTGAAGCTACCACTTCCCCATCCTGTTTAATTACTGGGTCCTTTTCGCGCTTCTGTTTTAGGGAATATTGTTTTACACACGGTCGAAACACGCTCTTGGGTCTTAGTATTTTATGACTCTGTATGGTTTATAGTTAATGCGTTAAACAACTCCTAAGCGACGCAGAATATCCCATTTTCACTTCCTCCTTCTTTCTTTCTCACATACCGTTCTACTATCTGTTTCCATTTTAACTACCGTTACGTTGGGACTGTTCTGTGATTTCCATTGATTTTCTCCACTCCCCGACATCTGATCAGGGCAGTCGCGAGCAAAATGTCCGTTTTTCCACAGTTCCAACAACCTTCTCCGTATCTACTTTCCATTCTCCCTCTGTACTGACCTCGTCCTCTTCCTCTGTCTTTTCCTCCTCTCAAATCCCTGCCCTGATAGGCAGTAATTCCAAAATCGCCACCATATTCATGCATTACGTACACCTCTGGTCCTGTTTGCATTTTTTGTTTTATTAAATTTCCCGCGTGGCGTCCGTACGTCACAATTGTGTCAACACTCGTGGTTTCCCAGGTTACGCAATGTTTTTCTTTATCTTTATCCACTCGCCTATGGGTCTCGATAGACCGGACTACGGCCAAGTCATCTGAATCAGATACAGAGTGTCCTCGGCCGTGGCTTTTCCTTCTTTGTTTTTTCGCTTCTGTTTTTCTCTTTTTTGCTTCCGTCTGTGCCTGATTGCGGACTTGTTCGGCTTCTAACCAACATTCGGCTTGTTCTAATTCGTTATGTTGTTTTTCACCATCTTTTGGTTTTCTATTTATCATAATTTTCGCTTTTAGGTCCTTACACATAGTTTCTAAAATTAAGACGTTTAATTTACCAGTGAATCCATATCTCTTTCTCAACTTCCGCAGGTATTTCACACTCTCAGGATTTTGTTAAAAAAAAATAAAAAGAGCGTCACCGATTAAAGTCTCTTCGGCTTTGGTACATAAATTACCCATGATAACGTGATCGTACTTATGCTTGTTTTGTACCCCAAAAAATTGCCAATCTGTGGTTTTGTCTACTTCAACAGACCGTTGGTTTATGTTTACACCGGTAGGTTTCGGCCAACGCGCTGATTCAACAAATCCACAGCATTCATACAAACACAGAACACACAAAATACACAGAACACACAAAATACACAGAACACACAAATTACACAGAACACACAAAACCCACCCCACAATACGTATTATTATATATATATATACACATTCGTACGAGCCTTTCTTTTCTCGACAGGTCAAAAGGGATAAACCTACGATACATTCGTACGAAACCTTTCTTTTCTCTTCAGGTCAAAAGGGCTAAACCTACAATACATTCGTACGAAACCTTTCTTTTCTCGACAGGTCAAAAGGGATAAACCTACGATAGTCCATTTATTTTCGTGCTAGAGGCAAACATGGATAAAAACCTAACGTGCACGGTCCTTCTTTTCAGGGTAAAAGGAACAACAAAAACCATACGCACTCTGTCTCCTGGTTCGTCTCTCTCTCGGTCCTCCGATCCGCCGGATCCCGTCAACCCACGACTGGACCCTTTGCCTGCGGAAGTTCTAGCCACTGGCCGGGATGAGAATTTACTCCCCCGGTCTTTGTTTCCGACTTTGTGTCGGGCCGTCGACGGGCGTTCAGTGTATCCGCAGGCTGAGGTCCAAACGTAGATATGTTAGGATCCGGGTCACGGCACCAAAATAATGTCACATCTGTTAGGTCACTGTTTGACCAGGCAGTCACAAGGAAGGGTCACTTAGGTGTCACTTCACCCCCTGTGGTTTCTTCTTTGTTGCTCCTTGCAACTGACATTCCTTAAGTCCCGTAACTGCTCAGCATCTCAGCAAACCAGGATTGTCCAACACCACTTTAATAAATTGAAGCATACTTTTCACCCTGCGGGGTCACTAGTGTAGTTTTCCGGGAGTGTAGAATCATGTGTTTCTCTTTCGGCAGTTCTTTCATGGTGACTGGCACGTGGTTATAGAGAGCAACTTTGACTGCTGAATACACACAGGCGCATTAATGCATGAGGATGACCATCCCTGGAGGTTATTGAACAATAGCTCCTCTTCTCTCTCAGCTGTAGTTAGCTGAATCACAGCCATGATGAAATCGGGCGCCACGAAGGTGGGGCTGCCCAAGCCGGGATTCCAGGAGCGGACGAAGCAAGTCTCCGTGGCCCCGTCGTCCTCCAGCATCTCCAGCACCTCCACGGCCATGAAGACCTCCAGATCCTCCAACACGCTGGCCTCAGACCAACGCCACAGCAGGGTGGGATCTACCACAACCTAACATGACCTTTACATGTGAAACTGGTCAAATCACAGAACTTTGTTTGGACGTCATTAAGCCTAATACAGTTGATACTAACAGCAGATGTGTTTCTAGTTGAAAAGAGCCAGCAGCGATGATGCCTTAACAAAGCCTGCTCTCGGAGCCGCGGCGTCCGGCTCCCGGATGAGGAAGACTGGGACCACTGGAGCCATCTCCGATCTCCCGGAGGCCCGCCCTCGCAGCCTGTCCGGTAGGAAACTAGCCACTCTCATCACTAACTAACAAACTCATTCCAGACACTTGGAATGAGTTTAAAACAAGAGCAATATGATAGGAAAACCACTGGTATCTTCCCAATTATTGGATGTGATCTGTATTTTGGGTCAAGGTTCAGAGATCATCATACTTCAGTATGAAAGTAACTAACCACATGTGACAGCTAGAGGGCCACAGAGCACCACTGAAGCTGCCTGCCTCTACTCCCGTGTGCTGGATGTAATGGAGGCTTGAGAGAAGCTGCTCCGTCCCGTAGACATTTTTATTTGTCTTTTCTTTCTCTAGCTCGGTTGACATTGATGAGATGCAGGTGGCTGAAGACTTCGGTTCTCAGGGTTTTGGTCCGAAACTGAAAGACTGATGGATTAACAGGGTGCTCCTCACACAACAGCAGGCGGTGTTTTACAGATTAGAGAGAGAAGAATTGTTTTGGTGGCGTTTTTAGCCGGTCTTTTGCTATGGGGTCACATCAATGTCAATGAATCACCCAGTGGATGACATTAATCATGCCCTTGTTTGGGCTCCCTCATGTGAATGGCTGTAAAGGATACAGACATCTGATAGAGATAATTCCCTGTAGGAAAATAATACTTAATACTAAGGGAATCGAGCAATCCATCCTCAATAATCCACACATACATGCAGATAGGTTGACATTTGACAGGCAATTTGTAAATGCAGGTTCACAGTAACGTGTCAAAGGAATTCAGCAAGTATCCCATTTTGCATTGACGTAGATCTGTTATGGCTTTGGTTTTGCCTGAGAACTGACAGTCCATAGCTAATTTCTCACTACGTCAGATGCTGATAGTTACAATCATGCGGGATAGATAGTGCCTTAAATTGTGTGTTGGTATTGTACTGTAGTCCTTTTTTCACTGGATGAGCACAGTAACAACAAATGCAACTGATGGCAAAACATGTATTGCACATCGGGGAAACACAGGAGTTGACTGAGGTTGGAAATCCTCTGAGACGAGATAAATGTTTGTTTTGGTGACCCATCTACATATTATGTGGATACTGTGCTCTAGCTAAACCATCCTACAAAGGCTTGTGCTGAAGCAAAGGTAATTTAATTCCACTGACAAAAGACTGCAGAGGAGCTAAGAAACCAGGGCCAAGTGAGCCTCTCCATTCCCCAAACACAATAGACCAGGATTTCAGACCGCTTTCATTGGAGTGACGTGTTTTCACACCCAAGAAAAAGAACATATTCACATTTTGGGCTGTTTGTGATACATTCATCCTCTATACATGCTGCTAATGCAGCAGTTTGACAAGCCAATCTCCTCTAGTCAACCAGTGAATGTTAATATCAAGTCCCAATTTTTTTTTTTTTTTTTAAATTAGGGCAGAGCTTTGATGCAGTTATGAAGCTGGCATCGGGGAGAGTGGCATCCTTTATTTATAATAAATGATCTAAATCTGAGGATCTAAAAGCATCAGTCAGACGGGGGATTCTCTTCTTTTTAGCTTCAACAGAAACCTGCTTTCTTTGCTTTTCATGTGCTCTATAATAAAGAGAAGCTGATGACATCAAGCACAGTTAAACAAAACTTTTTTTTTTCTGCACCTGGATTGAGACCTTCCACATCCGTGCACAACGAGACATTTAATGACAGACGCGTCAAATAGGTCTTAAAAATCCAGCTAATCAGCAAGTGGAAAATAGGATCCGACACCTGAAAGAGCAACAATGGTGAACTACGCGTGCAAACGTGCCGCCTCCTGCTCTCAACACAGACTCATTGAGCCTGACCTCAGGTGCTTAAATATCCACACAGAATGCCATGATTTGAATATAGACTGGGGTGGTGGACCGTGGTGTTTTTTAACTCGTTGATGTTGAGATGGAACGCCCTGTAGCGTCCCTGGTGTTTGCATTCATTGATGTGGACGGGGAGTCTCTGAAGGACAATCTGTTTTTGGGTGTTTTTGTTCCATGACATTTTGGAATAAACACATTCACTTGAATACTGAGACGTAGTGATAATTCCTGTCATCGGTGCAGTCAGGTTGTTCAAAAACAGATCTGGCCCACAAGATGTGTGACATTGCTCACTGATAATTGTACATTCCATTTAGCAAATCTTCACTGATTGTTGGTCAAAATGAAAGCTGCTCTAATGATGTAATTTTAACTGACCAACTAAATGAATAATGTGAATAAGCCGAGATATGATTGATGGTTGAGTGTTCAGCTGACTGCCGTTTTGACCTCCCCCTCGAATGCCCTCACAGCAGGGTGCGCTCATGAGCCAAAACTGTTATTTTTGCTAATGGAGTCACCCCCATCCCACTTGGCACAACCAACCGTCCGGTGCTGTCGGATAATGAGTTAAACTCAGCCCCTTCCTGAAGACTTATTTAAAATGCCTCATTAATATTTCAGCAAAGCTTTCGCTCGGAGGGGAGTCCCTGTAGAGTGTGCAAGGAGACGAGACAGAAGGAGATAACCCCGTCCTGCTCCATAAATAACCAGCCTGGTGGGGGGGCCCGCGGGGCACAACTTCACAAATGGCAGCTGTTTTGCGCTCTCATTGATTGTGAATGTTTCAGTGAGGTGGATCTTCACGTCGGTGTCTTCCAGTGAGTGTGTTGCTTCTATGGTTCACGGAAGTCCTGCTCCAGCATTAGTTGAGCTCTACTGATGCTTTTTGGGAACCTTTTGCAAGTCAAGGACAGTTGAGAGAGCTTTTTTAGGGTCCTCGCTACGACTTCGTCGGAGAGGAACCTATTGTATTTGATGGAATTATTATTATTATTATTATTCAACTTCTCACACTTTAAGGCCCTTTTTGGGGGCTTTATCATGTTCAAAACGTTGTTAAATTTGGCATGAAGATAAAGACTGTTAAAAAATGTAATAATTTTGGGGTCTCCCCTTTTGGGTGTAAAGACATGTCTCTATAGCGCCCCCTAGAAAAGTGAAAAGTACCCTACTAGGCCAGTTTCCGCCCCGAATGTCCGATCGACTTAAAAATTGTCAAACGTGCTCTTCCACATGCTCTACAAAAAAGTCAATCATGGTATGCAGATGCGCCTAACTAGATTTTAAACTGTAATACGGTCTCGGATTTGGAGTCCGTTCCCGCCGTCTAAGATATTGAGAAAGGGTTCATGAGCTGGATCTGCTTAAATCACCTGTATTGACTAACATAGTACCTCTTTGCACAGTACAATTTCTTTTGACATGCTAGACTGGACGAACCGGAACCATGTTTCTACAGTTTAGTACTGTTGAAAAGATCCCTGTAAGTATAGTCTCAACCCTGAATGAATCACGTCTGCTATAAGACTGAAAGCGTGATAGTTTCTGTCGCGGTGCAAAGAGAAGACCGAATTACCCACAATGCCTAAATGTCAGCTGCCACGGATTGAGCCGTGACCCGCTCACGTGACGTGACGTGCTCACGCAGCGTGCAGGCAGCCAGAGGACCCGTCCAGCCCTAGATTTAATAGGATACAATAGATTTTTTTTTTTTACACAGGACACACACACATCTACCGCTTGTCTTCTTCTTACTCAAACATCAAGAGGTGGTGAATCAGTGTAGTGGTTCTTGTACGGTTAAATGCACAAACATCACAATAAATTAAATTGGCGATGTACCTGTACCTCTTCTATGTCTACATTATTAGTCAGTAACCTCATTGTATATTATGTATATAATATACTGATCAATGAGGCTACATACCGTAAGATAAGTGACATCATTTGTGATTAATATCAATATGATGCAGAGAGCATGGTGCTAGTTAGATTATTTTATTTATTTCGTTATTTGAAAATACTAAACACTTTAAAGCATACACCGCGGCAATGTGTAGCTCTCTGTCCGAAATTGAAATGCTGTGTAAATTTCTATTGTTTCCTATTAAATCTAATCTGAAATTGACCAAATGTAGTCTTGTGATAGAGACTGTGATAGTGGCTCGTGAATGTTTTTTTAAAAAGGGCTAAATTCTTGCCAGGGCTAAGGGCTACTTGTAAGTGCCAGTAGCCCTTAGTGCCAGCAGCCCAAGTAGCCTTGGGTTGTGCAGTGTATTTAGACGATGTAATTGTCTTTAGTAATACTTGGGGTGAGCACTTGGAGTCTATTAGAGCTCTGTTCCAGCGCTTTTCCCAGGCTCAGTTAACTGTCAACCTTGCAAAGTGAGTTTTCAAGGGCGACAGTGACCTACCTGGGAAAGGTGGTAGGCCAAGGACAAGTGTGTCCCATACGAGCTAAATCTTTGGCCTTAAACCACTATCCGTCACCCACAAACAAAATAGAGCTGATGAGGTTTTTACGCATGGTTTTATCGTTGTTTTTTCCCAAATTTCTCTTCAGTTGTTGCTCCGTTAACTGACCTACTGAAGTCCAGTGTCAAGTTTAGCTGGATACCTGATTGCCAGACCGCCCCTTGAGACTGTTAAAGGTCTCTTAACTCCCTCTCCTGTCCTTGCTGCGCCGCAGTTGAATCGGCCGTTCAAACTGCAAGTCGATGCTAGCCAGGTAGGAGCTGGAGCTGTTTTGCTCCAGGAAGATGAACATGGTGTTGATCGCCCAGTCTCTTTCTTCTCTCGGAAGTCTGCCTCTTATCAGGCAAATTATTCTGTCATTAAGAAAGAAGCTTTGGCATTAATTTGGGCACTTCAGCATTTCAATGTTGCTGGTGTGGCTGGTGCTTTTTCTCTGATAGTCTTCTGTGATCATAACCCGTTAACCTCCTTTTACTGCCTGCAAAATCCAAATCAGCCCTTATTGCCTTGGGCTCTTTTTATGCAGCCATACCATTTGGATATTCGCCACATTAAAGGCACAGATAACACAGATTGCAGATGCCTTGTCCCGCGCTCGCTCTGATTAATGCCTTGCTGTTTGTTATCCCATGTCTTCCTTTCTGTTGTTTTTCTGTCTTCCAGGGCCCGGATTACAGAAGTTGTGACAGTTGGGAGAAGGGTTTGGGTAAAGAGGGTTAAAGTTTTCCTGTAGAAGGGTATAGTTTGTAAATATTGATGGATATTTTGCACCTGTTTGTACCTTTGGTGTACTTAGATTTCTATAACTTTATTCACATTATGGTTATGGTGTTATCCACAACTTGCAGGTTCCATCAAGTTGTTCCAAGACCTCAACAAAATCAGGGCAATTCTTCCAGTCAGTGAAAGAAAACATTTGGGAATTGTTTAAATTCACTTACATAATTGAGGATACTTTGTGAAGTAAAGCTTATGTCCTTAACTGGAGTGGTGTTAAAGCTTTAGGATTTCTTTTTTTAGGATCTTCTTTTTACTGATGAACATGTGTCAGTGTGTGCTGTGGTCATCATTGTGTGAACACGTGAAACCTACGTACGTTAACGTACCGGAACGTACCAAGAGACACACACACACATGCACACACACAATCACGTTTGAATTTGCCTCACCAAGAGACACACACACAGTTATGTTTGTTTGCCTCACCAAGAGACACACACACACAATCATGTTTGAATTTGCCTCACCAAGAGACACACACACACAATCATGTTTGAATTTGCCTCACCAAGAGACACATACACACACAATCATGTTTGAATTTGCCTCACCAAGAGACACACACACAGTTATGTTTGTTTGCCTCACCAAGAGACACACACAATCATGTTTGAATTTGCCTCACCAAGAGACACACACACAGTTATGTTTGTTTGCCTCACCAAGAGACACACACACACGGTTATGTTTGTTTGCCTCACCAAGAGACACACACACACGGTTATGTTTGTTTGCCTCACCAAGAGACACACACACAATCATGTTTGAATTTGCCTCACCAAGAGACTCACACACACAGTTATGTTTGTTTGCCTCACCAAGAGACACACACACAATCACGTTTGAATTTGCCTCACCAAGAGACACACACACAATCATGTTTGAATTTGACTCACCAAGAGACACACACACATATGCTCACACATAATCACGTTTGAATTTGCCTCACCAAGAGACACACACACAATCATGTTTGAATTTGCCTCACCAAGAGACACACACACAGTTATGTTTGTTTGCCTCACCAAGAGACACACACACAGTTATGTTTGTTTGCCTCACCAAGAGACACACACAATCATGTTTGAATTTGCCTCACCAAGAGACACACACACAGTTATGTTTGTTTGCCTCACCAAGAGACACACACACAATCACGTTTGAATTTGCCTCACCAAGAGACATACACACAATCATGTTTGAATTTGCCTCACCAAGAGACACACACACATATGCTCACACATAATCACGTTTGAATTTGCCTCACCAAGAGACACACACACAATCAGAGACACACACAATCACGTTTGAATTTGCCTCACCAAGAGACACACACACATATGCTCACACATAATCACGTTTGAATTTGCCTCACCAAGAGACACACACACAATCATGTTTGAATTTGCCTCACCAAGAGACACACACACAGTTATGTTTGTTTGCCTCACCAAGAGACACACACAATCATGTTTGAATTTGCCTCACCAAGAGACACACACACATATGCACACACACAATCACGTTTGAATTTGCCTCACCAAGAGACACACACACAGTTATGTTTGTTTGCCTCACCAAGAGACACACACACAGTTATGTTTGTTTGCCTCACCAAGAGACACACACACAGTTATGTTTGTTTGCCTCACCAAGGGAAACAACACACACACAAGCCAACACATGCCAAACACACACACATGCCAATTTTTTGTTCTTTACAACTGTCATCTATTTGTGTTGAATCAACGAGGACTTTGTCGAGGTCCCTTGACGTATTACCCTTTCTCAAGCTCAGCAGCTTCTCCACCATGGCCCTGCATCCTCCTTCGTTCCATCGAATTAGTGCGTCGGTCTCGGGGTGTGTTTGTAGCATCACATTCTGCCTTCAAGTTGAGAACAAACAACAGATTTGAAAACGCGTTACCCGTCAGTTTCACTGCCTTTTGAGCTGCATGCTGTTTTTGAGTGATAATGTGTTATTGTCACATTTCCGTCCCCTCATACATCGTCCTCGGTAAGACGATTTAATGTGAATAAATGAACGGGAACAGCTTAACTTTACCAAATACCCTCAAGTCTTTTCTGTCCTCCTCACCTGTGAGGGGCATTCTCCTTGATCGTGGTTATGTTTCATGGGGCTTCCTACCAACAGTGTTGTCGTCATGATAACAACTTGTCAAGGAGTTGCATTCTGTTTACTAAACTGTGAATCAAATGCACCTCGTGCTCTTTCTTTTGGTTGAATGCCAAATACTGCCAGCTGACGATTTGTGTACTTCCCCCAAAAAGTCCTCAAGCAGACACACAGTATATTTCAGATTGTTTCCCTCACAGCATCACTTTGCAGGGAAGTTGGATGCAAGTTAAAGTTGACCTCAGCGAATGGTCACCGTCAAGGATAAGCAGAGCAAAGACGTGTGTGTGTGTGAGCTTTACTATGCACAACTCAGACACCAGACTCAGCCATAACATGTGGTCCCAGCAGGCCTGTTGTGTCAGTGTTTGGGAGGCAGGGGAGGCGGGGGGGAGAGAGAGAGAGCTCTCGTAACTGTCAGATGAATGCATCAAACACGCCTCAGTCCACAGGAGCACCTCAGCCTGCATAAGCACTCAGCCATAACGGACATAAGCTGACACAAATGTACATGCAGATGGACACACACAGAAATAAGCACGCAACATGATTTGCATCCTGTTTTGGAAAGGGTTATGGAAGGAGGCAATAGCTTTACTCCCCTGTTTCTGCACATCAACCTTGCCATAACCACACCTGGCACACCTGGCTTCGTCTGCCAGAGTTTTGGCATCGACTTTGGGAGTTGCTCTTTGGAGACGCTTGTGCCCTCAGCAAGTCCCCTGTAGATGCACGACAGAGACAAAAGGTGTCGGCAGATCGTGCAGGAGGCCGGTTTGGGCTCGCGGAGGCGGACGTCCCGTGGGGAGGAGAACAATCTTAGCTGCATTGGAAGCGTGTTTGTTTAACAAGGTAGATGTGCTGCTCAGAGATGAGGAGACATTTCAACAACAAAAAAATGTATCACCAGTTTATGTAACATTAATAAGCTATAAAAGGAAACTGTATTGTATCAAAGGGCAGAATATTCAGCCTGACGTGGGCAGAATCTTGCCGCAGATGTTACTTTTGTTCACCAGCTACAGGGATTTTATTTTTATATAACCGCAACCACTTGAATGATGTCGCTCTGGTATTGCGCTTATTCTATCATATTTCCATGGATCTTATCACCAGAGGACTTGAAGGAAATGTTATGGCAGCCCTGCGAGTTTTCAAAAGTTCATCTTAACTAAAAATCTCACTGCATGTCTGTGTAAAGTATGGCTTTAAAGAATTGATGCGTTTGAGATTAATTTTGGATAAATAGATAAATGGCACATTCTGGATCGTGAACACTCAAAGAACTGGACGGATTGTATCTGTTTACACGTTTATCCTCAGAGAGGGAATAAACCCTTCTTTGGTTGTTTGAGTGTCTACAGTTAAAGGTTACAGGGACATTGCCATATCTGCAATTTTCAACTGCTGTAATTTTTGTTGTTACTAGGTATAACTATATTAATGATCGCTTAATTAACAACAGCAATTTGCCTTTGGCGTGTAGAGGAGCAATTTCTGACTTTCAGCCGAACATTGAAGTGGCATTTGCACAAAGATGGGGACCCCCCAAAAAAAGATCAGAGCAACTGAAGACAAGTCATTTCTCCCTGCAACTTGCTTTCATCATGTAGCTCCTGCCATGATAAATATTTAACATGTGCATACATTGTGAATGAGAAAGGACGGAACAAAAGCAAGCCTTGCTGCAATTGCCAAAAATTGGAGCACACCACCCCCCACCTCGGCACACATGTAGGCACACTCACAGCCTCTTATCCCCTTAGACCCACACCTCCTTCCTCTGACCATGAAGACTTTCTGTTGGGGAATTGCAGATATGATTTTGTGAGCGGGGACACTTTGTGCGAGTTCGCTGTCTAGTTCTCTTTAAGAAGAGACAAGCGCTGCACTGTCGCTCTGTCTCTTTTATTCGCTTGTCTTTTCAGTGGCAGTGGGAGGTTCGGTTCATCTCACCATTGTTCAACTGGTATTGATTAAACTGTTGGACTGCAATGGAGGAGGTGTATTAGTCTGTGTGTGGGTGTGTGGCCCCGGCAAGCCACTCCCCCTCTGGGCTGATTCCAGTCATCACAGCAGTAATGAAGAGCACACGACGCTGCCCCTCCTGCCAGTGTGACAGTGTCACGCACACCCACCCACACCCTCGCAGTCACTCCTCACACGTGCATACACACAGTCACCCGCACAGCCCTGGGAAGGAGGGGAGGACAGGCGAGCAGAGCAGTAGGAGGGGAGGATAAGAAGGATCCCGCTCAATGGACGGCCTCACCAAGAGACACACACACAGTTGGACGGACGGACGGCCGCTGGTTGTGGGCGCTTCACACAGCCGACAACCCACTCACACACACGCGCTTCTCTCCCCCCGCCCGTGACATCTTTGGACTAGTCCGCCCCGGCGTGGGGAGTGGGAAACGCAGAGCAACATGGGGAACCAGCCGGGGAGACCGGAGGAAACGGAGTCAGGTCTGCTTCTGTTGTTCTCTTAGCCTCAGAATCACATCTTCCGTGTTTTGTGTCTGTCGACCTACGGGACAAAGACCGGCTTTTTTCTTCTTATTTTTTTTATGAATACAAAAGACATAACAAGATCATCTTTTGTCTTGTCAAGTGCATCTCTGACGCGACAAGTCCTGACAGATGAGTGAGGTGTGGATGAGCACTGAGTGACAGGTACCAACCGTTGTGACCCAGAGTTTATAGGAGCACAAGTTCGGTCGTTAAGCTCTCATCATCATTTGTGATTTGTGATGCGAGCGCGGCCACAGTCTCTGTGTGTGAAATTACTGATTTTATGTGTAGATAAAGTGATATTTATTTTTGCTAATTGACAGTCAGCATGAGGCAACGAGTCAGAGGAACTGGTACTTGCATACTCATCACTCCACTGCTCCGAGCTCACTTTCTATAGTATTTGCATCTTTTTTGTGTATGTGCTCTTTGCCTCTCTCCCTCTGCCCATCTATAATTATATGTAGAGTGTATACAGTAGGCTATATACATCTCTCTCTCTCTCTCTCTCTCTCTCGCTCTCTCTCTCTATACATGTTTTTATTAACAGAACTTCATATGTTGTGATTACATTTCCAAGTTTTCATACAAACACAAATAGATCCACTAGAACCGTGCTAAGGCGATAGGAATGGACACACACACACACACACACACGCGCACACACACCCACACACAATGCCAAATGGAGTGAAGTATGTCAGCAGTGGGTGTTGAACTGCATCACTTCATAGCTGTAGCGCATGTTGTGTTGCTTGAAGATAGAGCATGGTATGCTCACACCGGGAGGCAATGGTAGCAAGCTGCTGCATGCATGAAAAGATTAGCTCTGTTTCCTCCCCCCGGCACACACACACACACACACACACACACACACACACACACACAGCGCGAGTAAGATATATCGTACACAAAACCAAAGATTGTTTAGAACGAAGGCGGATAATAAATCAGTCTTCAATCTCACTTATCTCTAAATATTATGTAAAATTCTTGATGCCAACAATAATTCAGAGAGTGTTTCATATTGTCGGTGTGTGTGGAGGCATGTGGGATTGTGTGGGATTGAATGATGAAATGAGTAAAATGTCTCCTCAGCCAGTACGCCAACAGTTACACTCCCCATAATCAATCATGTGCTGACAAATATTCAAACTCTGCTTGGAAACCTTCATGATCTCTGCTCCAACTTCCCACATTCAACTTCCAATGTGAAATTAAGCAGTCAGCAATAGTTTTGATTGAGCGGGCTGTTGTACATAGACATCAGCACTCTCCATTTTCTCAATTGAGCCACTACAGTAAATTAATCTCATTGATTTTTCAAATGGCACCAAAGAGATTTGAAGTCATCCTCTTTTCCCAAGGCCCTGCAGGAGTCTACCAGTAAACAGGCAGACGTTAAAAACTGACAGAAACAGCTGTTCGGTGTCGGATTTGTCAATATCCAGCTCATTCTCGGAAAGTTAAAGAATCCTGCTGCTGGAAGTAAGGAAAGAAATGTGGGAACGGGAGGAACCCGTCCTGATTTGCTTGATGCGGTTATCTCTGCAGGGGCAGGCCGAAGCATAAGCTGTCCGCTGCCGTGATAAGGAGGTCGTTATCAGAGCCAAATTACAGCCAAGGCTACTGCAGCGAGCCTCGCTGTCTCCCCACCGGCTCAGCAGCAGCCTGCAGCTCTGCTGCTGTTGGCTGTTGATGAATTACGAGTAACTTGTATCGTCCGATGTCAGTGGGTCTATTCTCAGTGGGTTGAAGCCATTGGGGCCCACAAATCACAGGGAATCTTCAACACGTTAGGTAAGGATGTCGTGACTTTCACGTTGTCAAAAAAATAAGTTTAACACACTTGTGTTTTCTCTAGAAGGTATTTTTGGATGCTGATGGGGAACTGTAATGTAAAGCAGAGATTTTTAAAATGGAGGATGCTATCAAGGAATAGGTTTGTGCATTAAGTTACTAATAAGTTGTCGTTGTGTGTTGGTGCTGATAGACGTAACCCAGCGCAGATGAGGCACATTTGATCACTAGAATTGCAAAATGAATCTCTTTCTGGTGAGCTTCAGTGCGTCTGTTGGAGTAAGAAAGCACTAGTTGGGTTTCTTCGCACCCACTGATGGAGAGTTCGGGTGACCTCTTAAAAATCTTGTATTGCCAACCGACAATATAGTGAGAAACCGCAGTCGTGCGTGTGCAGGGTCTTCTAAAGGACATTTTTATTGGATTCTGTTTCCTAGCAGAGTTAAGTGGCTCTTCAGTGGCCACCAGGCAACAGTATCTTGGCCTGCTGCCGGCTCCAGAAGCTCCGGGACTTCTTGCAGGTTTTATGACTCTACATCACAAACGAGCAGGTGACCAAAAGCCATTAATGTCGTGCTTCAATAGAACCGGGTTCACTTGCTCCTCCGTGCACACTTTTCTGTTCAGGCGTCTCTTCCTCGGCTAAACGGCCGTGCTCTTGCTCTCCTCTTGGTCTCATCTACTTCTTCAGACATGTCTTTGCCTATTGCCGTTATTTTAACAGCTGCCTTTTCTGTCGTATTGTTGGCAGAGCAGCACTTTACAGGGGCTACTCGTTTTGGAGGTAAACTTGGAGGTAAAAAAGGAAAGACGAGCGCCGTTCTGCTGCTTCTCATGGCACTCGCACCGCAACAACAATCAGCTGCGTGCAGGTGGACATTTAATAACCACGCCCACAGACCGGTGGCTCGTCGGTGTCAATCACAAATAAACGTTCAATAATTGAGCGCACCATTCAACAGGTGTATCACAGCATTTAACTTTGAACACGTTTGTCTGAGGATGTGCCTGGTGAGTAGCTCTCCCATTCAGACTGTGCTGTACCAACATTCAACACGAGAAGCAAGTTTGTCCAGCCTCTGAATGCCGGGACGCGGTGAGGAAGTTGCATCACTCGTACTTTCCATGGAAGTTATCAGTTGGTCCAGTAAACAGACGTCTCTTTCCTTTTTAGAGCGGTGTGTTTGCAGAGGAAGGGGTGTGTTGTTTTAAGTGTCCTGGAAGTTATAGCCCAGACACCAAAATTGGTGTATTATAGCCTCATTTTTGGCTCAGCAACTAACACCGGGTGTATAGACTTGACATCCCAGAACCCCTTGAGTTGGGTCTTCGTTGAGACCTTGTGTTCGGTGCAACTCTGCCTGATATGAGCATCTTCGCTGTAGCGGATCGGATCACGATCGCTCTCTGGAGAGTGGCGTCGGGGATTCCGGGTGTCATCTTGTTGATTTTTATGAAGTGACACAGCGCAGCTCTCTGCTTGAATGCAGCGCACTGCTTCACCTTGCCTTGTTTTATATAATACTGGTTCGACGAGCCCTCCGTGTTGGTTTTGTTTTAAGCTGCAGTGTATTAGAAATGTGTATCTTTCTAAAATCCTATTTATGGCTTAATATTTCTTCAGACTGCCAATCCATGAAAAGCAGGCTAAGATGGAAATTACATCTAGGTTAAGCAATAATCAATCGGTTGCCCATCACACACTCCTATAAACCCGCAATCATGTAAGAAGGCATCCTGCTATTCCGTCAGTGAGCTCCTTCTCAAACTCTTTCCCATCTGAAGCATAAAGAAGCTTCTCTCTCAGTTGGCCGGCTCATGGTCGCCGCTCTTGGAAATCTCTGGAGGGTATTGGCCCCATAAATAGTGTAACGCACAGGGGATCAGGATAAGGATGCTGTGTTAAAGGTCTTAACATGCAGGCCAATTGAAATTATTCAATCACAATGATTAAAGCAGCCGGGCCAAGTGGCCCTCTGCGGCTTGCCAGGTCTCATGCTGCGCCTTCATGCTGCGCCGCAGAGGAACCACAGAAAAAACCCCTCGGATTATATGCACAGTGATGTCTCTGTTTATAGAAGCAGGGTGAGGGGTTTGCCGGATCAGTTGTAAGCACGATTGATTAACGTGCCACCTGCAGACAGAAGAGGCACAGTATTGACATGAATCATAGCCAATGCTTAATGAGCTCTTAAGCCTTTCCTCCTTCCTTTTCATGATATTCCTTTGATTTTCCAAGTTGGATTATTTGCTGCTTTGTTATCATCGTCCCATGAAGTCTGCCAATGCGCATTTATCTTCGTCTCCTTACATCAGCCACTGAAAGAGCCACTTAAACTTCCCACAAATACTTTAGATTTGTTATAGTTTGTTATAACTGATGTTTCAGCTTCTGTTTTGCAATTGGTTATATTGAAGAGTTTGAACTGAGCCCGCTGATTATATTGACTTTCACAACTCCATTATGCAAATTACAAATTATTTTTGCAATTAAAAAGATATTCTGAAACCAGCCAAAATATTAGTGGTCCAGCTGAGAAAATAAAACGTAGTGTATTTAACGGGTGTAAAAGTCACTGTTGAATGATCCTAAACGTTTAGCCAAATATAAATGTTGTTGTTGGAGCTGTTGATCCCGTGATGAACTCACATCGTTTTAAACTCTGCTCCGAAAACAGACTGTTGATAGCTTCATCTATATCTGGTTTTCAGGCCGACTCGAGCAAACACTGCTGCTGGAGAAATCTGATTGTCCTGATTGGCTTTGTTTATCACTTTTCAGCATAGCATGTCTTTTCCTCGGCATGAAGCAGAGTCAGACATCCCAACAGTGTTTTAGGAAACATAAAACATTCCTGTAATCACAAAAGATTTCGATCTATTCCAAAACGTATTACCATTCCAACTTGTGTACTTTGTGTTTGAAGATGTGTTATTATAATGAGAACATTTTTATCCTCAACAAGTAGTGTTGTCATGGTTTCCTGTGCTGTGTTGTGATGCAGTTTACCGTGCAGGCTGATCTCTGCTCGGTCAGGGCGGCAGAGAGAGGAAAGGAACGCCTCCGAGTCCCAGCGTCTGACCCGTGGCCGCCTGTTGACCTGGTTCATGCCCTGACAGTTGGACAACAGGAAGGCCAGAAACACGGATGCTGTTTTTTTCCTTCTTTTTCCATTTCCACGTGACTGAATAACCGCACACAACATTTCCTGCAACACACAAGGAAAAGGCAAAGGAAAGGCGGCGAGACGTTCCCGTTGCAGAGCTTTGTTTGTGAGGATGACTAAGCAGTGCGTCACTTCAGGTGCCAACTCTCTGACACTCGACCATTATTTCATCGGGACTCCCCCCCCCCCCCCCCCCCCCCCCCCCGTGAGCCTACTGTTCTCTAAATTGAAGACTCTGTGCACTCTGCTCACAATGCACTCCGTCACAGATTGGCTGGCAGGCCGACTGGCGGCTCCGGCCGTGATTTGAAAGCTTATCTTCATTAGAGAGAAGGAAACCGGCACAGCGCTTTACTGTGATCAGGGAAATTACTTCCCAGGGAGTAACTGACTGACTGTTCCTAAGGTATTGAATATAAGTGATTTCCTTCTCTTCCTGGTGATTGACGGTATTTGCACTTTGGAGCTGGACCCCTTTCACTCTGAGGATTTATTCCTTGCTGGATGAAGAGAAGCTGTGAGCCAGTTAACTGCCCACTCCGATCCTTCCCGCAGCTGGAACTGAGCCGACCTGCACCAAAAAGGGCCCTAAATTACGACAAAGCTAAATCTTTAAGCACCTTTACTCTTGGATAGTTAAGTTTTGGATTGTTGCCCCTAGAAGAAGTCCTTTTCTGTGAGGACCGTAAAGCGATTTAGTTATGTAGTTACTCTTGAACACCAACAGTGTACAGATTTCACCACATTAAACTGACCTGGCTGAACATCACTAATGTGATGCAGTGTGTGAGCTTTATGACGGAGCGGGCATTTCCTTCCCTCGCTCCTTTTCTGCCACCATGAATCTCAGCTGGAGCATTTGGAGGTTAATAGCTTCTGTCAGGGACGTCTCCACCGTGTCTGAGTAAGAGAAACACTTCGCTCAGTCTCGACTCATTCAATCTTTGATCCAGCGTCATCTTTATTTTAGATGATTTTCAAAATGTTCGTCAAATGAATTTAAGAGTCGGTTTCTGGTGTGATGTCAGAGACTTTTATTGACTCTGTGTCTGGCAATGTGGGGACTTGAGGTAAAAAGTGAAAATATGAACATCCAGTTGCTGTGTTGGTCCTGGAAACGGATTGTTGAACTGTGGTGCTATTTTGGATCAGATACTCATTCACTGTCGACACAGACGGCCAATTTTAGCTTTAAAAAACATCGTTTTTACTATCAAATTATGTTTTCATAGCCAACTGTGGAATTTATATTTTTCTGATCTCTATTTCTGGGAATATATCACTAATATAGAGATCCTCTAACTATCGGACTGTACTCTAGTGGCGGTTTCATTCTCTTCAGTCTGTGCTGACTCCTGGCAGATGTCAGTCCTGTGTGCACATGAAGCAGCTGTGGTGATGTCATGGTTAAAGATGTCGATCTACATCAGATGAGTGCGTTCATCGGCTCCATCTGGGCTTTGTTCACTAACAACTTTAGAGGAAAACAAAATATGAGCAGTCTCATCCTTGTCAGACTGATCTTAATCCCATCAAACTCCTCTCTCTCCCCACAAGGCCCTGACAAGTGGCTGAAACGCCAAGATGTCTTTTTCTGCCCTGCCTGAATGAAGCCTTCTGGTCCTCCACAGCACACGCTGCTGATCGAGTCTCAACATCTTCCATGTCTGAGTTCATGTTGCCCGGCTCCGTCCTCTGTGAAGTGCACTGGCCCACTGGATCTCTGTTAGTGCAGCAAATTCAACAAAGTGATCGGGATGAAGTGCTGTATTTGTGGCTTATCTGAGGCTTATTCTGCCACTCTTCATTTCTACAGCGTCTGTTTCTTTAAAATCCCACTCTTTATTTACTCGGCAATTATCACAACCAAGCCCGACTGATTTTTTTTTTCAACCACAGCTGCACACTGTGAGAATGTTAAACGGCTTTGTACCCCAGTTTTTGTGCCGGCGTTGGCAGCTTCTGCCAGTTCATTCAATAAGGGGATATAGTTGCTACAAAGTGTCTATCAATGTGCTTAAGGAACCCACAGGGAAATAGTATTTCCATCGCAAACTAGGACATTTGTTTGTGGATTTGGGGTTGTGTGTGTGTGTGTGTGTGTGTGTGTGTGTGTGTGTGTGTGTGCGCGTGTGTGCGCGCTGCCATGGTTGATTTATTGTCTCTCAGCACACAGCCAGTCTGTCTAGCCTGTGCTCCGTGGGTTTGTTGATGATGAGGATAATGTATGCGTGCGAGAGCCACAAAGGGCCACTCTGTCTGAGGGCTGCACGTGCACAGGGACCTTTTGTCATCCTTTGAACACAGGCGGTCCCCTTGTGTCCGCATCGCCAAACGCTGATGTTTGGGGAAAAAGTACCGACAAAACGTTGTCAGGCGGCACGCTGGACATCAGTAAATACTCTTCATATCTGAGAGAGGTCTGGAAAAAGGCCCCATTGCTGCAGAGCTGTGCTGCAGCGATGAATGACAACGGTCACAGTGGCAGGCAGATGCTCTGTTGTCCGAGCAGAGGACAATATGTGAATAGGGTACAGTGACCAGCGACATAAAACTGCTGAATAATGCAAGCATCTGAATGTGACTCGCTGTCCGTTCACTTCATTCAACACTGTCATTACGTATTGTTAGCAAATCCACGGTCCCAGCATGTCTGGAACCTGATTCCATTGACCTTCTCTTTTCAAGGGCAAACGTGCTGCATTGCAATTCCAGTGAGAAATGTTTTATTTTTTAACTTTAGCATTTCCTGACTGAACTGGAACCCTTGTCCAGTCAGTGCCGGCAATATTACATTACATGTCATTTAGCGGACGCTTTTATCCAAAGCGACTTACAATAAGTCCATTTCAACTATATATTTGCAGTTTAAGTTAATCTACATTATCTAAATCTTGGCCATTATTTTATTACTTTCTGTTAATGGTTTTGTTGTTTTTGTAGCGTTTGCAGGTACTTCCCACGTACAAATTTCTTTTGCAAATTGATGACTGTAGGTTATAGTTATTTCAACTTATTGAAAATGTTTCAAGATTTAAAAAGTGATTTATTGACACTATTGTATTCGTCAATGTGTCTGTGTAGCTGAAATAGGAATCATTTTTCAACATTTTTAAATCGGACCGCTGAGTCATCTGCTTTGCATCTGGTCTACGCAAAAGGGGATTTGATCTCTACGGGTCTGGAACACTGTTTCATTTGTACCCCTGTTTTGGTTTGCAGGTATACAAGCAGCCAAGAAGTCTGGTATTCCAGCTCCTCGAGAGATCCCTTCATCCATAACGAGAGACCGCGTCTCTCTGAGGGACCAGCTTCGGAGCTCCACCACTAAGAAGATGGTCTCGAGTGCCAGCACCTCCAGCCTCTCCACCGCGGCAAAGCAGACGCGCAGTTCCACCAAGGCCCGTGCAGATGCAGAGGGCCAGGAGAGGGGCCTCCTGGAGTGCCAGGTGAAAGAGCTGCTGGCTGAGGCCAAGGCCAAAGACCTGGAGATCAGCAATCTCAGGACCGAGTTGAAGTGTTGCAAAGGCAAAGCCTCCAACTCGGTCTCGTGGGAAAAGCCTGCTGAAGATGGAGAGCAGGAACAGGCGGCGGAGGGCCTGCTGCTGGTCGGGGAGCTGAGGGAGAAGAACGGGAAGTTTCAGAGAGAGCTGGCAGCGCTTCGGGAGGAAAACCAGGCACTGAAGCAACAGCTGCTCTGCTTGGAGGCCTCCCCTCTCTCTAGTGCTAACTCAAGCAGCCCTTCCAAGCCTTTGGTGAATGGCCTCCACTCAGACTCCAACTCCTCAACGCCTCAACAGGACAGTCTTCCGTGTACCGCCAGACCACTCAAACCCTCTGTCTCTTCCAGTTCTGACATCACCAAGGACTCGCCATCACCTGACTCCTCAGAGTTTGAGAAGATCCCATCTTGTTCAGAATCGGTGGGCAGTGGTGTCAGTGAAGGAGTCGTTGCAGTAACCAATGCAGGAGGGCCGCACGTGTCGGTGGAGAGCCTGACAGACAAGATTAACAAGATGGAGGAGAGCCACCACAGCATGGCCGAGGAGCTGCAGGCGACGTTGCAGGAGCTGGCCGACCAGCAGCAGGTGGTGCAGGAGCTGACGGCTGAGAACGAGCGTCTGGCCGAGGAGAAGCGCCTCCTGCAGACCTCCCTTCAACAGCAGAGAGAGCGCCTGGAGATGCTGGCCCAGAAGAACGAGACGCTCGCCGGTCGACTGCAGGAGCAAGCGCAAGCTCAGGCCCAGAGAGACGAGGAGCTGGGAAGTCAGGGGCCTCGGCTGGCCGAGCTGGAGCAAAGGTACGCCGAGCAGCTGGAGAGCTCGCGCTTCGAGCGGGAAAAGCTGGTGGACATCCAGCAGCAGCTGACGGGCAGCTTACGGGCTCTGGAGGAGGAGAACCAGGAGGCCCAGGGCCAGGCGCGCTGCCTCAGAGAGGAGGTGAGCCGGCTGCAGGCGCAGCTGGACAGAGAGTCAGAGGCCGCAGGTCAAGCAGCACAGGCCGCCGCGGAGCACAGGGCGGCAGCAGATGGTCTCAGACTGGAAAACAGCCGGCTGAAAGTGCAGGTGGACATCGAGAGGCAAAAGGCCGGTGAGCTGAAGGCCATGCCGAGCGCTAGCAACGGCACTGAGGTGCAGAATCTGCTTAAAACGGCGCACGCAGAGAGAGACCGGCTGGAGGTGGAGCTGACGGAGCTCAGGCAGGAGCTGCTACAGGCCCGGACCGACACCGAGCATGTGCGGTCCACCATGTCCAAGGTAGGAGGGAACACGGAGTACAGTGTTTGTTGGCTATTTCTCACGGAATTCAGTCAGGACGTAAAAGAGGAATTCATATTTATCCCTGAATACAAGGTTGGCAATGTTTGTTTTTTTTAGCCCAATGTTGTCGACAAAGATTCAAATGAACCCTTTTAAAAACTAGACTGCGTTGGTCCCTTCACAGTGTTTTTAGCATCGCTGCTTGTGTTGTGCTAATGGCTGGGTGTAAAAACCAGGGTTGGAATTATTCCGTATGTGACTCCTTGTTCAAAAAAGGTTTTGTTATGCTAGTGAGGTCATTAGTCTTCTTGTGGTTGTTCCCCAAACAACAATGGTTCCATCAATATTGACCGTAACATTGGAGAAAGTGAAGCAGCGGTTCACTCGTCGAGAAGCAGTTGATTACTTTTTGTTAAGATTCTCTTTTGGCAAAGCGGTTATTTTCAGGAATAGTTTTGAATGAGACCAGAATGCATCTGTGATATGTTTAGTATTTGCTAATGAATAAAAAAGGGGTCAAAAGGGCAACCGTGAATGTTTTTGATCAAATTTGGCACATTCCACAGTGACTCAGACATACAGCTGGTGCCGGTGCTTTTTTTATCTCTTCACCACAGCACATGAACTCATGTTCACTCAAATAGTTTTCATGATTCTCAGGAGTCACTTTGGTTTTCCCCTTCAACACCACAAAGGCTCAGGCCGTGTTCATTTCGGCGAGTATGGATACCAAATTTGGGCCAATACTATCATCTAAGGGATGTCTTCATTGGACTGCAGCTGCAGTGCTGTGCAGTGTTTCCTCTTGAGTCACGCTCCTGTGCTCTGCCACACGGGTATAAGGGCGAGGCCGTTCCATAACATCCCCATCCATTAGAGCCACGTGGTGTGAGGGAGAGGGACAGAGTCCTGCTCAACTACATGCTTTCTGGATGACAGCGAGCATCATGGTACACTGACTTCAGCTTGTACGTAATTCAATAGTTGAAGCAATGAACACATTGATGCAGTCAGATCTGGTCCAGCCTGAATCCATATTTCCATGAGTCACGGCACCTCCTTGCTCATTGTGCTGTGCCCAGACGCTCATAGTGAGACATGGTTAAGCTCTTTGTCAACAGTAAACATTTTAAAACGTGGTTTAAAGTTTACATTTATCCCTATTTATATGCACCAACCAATGTGTGCGTGCCAATGTGCAGTCGTCATGTTGAAAATAATGCAATGCATGAGGTTAATTAGAATCTCTGTGGTTATATTTACTTTGTAGTACTTGATTTGATTTGATTTGAAGCCTTCATCAGATCGACTGGGGAAGTTGAAAGATGGTGAAAAGCAGCATTCAGGTTTTTCCTAATTAGAGGTTTTTCCAGATTAGAGCAAAATAAAAACACATTGCTGGCTTTGTTTTTTGTAAAAGCAATGTTTTATAGCTTGCGGACGCACAATACGTACATTGTGTTCATGTAGAATAGAGACCAGGAAAAACTCTGCCTAACAAAATAAGAACCCATTTTCGATCAGACTTGAGTTTGTTTCTTTAACTGCATCATCGGCCTTCCGTGTCAAACCGTACCAGACCTCATGAAGCCAGCTTTAATTACACTTACGGCTGCTTTTTCATCACACAAGGGTCTGATGCTGCTTCCTTTGTCGAGCGCTTCCTTTATCTAATCATTGGAAAGACATGAATGTAAGAAAACGTTTTCTTTTCCTCCATTTCCGTCACTGAACCCATGATCGTCACCCCAATGGACACACGTGCACAGGTGGAGACCAAATGCCAGCAGGTGCAGGAGCGGGCTGAGCTGAGGGAGCAGGAGCTCAGCAGCCGGGTGTCCTCGGTGGAGGAGGCCGGGATCCATG
The DNA here is from genome assembly GCA_021346845.1 of Apeltes quadracus. Classification (NCBI taxonomy): domain Eukaryota; kingdom Metazoa; phylum Chordata; class Actinopteri; order Perciformes; family Gasterosteidae; genus Apeltes; species Apeltes quadracus. The sequence continues at coordinate 4,706,194 of CM037916.1, read as the reverse complement.
CTGAGAACCAGGTGAAGGAGCTGAAGGAGACCATCTTTGAGCTGGAGGACCAGGTGGAGCAGCAGAGGGCCGTCAACTGCCACACCAACCAAGCCGTCCTGGACATGGAGAGTACGTTCCATTCGCTGACCATGTTACTCAAGGGCTGTTGTGTTAGATGCGTTAGTTTCAGCCACGTGTCCCTGAAAAGAAACCTTCCTGTCAGCTGCTGAGTGAGAAACGGCGCTAAATGAAGACACAGCTGACTCGCTAGTGGCACACTACTCCAACAAGGAGGAAATGTTACAGATGAGATGGTCTGAAGTGGTTTCTATACAGACTTGTATTATTGCAGCGATGAGTTATTTCCAGATGTAACTATTACTTTTATGGGGCCGTATCTGTTGAAGCTCGACTGATAGTTTGGTTGTGATTGCTGTGATTTTTTCCTGAATCCACAGTATGAGACGCCTTGATAAACTTTGAATAACTTCTCATTGCAGATCTAGTAAAAAAGCTGGAGGAGCAGAAAGGCGACGCGGAGCGACAACTAAAAGTCTTGAGTAGGCAGATTAAGGTAAGGAACCTTCTATGTGATTTGATCAGAAATTAACAATTTTGGTTGCAAAGAGTTGAGGTTGTTTTAAAGATACAGCTACGACACACTTTTCCGAATAAGAAAGTGTTTACAAACTTTTGACTGGTAATGTAATTTAGAAGAAAGTTTCAAATGTAAAACGAGGAAAGTCTCTTGGCTGTTTTGAGCAAATCAATTCTTTGACATAAAATAATACATACTTTAGAGGTTGGGGCTGTATCAAGACATCAAAGCAGTACATTTACTGTAGCCATTATATTGTAGGGAAATTCATATTTTGCAATCTTTCAAGGGCAGGATGATGTTCTAGTGCTCAGTTACTTTCTTGTCTTTTTGGCAAAATGTTTTACCGTGGCGCCATCTGTCCTCCAATTGTTATTCTTGTAGCGTCCAGGCGGGCTGTTCAGACCGGCTGTTAGTTTGTTTTTTAAAAACATTTTGCATCCATGAACATGACCTTTTTTCTTCTTATTTTTAATCAAAAATGATCAAGTACACCAGATACCCTTTCCTTAGTTTTGCATACAGCTTAAACTAAAAACAGCCATGACTAAAAACAAAATGTATTTTTAGCTATGGCATAAAGCTGTTGTATTATTGCTTGTTTGTAAAATATGTCTGGGTTTTTAGAACTTTCAGCTATAAAAACTAAAACTTTTGTCAAAAAGCTGGGGAGCAGAAATATTTAAAAATGATTTTCTCTTATGTCCAGCCTGATTATTGGTAAACTGTGTGTAGATGTTGGCTTGAACAACATTGAATGTTTTCCAGTTTTAGTGCAGTTTTAAATCACTTTTTTGCTTACACCTGCTTCCACGCAAACAGCGGCTGTTGGTCGGCCACTTTGTTACGGCACTAATTACGTTTGTTTTATAGCCTACAAATTCATATTATTTTTCCCTTTTACCTACAGTCAATATCCTAGAAAGTCACATTGTGTTTCCAGCCTAAACTATAAATGTCTGTCTTCAGTAAGTTCATAAGAAATCACGTTGTTTGTGTTTCATTTACTTATCAGAGTTGATTCATCAGCTGTAGGACATTGACGTCCTGCTAAATAAAGACACAAACGGTTCCTCCTGTTTGTATGAAGTGACAGGTCTTTACTTGCTTCTTCCAGCATGGTAATCTAGATATCCATATGCTTGTTACTTTAGGACGAAAAAGAAGAGTGGCGTAGGTTCCAGGCGGACCTGCAGACGGCAGTGGTGGTGGCAAATGACATCAAGGTGGAGGCCCAGCAGGAGCTGCGAATGCTCAGGAGGCAGCTGCAGGAGGAACAGGATCGCAGTGCAAAGCTCTCTACGGACCTCCAAGCCCTGCGGGGTGGCAGGTACCATCTCCACCATGCTAACTTGTATTTAAGCTCCTCCCACTCCACCAATCACCCAGCTCCTGTCTCCCCTGTTTAGCATCGGGCTGCAGTTCCTTACTCTCTGAACCTAATGGAGACATGAAGCGCCTGCCAGAGTCTTGCCGTATCCCCATCCAGTGTGTGACGCAAACAGTAATATATTACAACTTTAAGAGGTTTCCAAAATTCTTCCCTGTTGTTAAAGCAGGATGAAATGTTTAGCTCGTTGTATTAAGTTCATGTCTTGGTATTTTACGAGATGTTTTGGGGATTTGGCCGACTCTGTTGGTAAATTAGCAGTCTCCTGCAGTATCTGTGTGTTCTCCTTCTTTAAGCTGCTGCCCTCTACGTCTCCCTCTTCCACTCTGCACATTTCCCTATAGTAAGAGTTAAGGCTCACACTTCACAGAAAACTACAGAAGATTCATTAGTGGAAATAGTTATTGCATGAGACGGCGGGAAGTGCTGTTCACACAGAAGCTGCTTTGAAGTGGTTTGCAAAGCCACAATATTTCACGCTGGTGTATAAAGAAATGTAGGATTTGATGTAGGGTTGTCGTGGCCTTGCAGTGATGTGACCGATGTACTTAGAGCGGTGCATTGTGTATGGTTGTGCTGTGTATACAGTGTGTGTATATATATACATATATATATATATATATATGCACATAAACATGTGTTTCAGTGTTCAAATGCTGTGGTGTTTGACAGGTTTGTCCCCTTTCATTATCATGCCAGGTCGTTCTGTGGCAAAGTCTGTTTGGTTTATTTGTACTAAACGTATTCAGTAGAAATACATCAGCTTAAGAACCTCGTAACAGCCGTATTGGTGTATGAGAAATATTTGGTTTAAAGCCAAATGTGTCTTTTTCATGCAGTCCTTTAGTATATTTAGTATTTGATTTTGCTGGTCTGAGACCTCGGCTTAAACGGTAAACTTTCCCCAAGATTAGCCGTTACGCTGCGTCCGCTCCCCGCCTCCAGCAGCTCCCTGTGACGACCCTCCTGACAAGCCTCCCTATGTAACGTCCAGGTGAGTTCCCTGCCCTGTCAGCCCTGCAGCCTGCATCCCCCTCCTCTGTGTGCTGCAGCTCACTGAGTCTGTGTGTGGCTTTGTGTTGCTGCTACACCTGTGTCACTCTGTCAGTCGTTCTGTTTGCTGGCTGATTGCACCTTCAGGACCATCTTCGATTTCCGGTTTTCTTTGCCTCTTTCTTTAAACCTGCAGTTGAAGTAGATGTATTTGGTGCCACCTGCAGTTCTTTGAATGAATAACGCCCCCATGTTTTTGTTGAGATAGCAGGTTTGGTTGCACGACATGACTGAATAAAAAAAAAAAACACCATGCTACGCATCACATGCTCAGAAACATGTGCATAGCGTCTTCATCACTGAGTAAATTGGCCTTCTTGGACATTATGAGGGACTTTATTGGTTCTGTGACGTATGCATGGAATGGAGTTCAGAGGTCTGCTTTTCATAACGGCAATGTTCAGAAGATTTGCTGCACATGTACAATGCTCAAATACAGTTTGAATACAGTATAAATGAGATCATCTTTCCTCTTGTTTTCAGAAAAAGCACCGGCGCCACTTTTGATACGAAGACAGCAGTAGAGGGGCACTAGAAAAATACCCCCCACCACATGAAGACAGTGTTATTGTTGCACTTATTTACTTTCTGCGCCATTCAAAATGTGTTGTACCAGTCTCACTCAAAGCCATTTAGACCAGTGTAGATGTAGTACACAGTCTCATCATCCTTAATCTAGTTACAATTTCTATACATGTCTGAGTGAACCTTTTCAAATAAATTCTGTATTTATGTTTCTTCATTTGTTTCTTCATTTGTCAAATTTGTGAAAGAAACAGACAGGTTTTCATACTGTGCAAAGCTGATTTGTGCCTTTTTAGAAAGTTGAGATGGTACAGTAGAGGGTCATACTGTTATATCAAAACAATTTCACTTGGACCTCGGCCTGCTTAGGTTAAACTCTGCATGTAGGATCTGTAGAATCACTTAATTTGAAGATATAAGTTGTTCTTTGTTGCTGAAATGAATGCAGTATCATTATTGTGCAAGTAGATGGCGGTATATAACACACAATTAAATACAGGGGTCATGTGGACAGACTGGCATTTGCTCTGTCACTTTTTGTATATGTATTATTGATGATTGCCATGTTATCTTTGTTGTCTTGTTATCTTTTTTCTATCTCCAGATAGATGCCATGTTGGCGGATCCAGATCACTGCCAAAATTAGATTTCAAGACTTCCACTAACAACCAGACCTCAGAGTCATGTTTTACTCTCTTCCAATATGCCAAAAGGTTTATAGTCCGTTTAGACACATAGGATTAGTGTGCAGGCGATTTCTGAAATGATAATGTTTCTACACTTCCTCTTTTTATAGCCATTACTGATGAGGTAACACAGAATCAAACACATGAACCTTAAAAGGACAAGTAACGCTTTCATACACGTTAATCAATGTTGAATCACTATTTTAAACGTATTGATGATGTAATGTGTAGTGTGATGTTGCTCACTTGATGCATCACTTTTCACATGGTTGATTTATTTCACCCTTGAGCCAGACCCATGCACATTGTCCTGTGTAATTGTTGTATACAATCATTATGCAGGATCTCAGGTTCCATTTACAGAAGCTCCATTTTTATCAGAGAAATTCAATACTTGCATATTTTATTGAAAGCCATATGGTTCTACCAGATAAGGTACTGGTACTCAAAATGTAAACATTTGAATGTGCTCAAAAATTCCATCTATGGATAAAGCAGATGTGTAATACTTCCTTTTCGGTCCTGTGTAAAGCCATTTACTAAACAAAACATTGAATGTGTTAATTTATTGTGCAAAAAAAAGGCTAGTTCTATGCTTGTGAAAGAATACGAAGTGTATTGTATGTCTGTTTGACTGGCGAATGAATAAATGACATTACACAAGTCCAACTGTGGTTGTCTCTCTTCCAGTACACACTCTACAGAGGTGAGTATAAGAAACAAATTCCTTCCATGTTATTTCTCACTGATAAAGAAATCCAAATCCCCTTACTCTGTAGCCTGCAGTCCAATGTCCAACGGGAGGAGGGGGGATGGATCCAAAGTGCCTCGATGATCGCTCTGCTCAGATTCAGTGTTCCAATTTAAAATCTGCTGTTGCTCAGTGGTTATTGACGGTTCTTCTTTTCAAACCCTGTTGTCTCATCAGCAAACTGAGTAAGCGCCTCACTCTGGATCATTCATTCGTGCAAACCAGCATGAAATCATAAAGTAAATGGCAGTTTCCAAATGCACACTCCTGAGGTCTCCTCGGATTGTTCTCTCTTCAGGTGAATGTATAGTACATGTCTCTACACAGCAACCCTGTTCCTTTCTGTCTGTTAGGTCCCAAGGTGACGAGGTGAGGGTGTCCGACGCCGACACCTACTGCCAGCGGAGCGGCGCCTCCACCACGCCGACAACACCCTCCGACGCCGGTGGAGACGCCGACTCAGAGCCTGGAGCTACTGTCAAATCCCTCATTAAGTCCTTTGATACTGTTGTACAGAGTGAGCCACCAAGCACTTTCAACACACAAACGCACACACTGAGTGGAACTACAGAGAGCAGCTGCTCTTCAGTTCTTTCCTTGCTTATTTCGGCTATTTCTCTTTTTATTTTGTTTATCTGTAGCCGTACTGAACGTGGCTTTTTCTGTCGTACAGTTCTCGTTCTGCACAATAATCCCTGGGTTTGTTATCCGGTCTTTCAGCTGTACCGGCCCACACAGTTCAAATGCATTCCTCTCCAAGAACCCCGCTGAGTGGGATCCCTGTTCGGTCTGCGCCTGCTGCTGCTGTCTCCCCTGTGCAGGTATCCGCCGAGAGAGGTTTCCTGTCCACGTGTAAAGAAAAAGACCTTCGAGACGTGATTCACTGTTTCACACTTTGACGTGACGACGTCTCTGTTGTGTTTTATGTTCTTTTAGAGACACACGTACATAAAGCCACTATCAAAGACGTTAGAGAAAAGAATCAACCATGGAGAGTTCTCTCATCGGGGTACGTATGTAACTCAAAAGTGGTTTCAGCTGGATGTCGTCATACTTGATTTACGTCTCTCTCTCTCTCTCTCTCTCTCTCTCTCTCTCGCTCTCTCTCTCTTGATAACAAATTAAGAGCTTCGCCCACTGCTTTTAAGTTCAGTGGACGGTAAACCGACATGCTGCTGTGAGTCAGTTCATTTGGAAATGAGTAGGGCTGAAATGTTTACAGAGGGTTAAATCATGATATAAATAAATGGGGGTGGTTATAAATGTATTTAAAGGCAAATACTGCATACTTAAAATGTCTGCATCTACAGTTAACAGATGTTCCAGCTCCTCCCAGTGATGCAGAGACCCCTATGTCTATAATGCGTTAGAAACATATTTGTGACTATTTTATTTATATATATATATATATATATATATATATATATATATATATATATATATATATATATATATATTATACACACACACATATAGAAAGAAGCAGTAGAAACAATGCGCAAACGTATTATAGAAATGTTTGCCATGTAAAAAGTTGGCATCACTTCCCTGATCTTATTTGACCGCCTGCCTTCTCCCAAACTGAAACTTCCCCCTCGTGTCTTTAGTATTTGTGTCTTAGCATTATGTGGACAGTGGCTGCAGTATAGACTTGTTCAGGCAGGACACATACAGGCCCTCATGCCTGTATTTCTAATATTTTGGCTAATAATTAATAATTTAATCTAATCTAATAATTGGCTGGAAACAGAAGGGTCTTCTTAGTAGATTTGTCCTATAGTCACATGAATTGATTTCAGTCTCCATTTATCATTTCAAAACCGGCTCGGGAATGTTTATTCCAACACACCTTTGTTGCTCTCCAACTTTACAAATATGTAATATGTTAATATGATAATGTTTTATGAAGAAATGTTGCATTCCCTGTGTGTCTGACTACGGCAGAGAAGTTGTCGGGCTTCGGGAAAGACCTGAAACCTAATAGCCTGATGAGGAAGAGCCCCTCGCTAGAGTCTGTAATCAAAGCCCCCGCCTGCCTCCGCAGCCGCACAGCATCCCTCAGCTGTCACCGAGGCAACAGCAAACTCAGGTGGGCTAACCACTTTACTGTGATTCCACTTCCAGCAGCAAAACCTCTAGTTTAGAATTTGAAGTTTACCAGTTTACATATTGTATTTCACTACATGTAACATGCTTGTTGGTTAAAATAGAAGAAAGAAGAGGAAGAAAAGAAAGTATCCTTTATTATGAATACCTCTGCATTTAACCTATCCCACACGGTGGGAGCAGTGTGCCAACCCTCGCATTTACCGACGCATCCTCTCTACTCCAAAACCGCTGCACCTCAACGAAACACTCGTTGAATGTTGTGAAACTTGGTGTGTGCTCTCTGTGTCATCGCACACACACACATGATCTGACTAAAACAGAAATGCAATAAAACAGACGGCTGAATAATAGTGACTTAAATAAAGCAGTTCCACATTTTGGTGAGACAGAAGTTCCCCTTCATTTGTTGGGAACAGGCTTTGTGTTAATGTGGCTGTTATTTTACAACATGGTACTCTTCTTAATTGACAGCGTATTGTACTAAAATGCAGTTTTTAATTATTCAAGTTCCAAACACAGTTTAACTCACTTTTCCCGCCCACAGTGTTGACACAGGTGGCTTGACCAGAGTAAATGCAGCCCTGCTTATCAGATAGGGAAGAAAGTCAGGGAGTCTTCTGACATCTGGCATTACAGGTTCCCGTGCAGACCGCCTATCTCTCTGTGCACACAGAAGAGACCAATGGCAGGGCTCCATTCAGTTCGACCCATGCTTAACTGCCCCTGCAGGGGGTTGGATTTGAGCCAGGTTTTGAGTTTTCAGGTACATGTTTTTTCAAACTGACACAGCCAGAAGTAAAAAGCACTAGAAACATCTCGCAGGACGATACCTCCATCTTATACCAACGTGTTATGAACTCGCATTTATCAGCACTACTGTCAGTGTCCAGCCGCACCTCTTCTGTTCTTATCTTAATGTTATTCATTATTTCATCTATCAATCCATCAAGCTTTCTAAATCCCTTTATAATAACACATCTCGCCTTATTAATGTAAATGTGTGTAACCGTTATTCAGACCTTCACACAGGCCTTCTCTCTGAAACGGCAGATCAGCAGCAGAACATTTCCTTTTGGTATTGCACAATATTGCTGCCTATCACTGGGGATGAACGTCCGAGCCCTCCCTGGCCCCTGTAAAATTGGTTTGGACGGGGCCTCGCTGCCTCTGGGCCTGCGGATCCCGAAACAGAAATAATGAATTTAACAGCAGAGCTGCTCCACGTTGGGAAATGTTTACCGTGTTCAGAGCGGCGGCCGTGTCTCGTCTTCCCATGGCCTCGGCTCCGGCACCAGCCCCGAGGGAGCAGACCCTGAATAATAAATAAATACAACTTCAGATAGACATCCAACCAATCTGGTGTCCTCGTGAAGTGCGATGAGTGTACTGTATTTAATATGTAAGCATAAGCACAGGAGGAGATGGCATAAAGCAAAAAAGCATGCTAAATGCTAAAAGGATGCTAAAACTTACATCCCGCTCTTAAAGGCAAACATAACGATCAGCTGCTGTGTGTGTGTGTGTGTGTGTGTGTGTGTGTGTGTGTGTGTGTGTGTGTGTGTGTGTGTGTGTGTGTGTGTGTGTGTGTGTGTGTGTGTGTGTGTGTGTGTGTGTGTGTGTGTGTGTGTGTATAGTGGCTTCACTCCAAAGCAATCAAGAGCCAACTCTGGACTCTTAACACAAATACACCGAGCTGCAGAGTCTCTTCAATCTGATAACATATAACACAAGATCAAATAATAGATTAATTTTTACCTGAGAGGGAGCATTTGGAAATTAGATTGACCAGGCAGTAAAGTAAAGGAGTAACATATTATTGCATCAATGGATCACATTATTTTCTTTTTCCCCATTAAGTAATGACCATTATACACCATCATCATTCACTCATCATTACAACTCTATCTTAATCATATTAGCTTTTAAGCTATGGAGGAAATATTAATGCTACATGTGTCCACTTTATTTCAAGACATCATATTTAAGGGTGTCATTATCATCATTTTATGCACGTTTTTTGCATTGTGTAGTTATCAGTTATTTTCTCTTTGTTGTGAAAACAGGATTGCTTAACTTTCCTGAAAACATTTTTAGAAGCATGAGACCATCAGCAGTAAGGAAATCTGGGTTTTTACATCAAGGCAGATGTTCAGTTTAATTTTTTTTGAAAACTGTACACATTCTTAAACTGTATCTCCTAACAGGACTTGTTTTGACTATACAATTATAATTGTTTCTCTCTCTCCATGTGTGTCCCTGTGTGTAATTGCTGTTTGTGTTCCCGTGGTGACAGTGTGGAAAGAAAAGACCCCTTGGCCTCACTGGCGCGGGAGTACGGAGGATCTAAGAGAAACGCTCTACTGAAGTGGTGCCAGAAGAAAACAGAGGGCTATCCGGTAGGGACCACAGGCCACGGGCGTCTCAAACGTAGGCCGGCCTGCGTTCACTTTCACACCCGGCCGTTCTCTGCTATGCTGATGATGACGCTGCAGCTTCATTTTAGTCCCGTTGGTTTTCACTCAAAAGTGACATGTCATCTCCCTTTATATTACTTTACATTACATGTCCTTTAGCTGACGCTTTTATCCAAAGCGACTTACAATAAGTGCATTTCAACCACATTGCATCGATGCAGCATGGGGCCCGTCTATGCCCTCAGGTTGTCTCTAGTCATTACTAAGGCATTAAAGTGAGGTTGTACATAACTGTTTGCAGAAGCACAATTCCCCCCTGTCATCTCACTTGAAGTATGAAGTCAGAGGCAATGGAAACAATGATGCAAAGCACTAAATGTTATCCACACACTGTGTATTTATATGGCCCTGCTGGTCTATATGCATGTCCAGTTGTTTATGCATTGTTATTGTGTCGTGTCCCCATCTGTGTTCCCTGTATCCATGGAGTCCAAGTGCTGACAGTCACCTGGTTTAGCTGCTCCCTAATACCCAATTGAAGGAGCCCATTGAGCCCCGAAGGATTAGAGATTTGTAATCATCAGGTTGGGTGCCAACTAGCTGATGCAAAAACTCTAACCGGCAGGCAGACCGGTGCCAACATGCAAGCTGTTTAGAATGGAGTATGAAAAGGCACGAGTGTCGATAACCGCTAAAGAATAGAGCCAGCTCTGCCACTGATTGACGCTCTGAATAATAGGATGAGTTATCCGATCAATAGTTTCTATTTTTCCAGCACAATGCTGCTCAGTGAACTTTGAGTCACCCTTCTGTCATCTGCGGATGTTTGATGGTCACACAGGCCAGTGTTGTTAAAACACACACACACAGAAAATCATCTGCGATGGAAATATCTGACCAGATGAGATAAAACTGCTGTTGAGCAACAGACAGTCTGATGATCTTCTGTCATAAGATGACGAAGCTGTATACACGTAGGCGCGGCTCACATTGTTTACATTTTTGTAAACAAGTCCTTTGTCAATGACACTGGTTTGCAATGAAAGGTCACTTCAGTTACCATTTCCACCACCAGCTGCGTGCTGCAGAGGGAAACTAAGAGAAACTTAATTCAAGTTGTTAAAAACATGTTTTTAAGAGATTAAAAAGGCTTAACAAAGTCATGCGGTCGGATGTTTTGAGGCATTTTAAGTTGGCCTGGGTAAGAACACCAGCTAATATCCAGTGAAAGAGGTCGTACTATGTCGTACTATGCTGTTGCTACGTTGTTAGCGATAGTCTGAAAATGTATCAAAAAAGAAAATGTTTCTGAAAATGTAAAAATGTGTTAATAATGCAGAATCATTCCTTACTGATATGTGATATGTATAAGAGGGCTTAAGTTTCTGGAGTTTGAACCAGAGTATTGCCATTTTTGTTTATTGACAATTTATTTTCAGTTCACTTTTTCATTTTTTTAATGATTATGTAAAAATTGATTGAGTAAGTTGTAGCTTTTAATTAAAAGATTACTTTAAAAAACTCAAGTCTAGTAAAGTGTTGAAAGTTGTGCTTATGTGTAGTACTTAAGTAAATGAGCTTAGAAAGGTGCTCATTCCGGACAGTTGGATCCAGTGACATGAAACACGAAATTGAGCATCATTTCCATTCAAGTATGGAATCTATGATCCCTTCTCACAAAGGCTTAGCAACACAATGTGATTATAAGATTCAGGAATGCAGTAAGAAGATTTGGCATAACCAGCCCCCTCCTGCCTGGATCCTCCCTGTTTGTGCCTTTTCTCTTCGTATTTAATGTTCCTGACCTGTAGAAGGATTCATTTACAGACCGTTGGGCAGTTAACCATTAAAAGGTCTATTTCTAGAAAGATGGTGACTGCACACTCCTGTTTTCAGGGATTTCTCACAAATCTAAAGAGAATAAGGGGTTTTAAATCTGTCGATATACAGAACTTCTTAACATTCTCGATCATTGGATGTGGTTTCAGAATGCAAGGTACACCACAGTACACTACTGTTCATAAAGCACAAAGAAGAGATCCTCCTATGCTGTGCATTGAGGCGTCTAATGTTTTAAACAAAAGGACTTGCAACTTCAATTTTCTCAATTTTGAAATTTAAGTTTCCATGCAGAGAAGGGTGGCCGCACCTCTTCATGGTCTCGAATGTGTGGATATCCGCCGCGTGTTTGCGTGTGAGACATGTAGTGTTTGTGCGTCACGTACAGTAAATGGAGCCAAGTTGGGGTGCTATTCAGCGGCCCACACTTTGGTCTGGCAGGTTTCAGCAAAGGTTACCGTTGGACGATATGTCCGGTGAAGGTTAAGCTGTTACTGTGTTATAAGGCCCCCGTCCACATGGGAGCCCCTAATTACAGAGCTAATGCCCTGAGACCATCTGACCTGTCACACCGTTTGTAGCTCCAGGACAGAGACCACGGTGGCTGCCTGAAAATACAACGTCCAGGTTGCCTGCTTTGTCTTTCTTTATCTCTGTCATGCTTGTGTTCTGCTCTGATAAAGGTCAGCGAGGTTCAGCATTATCAATACACCCAAATGCAATTTGCAGTTCCTCTCTTCTCTGCTGTGAAGTAAGGTCAAAGAGGTAATAACTCAACACTAATTGGCTCTTAAGTTTGGACTGAACCCGTTGTAATTTATGCTTGCCCTCTTCAGGCTACATAATTAATGGTTACTTGGAAGTGAGCAGCTGTTTACTTTGATAACCAGCTCTTATATCATGCTCATCTGCCATCACGCAGTCAGAAATGCTGCTGTGTGAGACGGGGACAAAGCCGATGGGGGGGTTCGGCCCCGTGCCGCCTGTTATTACAGTCACATTGTTCTGTCAAACAGCAGCGTAATTAAAGTGAAACTGAAAACCGGAGCGATTGTAAGCACGTCGGGAGGCGATTTGATGTTTAGATGCAAACGACTGCCCAGGGCGCAATAAACGAGTGTGGTTATAGATGGAGACAAAGCCCGTTCACTGTGATCAATAAAGGGATGAGGGAGGTGAGTGCTTGTACTCATCTCAGGAAGAAGATTAAATTCGACCACACTGTGGGTTTTGATGGACACACAAAGCACAAGAATAAAGCGTCTCCTTGTTGATCCGTGTGAGGTGAGGTGTGACTCTGAAAATGTATGCCTAAAGCGCGGCTTAAACCATGCGTCACACTGAGCCGTGTGAGCGCGTGTGTTTGTGTGAACACGGTCGGACGGGGAAGGAAAAGCACACACAGGATGCATAGGATGACTGCGCCGTCACCATGGAGCCCTTGAAGCCCTGATCGGGGGGAGAGAGTGGCGTATGAAGGGGTGTGTTCACCCAACATCTTCATCCTCACTCCCGTGAAACACACTGGCAGCGCAGAGGACGCCATGTGAGTCCAGTCAAGCGTGGACACTACAAATGTCAGATTCTGGGAAGCACGGATCGATCGGTGAAGACCTTAAGCTCTCTGTGATTAACTCTGCCCCGTGGGAGTGAGGGGGCCTCTCACAGGAAATTGGTATTCACAAGGGATTCTGTGTACGTCAGTGTTGGACTGGACACAGGCTTTAAAACACAAGAATGCTTTCACAGCTCAGATGACAACATTTCTGTACATCCTGTTACTGGACATTCTGTGACTTCAAACTTTTGAAACCTTAGTTGCAAAAATATCTCCCCCTTTTGTCAAAATGCCTGCTTGTTGTGGTTCAAGTTTTACCAAAGTGGCAATTTTTGGGCCGGGACTTGAGCAGAGAGATTGCAGGACGTCAGATCAGATGGAAAAACACTCCAGGCTCCTGCTGAATATGTATCAGCCCCTGTGATGTCTTAATTTAGGACCGCTCCAGAGACTTTTTAAACTTTTTCTCAATTAACCTTAGAAGCCAAACAAAAATAAATATGCTGTTTGTTCGCGATGGGAACAATGAGCAAAGGCTCTGAACAGTGGGGTCAGCTGGGCCTGACGGAGCACAGCTCATCCGGCCACGTCTGGGAAACTCGGATACCTGAGCACACACACGCATACACACGCATAGACATGCACACACGTGCACACTCGCACAAAGCTGGTCTCCAACTGCAAATGTGGAGTAGAGGTCAGGCATCGAGGAAGGGAAGAAGTTTGGAGTTTAAAGAGTAATCATTGATGTATATTTGTTTAAAGTGGAATTAACAGGACAGGTGCTTGGGGATCATCAGTATAAAACAGCGTGTAGTTATTCATGTTTTTTTATTCCTCAAATTATCCCTAATTTTGACGAGTAATCTGGTTTGAATTTCGATTAAAACTTAAGGTTTGTCTGGGTAGAAGTCCAACCCAACATATTAAGTCCCTGTTGACATCCGGCAGGTGTACTAAATGGTTACGTTTGAACCCGATGAGAAGATCAACAGAGCAGTCTCAAATCAATCAATGCTACAGCAGCAGCAATAATTGTGTTTGGCTCACATACATACCAACCAGGACATGAACATTTTCCATCAAACGTAAATCTGTCATAAAGCACCCGTACAGCTGATCTGTGCCCTGGTTAACCTGTGTGACCTCTTCCCACACTGTTTCCTGTTTACCATGCAGAATACATCCATTAGGTCCTGTGGAGAGCAGCGATATCTGGCTCCACCAGCCCTGTGACCTTCTCTGTTGCCCCGTCTTTTTCCCCCGAAGTCCCGGGCGCCTTTCATCCTGTCGTTGCTCGTGAGGCTGATTCATTGCACGGTACATTAGGCCGTTCTCCTCCTCTGTCACCTTGTCTCTTTCTCTCTTTGTTACTCCGTTTCAAACTTTCTCATCTCTTTTTTTCTCACATTTCATCCCTGGTCGTTTGTCTCTGTGACGTCCTACTAATTTGAAGTTGGGCAGAGAGAGAGAGTCTTTGAAACTAAGTATACTGGGACCAGCTCATCAGTCAGATGGCTCTCTCCGGCTCGCCACCTTCTGCTTTCACTCTTCAGACCGATGGCTTTTTAGCGGGCCGTGTGTGTCACAGATATCCTCTGTTCCTCCCTGCTCACACACACACCACCTGTCGCTGTGGGCAAGTGTTTTTTTTTGTTGTTGTTTTTTTAGAATCTTGATCTGTAAGTGATAGCTCAACATGGCATTGTGTCATGTTGGCCTCAGAGGGCCAAGTGTCATGACACCGGCTGGGCGCCACTCCATGTTTCTGGAAGTGGGTCCACTGCTGCTGGCGGTGTTAAAGAGCTGTCGCTGTCGCTTGCGCTGCTCGGCTCGCGTCCAGCTCGTACGTAAATTCCAACAGTAGGCGGTTTACAACAGAGAGCTCGAGTCCCATGTACAGTACCAGTCAAACGTTTGGACACACCTTCTCATTCAATGCCTTTTCTTTACTGTATGGAACTGTGCACCAACGGCGCCCTGCACCACGCACACCTGTTGATTGAAAAATCAGAGAAAAATACAAGGAGAAAAATATTTTATTTTAATTGTTAGATTTTCTCTCTAAGAATATTGCTTAACCTTTGCGGTTTCAATCGTCTTGCCTTGCAGGATTTGTTGCTTTTATTTTTTTCTATAATTGTAATTGTAATTTTGTATCTGACAAAACAATTTATTTGAAGACAGAATCTTTGGATCTGAACACAAATAATGTATTTCGTGAAACCCCATTTTCTTGTTTCCACTTTTGCTGCCCCCTTTTTGGTCCTTTTTGGTTTTGTTTCCCGATGAAACTATCAAGGCTGATCTCCACTTGAACTTGTACCTGGTGATGTCACCACAGAACTCGCCTGCTTCCCCTTTGGGCCGGCCAAAGCAAATAGAGGCCTTTACTTTTTTTTTTCTGTCCAGCTTTTCTCTGTACAATTCGGTTCTTCTCTCTCACATATAGTCTATTTCTCTGAGCCCTAAAAAGTTGCGTCTCTGCCTTTTGAGCCGAGTGAGACGCTTCCTGTCGCTTGATGCTGTGTTTGCTTTTCCGAGCCAGCTCCCAGAGAGCTGTTGTTGTTCGCTGCTGTTTTAGCATTCATGCCTCCCTCTCTCTCTCTCTCTCTCTCTCTCTCTTTCTACCCGGAACACAGACAGAATGCACTCTGCAGCCTCTCCCGTCAGCCTATTTGTCCTTGTCTATCTTGATCTCAAAGTCTGTGGGGTCCAATCAACCCCCGTCACTCCCTCTGGGAGCCCGAGTGTACTTTTATGTCAGTAAGCAACATTAGCGCACGCAGTGCTAATCGGGCTGTTGATGAGCCAGCGGTGAGAGACGGGGTGGGAGAGTCATGAGAAGAATGCGGCATGACATGAGTGCACAGGTCTTCCCTCTACACATAACAGAATGCCATTGACTGAGGGAGAGGAGACTCAATCATCCAAACACTCATTCTCTCCCTCTGTCCTACCCTGAAAGTGTTCAACGACAGAAATGTTATCTGCAGTATTTAGACCCCTGTTAGCCTTGATTGAAAACATTGTTGTTATTTTATACTGTGGTACATGCTAGTATTATGGTGTTTCTTAGTTTATATAAGGATAGGAGTGTTCAATTGATTGTGACAGGGAGTGACTTGGGATGATCATTAGTTTGTGACGGATTCTTGATAGCATATTTATTATATAATAATTATATAAACGTGAACAAGGCTTGAGCCGAGGCTCATGCATCCATCCTGTTTGGCTTCTTTCAGATGAAAACAGCTGCTGCCTCACTTTATCATGGACATAAATGCCTGATGACTCATGTGGGACAATGATTGGCTGCACTTTTATTATCTATTATATTCAGCATTTTAATCTGATTTAAGCTTGATAGATACTCGCCGCCGTGATAAGAGGCTTATTCATTTTAGAGTTCAAGAGTAACAGAATGATATATCTTCTGCATATTAATATAGAAAAAGCATTGCATCATTGAACGTTTAACACGTCCACAACCACGTTAGCAGCAGCTCCCTCTGGGAGGGAAATGCCTCCCACCCTGAAACCACAGTATCGTTAAGCGGAGCTAACTGCCTAACCGCAGACGAGTGGAGGCGATCACAAACTGCACATCTGTGAACAACTCAGGTTCTCGTCATTACTGCAGCTGCTTGTAGCTGGGATTCTGAACTCCTGTGTTTTGCATTTCTCTCCGACCTGTAAATTGCTCTCCCCTGGCGTCACATTTATGGATCAGTCACTCGTTCGACTATTGTCACACGGCTGACAATGGCTGAATAGCACTCTCTCACACATACACACACACACACACACACGCAATCTACAGCGCGTACATGCTGCGGAGCACGCTCCTCACACATGGCAGAGATTACAAAGAGGCTTCAATGAAATCCTCCCAAGATCCTCCTTACATCCTCCAAAGAAAACGTGACCTAGAACAGCATTCGTTAATATTCTCTTTTGTGGTTGCGACTTAATGGATTTCTTAATTAATTATTCATGCTGTAAAGAGGTTACAAATTATGGGCACTCTAAGCTCATTATCAGTATGTGATATTGATTTTGACTTGTGTGTAACTTCTTTGTGTTTACTCCGGCCTTTGTCGCCTCTTCTTTGCTATCTACAGGATATCGATGTGACCAACTTCAGCAGCAGCTGGAGTGACGGCTTGGCGTTCTGTGCTCTCTTGCACACGTATCTCCCTGCCCACATCCCTTACCAAGAACTCGTGAGTCGAGATAAGGTAGAACATTAAGGAGAATTACACACACTCAAGTCAAATCTCATACCAGTCTCAGGCTTAACACCAGCATGGCAACAGTGCACAGAGGGATCTGAAACCAATGTATTTATGGAAGGGAAGCACACTCATCCTTTTTTAAATCATGCGCAAACGCAGGTCTGACTTGTAACTTTAGTGTTAACTTAAAACATTTTGACTTGTTGCCCTCCGTTTTTTATAGTATCCTAATTGTAAATGAATGAAAGGAAAGAAGAGAATCTAGCGACAACGCTGCCGCTGAGAGCTCTGAGTCACAGCGCCCACACGATGATGAAGGCGAGTGGGCGGTGCCTCTGAGGGCTGCCATTTTAATCCAAATGAAGGAACGTTACCAGGTTAGCTCAATCTGGGATTTACTGTAATGAGATCAGAGGAGCAGGAACGGCTGTATATAGGAGAGGTTACTTTCCTTTGTCCCAATGAGAGCAACATGTAGGCCTTGACAGCAGCCAAAGAGTCGATTCCCACCTACGGTCCTTTGTCCGTCAGCTCCCTCGTATCCTTCCTGTTATTCCCCAGCTGCAATTATATGGTTATTTGTTATTGTAAAAAATACACCAAATTGCCTTTAAGACGATTGGCTGACACTTCAATTATGCTTCGCAGCAGTGAGTTGTGGCCGGCTTGTGGTTAGACTTGAAAAGTTGACAAATATTATAAAAACGGCAAAAATATAGTATTGCAAAGATATGCTATAGTAAGTTTTTAAAAAGTAATGCTATAGTATGTCCATAGGAAAGTGCCAAAAAGTAATTGGACAGGGTGTCATAAAACGTATCGTTCATCAGAACAGAACACACACTCAGGGACGCCTGAAGGCCGGTTGCATCGTGGTGCATCGTGGTGCATCGTGGACCGGTGGGCAGACGTATGGAGACAGACAACCTTTCACACTAACATTTACACCTACGGGGACCCGAGTCTGGTATCATAGGCTGCGTTCTATGGACTGCAGGAGGAAACCAGAGAGTTTGATGTACTATGCTGTGGTATACTGACTTTATGGGGGAAGCAGGGGGGTTTCAATAGCCTTATTACGTATAATTACTTATTATAACATCAATTAATAAAGGTTATTCTCTGATTTGAAGTAAAACATGCCCTGGATTAAAAACCTCCAAATACACAACAAAGCATAGTACGAGGAAAAAAACAGATTTAGCTTAATTATCCACATATATCAGCAATGTATTCTATTCAGTCTGGAAGTGATGTCAATCCAAAAGAAATTCCGGCACACTTTCCCATGACTTTCTGGGATATATTAAACAAACTTTTTATGACTTTCTTGGATAAGGAGTTACAGTTCAGAGCAGTTTGTTCTCACGTCTTATGTGTATTTAAAAAAGACACTAAGTAAACATATGACAGTATGTACAAAGTGATGATACTAACACACTTAAAACATTTCTTTATGAATACTTATTGAGTTTATAGAGGATTTAACACTAAATACAATCTGTTTATCATTTGGTCTACACCAGTGGTTCACACAATGGTTTGACCCAATCGGGCACACGCCACCTGTCATCACCTGTCAATCACTGCCGCCTTGAAAACAGCGTAGCAGCGATGCTGCTGAAACCACGGAGGGACGAGGACCAAAAAAGGCGAACCGGAGCCTATTCAGAAGAATATCTTTTAATGGCAATTATGTCCACGAGTTGCAAACCACTTAAGGCTTCGTGTTTTTATCTGTGAGGAGAGGTGAATAAATGAGGCACTGAGAGCAAAGCGCTGTGTATTACATCTTCCTTTGATGGGCCTTTTTCTGACGGTGTCTTGGAAAAAGTGTGTGTGTGTATATATATATATAATGTATAGTAGGTCAAAGTCATAGAAAAATGTATATTAATAAAAGTTCTAAAAAGAGTTCATGAGCGCTGTGAATACATCGGACCTAAAGAGAAGGATCTGTGTAGAGCAAACAAAGTGCATGTTCTCCTCTGTGCACATGCAGGTGCTAAATACAGTACCTGTACAAACAAGGCAGTTCCTCTCTGGGGACTCCGGGTCTTTCAGCCTGCCAAGTCATTTAAACAATAGACAAAAGGACAACACCTCTAAAGCAGGCCGGACGTATCCTACGTGACAAATGACTCATATAGGTGTGCGAATGCGTAACAGCGAGCTGACCACAGTGACATCTCTCTGAATAATTCAATAGAGCGCTGTTGGCTTTAATAACTCTTGCTGAGTGACTTTTCCTGAGGCCCAAACACCCGACCTCCTCCCAGTCTAATCTGTTCTTCCAATAATCCCATTACTGCCCTCATATGCCCTTTAACATAGGTGTTTTGAGCAAACAATGTTGCAGTTGGGTGGAAATTGTTCCCCGGTTACAACTAATCGTCAACCTCCATGATGTCTAGTGTATAAAGTCTGTTTTGATTTCTAATTTCCTTTCTGTGGAGAAGTGACCCTACAAAGGTCTACAGTTTCATGAGGGGAATTGGGGCTAAATCTAAAGGAATTTAGCTAATTACAATCTTGATTATGCTCCCCCATAGCTTCACGCGTTCAAATAAACAGAGGCTACCATAACACACTGAAAGGCTCGTGCAAACAAGCTGAGGCTTACATATGTCCTCGGCTGTCTCCTGGGTGTTTTTAGGTGTCAAAACACGTATTTGTTGCCGTTCAAACCGTGGAGCGTTTCACTGCGTCCGATGGTTTGTTTTTCTTCAGGACCGGAATCTGACCCTTGCTTTCCAGGCGGCCGAGAGCATCGGGATCAAAACCTCTCTGGTGAGTTGAGCTGCCACGGACCACACACACAAAGAGACACAACACAGAAGGACCCTTTGATCTGACTGATTTAGCAAGCTTTCAATATGTGAAGCTTCGGCACAAAGATGTCCCACAAACACTTTCTGACCATTTGTCCACCTTAGTCTCAAGCTGACCTTATTTATTTTTATTTGAGTTATTTCTAGAGAATTTATTAATTGAAAAGTAGATTCCACTGAAATCAAAATGCCAATTGCAAAGCTACGCCTAAAGCTCCTGTAGAGCTCACACAAGACCAATGTGTGACAAGAACCAGGCTAGTGACACGATGAGGAGGACAATCTTTTTTATAGAAATTGAAAAGTTAAAGTTGGGAAAAAGACCTTGGTAATTGTGTACTAAAAGCTTAAATAACTGTCTGACTCAGCTAAAAATCAATGATCAAAATGATTGATGTGTTTTGTTTAGTATGTGACGTCACGTTTTTCTACCTGAGCCGCGCCCCGTTTAAGCCACAAAAAGCACAGGAAAACTCACAAATTGCCCAATCTAATCAAAACAAAGTTAAATCCTCTGTTTGATAATAATAATCTTCTGTAAAGTCACAACTCCAAAAAACTGCTCCAAAAGCACTTGGAAAACACACAAATCCGGTTCGACAGTCTCAATGTGTCTAAAGTCTAAGTGTATTAGGCTTAAATGTTTTACTGAGACCAAAAGTCACACTTCTCAATAATTCTCCATTATTACAAGATTGGATAGGTAGCTCGTTTCCATGCCGACGATGTCGTTTCAACTGCGTCTTGCTCTGCAGCCTTTAAACCGACCCCCCCGACCGCGGCCCACGGGGCAGCTGAGCCATCGCGGCGGTGACTGTCCTGAGCCCTGCGTATAAATCTGCACCGGAGGAGGCTGCTGTGACGCCGGCTCGATACAAAGTCATGTGAAAGCCTCGGCTCACCGTCTGACTAAAGCGCCGTAGGTCAGGATGTGTCACAGCGGCTCGCTGCACTCTCACACATCACTGAGGAGATGCATGAGTTGGGCCGAAGACACTAAAATGCTGTTTCTTTGTGTGACTCGCATGAGGTGACCCAATGCTAGAGCCAGATACTCCGCCCGTATGAAACAGCGTGTCACTCTCAAGGTCCACCCTGATTCAGAGTACTTCATATGAGATGATAATGTAAAACGAAACATTTTAAAAAGAAATGGAAAATTAAAGTGAAGAACCAGCATGTGAAAAATTAACTTTTAGGAATTGAAATAACAAAGTAAATCCCCTTAAACTCCTCATTGGCTATCAGTCTTATCTATTTTTCACAATGAGCGACTCAATGCAAATGATTACATCATGTTGGAGCGGTGCGTGTCTGTCTGTGTGTGTGACGTGAGCTTGTGGTGGCTGCATGTTTGTTTCTACGTTTTAGCTGATTGCACTAATGGCAGTGCAGTCATTTTGAAAAGGTTTCAACAGACACATTCATGGACTTTGGCAGACGCCCTTTTCAGAGGGGCTCCGTAACAATGCTGCTCGTGTTACATTTCCACGTTGAGAAACGGATCAGAACACAGAGATAATATCTGATCTACTGATCTCAGCGTTGTTGTGATTGACCTGACAGGTGCGCTGCCAGCAAAGCTCAGAGATTACGGTGCTAACAACCCTAATCCACATGACTCTAAACAGGACATGGAGGAGCTGATGAAGACGGACAGGCCGGACTGGCAGAGCGTCATGCTCTACGTCTCCCAGATCTACAAGTACTTTGAGACCTGACCGACGGGGAGGCAAGGAATCGAGGGCGCAGCAGCACTTTGAGGTGCGGCGTCGGTCAGCAGATGACCGAACGCTTCCACGTGGACGCTCTTCCTGCTCACTGCTCCTCTTTCGGGGACAGAGGAGCTCTCTGTTTGTGTCGAGGTCTGCAGTCACAGAAATGCTTTTGTCACATTTCTTGACGGGACACTCCAGTGAGCGCTGAGGCCCAAATGTATAAAGACTGCAGTAGGCAAAGATTCACTTTTTACTGCCTAAAGTGGCCATTGAGCATCTGATTCACAAAGAAACACATTATGCTGAAAAACTCTTGTTGACTAGTTGACAGTATAATGGAGAGTAATGTGTAATCTTCTCTCTATTTACTTTGAAAGAACTGACAAAAATACAGTTATCATTGAACTGAAGTCTTTTGACTGGTAGGAACCTTTGTCCGTAGAAAAGGTATTTTTCCAGTATTTGCTAATTATCAGTGTTTGTGAATCTAATGCTCTGGTTCTCGTATTTAACACGTGCCGAATGTTCTTCCAGTACACGCCTTGTTGGAGAGCATTTACATGGGGAAAGGTGTCAGCGCGGCGTCCACTTCCACTGAGCAACATGCAAAAACAATGGGTTCTGTTTGCTGAAATGTTGCTTTTAATAATCAGCCTCATTTCTCATACTGAGTGATTGTTGTGAACCATCTGCTTTGCAGAGCATTTTGAGCTGAAGGGTTTGAGTAGAACTGAAGCATTTTTATTTTTCACCTTTAATTGTGTTCATTTTTAAGGATAGAAACTAAGCAGATCTGAGATGTCATCTGATTTAATGAAGGACGGGCAGAATCAACCCCGTGTGTGGTGTTCACATTTTCAATGATAACGGTCTCAACATTGGTACTGTAGCGGCATTGTCATGTTTAATTATGAAGGAGATGATGACTTTCACATCAGATTAGAGCCACACGTTCTATGTGGTATGATTTAGACTGGCCTCCATTTGCTTATGTTTGGGAAGATAAATGTGATATTTATTAATTTACTTGGTGGATGGACATGTTCAATAAAGGCTTGTGGAGTTTTATATTCAACTATTCACTTACAACATATGTATAATTTGGGTGGTTTTTACACAAAGATGCTGTGTTGACTCACGTTGAGCTGCTTTTCCACTGTTCCCGTGCCAGGGTTGTGAAACATTTGAGCATTCAGACATTGTGTGGAAAAAAGTGGCCCGCTCTTCTCATCACTACTTTTCTACTTAAAACACATCACGACAGCACGTAATAAAATAACGGAAATATATTAACACAATAAAATGAGACTGAAAATAGAATTGCCAGTGGATCAAACTGGGTTTCGGAATGATGTGCGTCTTCCTCTCTTCAAAACTTCTATCATGCATAGATTTCCTTTCACTTTGGTCCCACGTGTTGCTGCAGCCAACAAACCGCCTGTGTGCAGTACAAACACGACAGCATTTGCATCCAACGGAAAGCTGCTGGAAGCGTCGTGTTAACTGGGCGCGTAATTACGCGCGGCTGAACCCGCGTCGGGGATTCCACCCTGTCGCGCTTCTTGCGTCGGGTTGGGGCGTGGCGTCTGAGTAATTGAGCGACTTATTTTCTTTACCGCTTTCTTTTTTTTGTGTCTTCTGGTCCACTTCATAACCGACGTCTGGCGGAAGTCGTGTGACACGCTGCCTGCGTTTCAGATGTACCGATGCCGCTTAAAGCCTCCGCGGATCGGTCGCTCAGAGCGAAGGACGCGCATCGCCCGGTGACTTTCTGCCCGTTTCATGCGCACAGGTCCGCCGCAGGCGTGACGGAGCCGCGCGTTACACGCAGCCGGCGCAGCTTTCGCCAACCCGCTGATGCGAGAGCTGCTTTAAAGTGAATTCCTTTTTTTTAACAGATGGCCGGTTCGGCGGCTCACACTTGTGCGATATTCCTGGATTACAGCAGAAAGACTTCTCTGCTCCTCTGTGACTAGAGTGTGAGCGCGCGTGTGTGACTGTCTCCTGTAATGCTCAGCCTGCAGCTTTTTAGTCCTCCAACACACATGGCTGAGATGGATTGGTTATACATCGTGATTGAGGTGTTAATTGCTATTCTCTCCATATCCGGCAACGTATTGGTTTGCTGGGCCGTCGCCATCAACACCACTTTGAAGAACGCCACCAACTATTTCCTCGTGTCTCTGGCCGTGGCTGACATTCTGGTGGGTTGCCTCGCCATCCCCTTTGCCATCACCATCAGCATCGGCATACATCTGGACTTCTACGGGTGCCTCTTCCTGGCCTGTTTTGTCTTGGTACTGACTCAAAGCTCCATCTTCAGCCTCCTTGCTATTGCCATTGATAGATATCTGGCCGTCAAGATTCCTCTGAGGTGAGTACTGTTCTTTTTTTTATGACTGAAATAAATTTGAATATTCTTTAGCCTGGGAAAGTTGTATTTCCCATCTGACAAAGTGCTGCTCGATTAGCCTATTTTTTTAATTAAGATAATTAAGGAGTGAGGTTTTAAATAAAAGTGCTATGGTGGTTTAATCACTTGTTAATGCACAATGTGCCCATCATGCAGAAAAATAGGAGGTGCTTTCATAAGAGCACCACTAATTGTCACGTGTCCCTTATGGAAGGTAATCCAATTCAGGAAGATGAGTAAATCAGCTCTGCTGAATCCATTTCCTGTGGGCCTTTATGTCTTATGAGAAAGCACAGTTAGCATCTAAATTTGAAATGACAATCAGATGAGACCTCTCCAAACATTACGTCAATCTGGTGCTTGAGACATGCTTTGAAAGTTGATGTGACGTAAAGGGTTACGCACTGTATGGTGCCGACTGTCAGCAGGAGGAAGCCAATAAAAATCGTGTTGTGTTATCTGACGCCTCCCGCAGCTCGTAAAAACATTTGTCGTGCAGCAGTTTGATGTCACACGCCAGGACAAGCGGCTCGGATCGATACCTGGCCACACTGTGTCAGTGAGGCAAAGGCCGACGACACCTCAAGGGATGATGGGGGGACAATGTTACTTGATATTTCCTTAAAATGATGAATACGCGCTTTGTAATCAGACCGGGCCTGTCTGTCTCTAGGGGCTGTTGTTTTGGGGACTTTTTCTGTTGTCGGTTGTGTTTTTTCTGAGAGGCGTCACTCTGCGCACACTTGACTGGACGTGTTTCTGTGGGCTGTTTGTGCCGTCATTTCCATTAGGCTCAAACGCTGGCAGGAAAGGACAGTTTGACACCAGTCTGGGATTTAAGTGGCTTTTAAAATCACCATGTTCTGCTTCTTTTTTTGACTAAATGACATGAAACAAACCTTTTATTCCGCCTCATCCCACAGTAAAACAAACAAACATTGACTTGAGCTGCCTCTTAAAGTGACAACACACTCATGTCAACGTGTCGTTTGATAATTTCTTCTGAAGGCCCAGCGTCACATACCCAGCTGGTGTGAGCTTGGCCGGTCTGCAGGTCTTCAGGGCTCTCGGGTGAAAGTGTTTTCACAGATGGTTTTACTGGAAGTAAAAGGCCAAAGCCAGAGGTTTTTAACAGCTTGAGAGCACTGGGGCGCACGCCCACCAGGCGCTTTTTTTTTTTCGAGCCTCCGTCTTCATTGTTTGCCGTTATTTTATCCCTCTGTCGGCCTGGTCGGACTTTAGAATAACCTTTTAGCAGAGGCCTCAAAAGGATTTCCACCCCAACGCAAACAGTAGAAGCACGG
The DNA here is from genome assembly GCA_021346845.1 of Apeltes quadracus. Lineage (NCBI taxonomy): Eukaryota > Metazoa > Chordata > Actinopteri > Perciformes > Gasterosteidae > Apeltes > Apeltes quadracus. The sequence goes on along the minus strand of CM037916.1, from coordinate 4,680,785 downwards.
CCTCAGGGTGGTAAGTGGGAAGCACCGTTTGAACAGACATGTCATCCAGCTATAATGCAAAAAGAAAAAGTTTTAAAAACAGTCAAGGCTCTGCTGGAGAGAAACACGAGAAGCTGGTGGAAATATGCCGTAGTTTTTGAGCTCGGCTGCTGAACAACTGAGATGTAAATCAGAACTAAACGTTTGTCGAGGAATCCGAAAGTGACCGTGATCGCTTTGTTAATGGGACTTCACCTTGTTATGTAACTTGTTTTTTTAGAGACATGCTTACAAATACATTTCATAATGCAAATGCTGAACGACTGTTTGCGTACACACCCCCCCCGCCCCTCCGCACCCACCCGCCTGTGTGAAGGGCCAGCTGTTAGATTGGGATTGAAGCAGGACACTGCTGCACATTTAGGCAAAGATTGTGCTTGTGTGGGTGTGTGTGTGTGTGTGTGTGTGTGTGTGTGTGTGTGTGTGTGTGCCAGCAGAGGCCTGTGGCCCTGTGCGGAAGCACAGCAGCTGAGAGGAGAGAAGGGGTTGTATGAGAACGGATCAGGGGAAGAAAGCAGAACAAAGTTAGCTGCCAGCGTGCTGCTCTCATGCCAGAACTAATCCATTCAGCCGCTCGCTCCCTGCGTCCGAACAGAAAGCGGGTGGAGCGGGTGGAGCGGGTGGGTGCCACAGATGGACCCCCCTAGCAAACGGACCCTGCGCTGTATTTGTGGTTGACAGGGAGGAGAAGAAAGAGGGAAGCGGGGAGACGCTGCAGAGATGTGAGGAGGAGTGCTGTATGATCCATGAGCCCGGTTGAGCCACCACGTCCCCGCAGGGGGCCGCTGGACACGGGAGCAAGTAGCACACCGTTGATAAATAATTGAGTGTTGGGAATATTAGTTATGATAAGGTCCCCATATTATAATAATAATATTCTTTAATATTCTGAACACCTCGGTAGATCTTGGCCGCCAATGATTGAGGAATTGCAGTAACATACGTTTTATTCTAATGTCTGTGCTACTGAGCCCAAACGTTGGTACCACATCCTTCCTTCTGCAAGAGTCATGTCACACCCACTTTCTCTTTTATCTCATTATCATTTCTTGCAGTCTCTTATTGGATGGCTTAATTTGATTGTTTTTTGTATAAATCCCACAAAGAATGATGAATTTGTAATGTAGATCCCACGTCCGTGCCTCAGAGGTACGTCATTGTCCTAATACAGTCACGACCTGGGAGACGGGACTCACTTTATCACTGGGCCCGATGAACTCTGTCCTGACTCAACACTATCTGCACCTACCTAAGCAAAACAAACGAGGGGGGAGTTAAACAATGTGCATAGAATAGTTCAATCAAGGGAAGTTCATTTATAGTTTATTTATACTGTAAAATTTAGCGCAAGAGGACACGTGTAATACTCGTAATAGGCTACTTCTAAAATTCAAGCGCAAAATGCTTTGGGGGAAAAACTGAAAAATGGTGGAGGGAAAAAACGTTAATAATAGCACAAAGACAGCATGGGTTTTGTTAAAGGGACACGCCCATTGTTGGTATTTACAAGCTGGTGGAAGCTCAAAACACCACTTAGGCCACTGAACACTGGTAACATGAGGCGCAGAGAGCAAAAGATCTAATATTGTAACAGACCGTGGCAGGAGAGCAGGTCCTCATACTCCCCAAGGACACTCAGGACATTGTTCACAATGATATGTGGCTTTTCTGTCTCGTTCTCCCTTCACACTCACAGTGACACTTGGGCACAGCCCCTTTAAAGGCGTCGATGTGTAACCGTGGTAACTCGGCCTGATGGGAGCAACGTCTTCACATAGATCAGTTGGCAGGGTTCAGTTGTCAGATTCAAGTTTATAAAACACAGATCCTCGATGCAGCCACTGGTTATGCAACGTCTGCGCATTATGTATTATTTCAAATGTAGTAGAAGCTTAATGTATAAATCGTATACTGTAGAATTAAGCAGATAACGTTAGAGAACATTTAGCTCATGACATCACAGGAGTTTGCATTTACAATAGAAATGTATTACATTATAAGAAAATGCTGGCATTTATTTTTTGATAACAATACTGAATAAATACATCTGATAATGTGACATTTATGAAAAAAGGATGTTTTCCTTTGTTTGAGATGAGATTAGTCATGCAAAGGCAATATTTAGAGAAATAACTTTTAAAAAGTTGTCTTTGTGCTTTCAAAGCAGTGGAAGCCTTCTAGTTTAACTTGGCATAAGTTTAGTCCTTAAAGCAACTGGACTTTGTGTATTTGGTCTAGTGGACATGTTTATCCGTCAGTTGGAATTGCTTAAAGCCTTTTAGATGTTTAACAAAATTCAGGACAACATGATGTCCAGTAACCCAGACAAATGAGAACCTTTGGCGAGATGAATTTGATTCTCAATATAATAAACAATTCAAGTTATTTTAATTGAGCTCACCAAGTTTCATTTGAACTCTTTTTATATGTACATTCCTCGGCTCCACAGCTTCCCGTGCCATTGTTACCGAGAAACTGCTGCATCAGCATTATTAGGCTGTGCAAAGTGGCTGGACATCAGTGGCTTTTCCTAAACAGCTTCTGGGCCGGAACCTGCTGGATACGTGTTGGATACGTGTTGTATGGCTGCTAGCTTTTCCTGCGTCCTGGGTACCAACGTTCTGTTTGACCCACTGGCCTTCTCTTCTGTGGGAAGACACTTTTTGGTTAAGATGCCAGATGAATGACTGTTTGAATTGTGTACCTGATACATGGAGCAACTCTTGGCCCAAACTATTTCCATTTACATTATGCTTCATAAAGATAAAGATACAATTGTTTTTCTTGTACAGATTATTTTTTTTTACTTTACTTGAAGCCAACAATTACTTAGAACAATGTTTCATTTTATAATACTAAAAATACAATACACATATAATATAATACACACAAAATAAGTCAGTTATCAGTATTTTGATACACATTATGTTTGTCATTAATCGGTATGACCAATTGTTAAATTAAGTGCTGAAAACTAATATGAATAAGGTAAGCATATTATTACAAATGATAAATCTGTTTATAGATCATAGACATTATGCAGTAGGTTTTGCTGTTGGCTCTCTCATTAAAATGATTCAGTTATCACATTATGAGGTGCTGACCTTTTGGCCATCCATACCATAATAACGAGACTGAAGAAGCAATGGGATCCGAATGGCTTGCGTTGCCACCGTTTTTCATACACCGCTGCTACAATATGATTAAATGTTGTTCCAACTAGTGCAGTCGGTTGATTCACTTCAACCTTTGAGAACCCGGGGAAACCGCCCGCATTGTTATGACACACTACGATATTATAGTGTATTTTATGACATTTTTGCGACCTTTCTTATGACACACTATATAAAGGCTACAATCATTTTTACAGACATAAAATGCTATAATTTGACATATAAAAGACAATTTAATATAGTGTTCTATTTCTGTCATATTATACATGACATTTTTATGACTTCTTATGTGGCCTGTGGCCATAAAATAAACGCACTTTAATCCGGAGCCCTGAGCTGCACCTCCCTCCCTTCCCCTCTGCTGCACGACTGCGATCACTCGCTTATTCAAAGTTTATTAATATTGAAAGCGTTGACACTGCTAGTTCCTGATTTCCTGGCAATGGACCCACCGAGTCTGCACAGTTCACAAGATATGTGAAGGATACAACCGAACACACCCAGAAAGACCCCTTGATTTATGGTTGGATGTGAAGCTATCGCTCAAAAACCTAATGCATACTTAATTATCCATAAATAATTAAACAATGCACAAACACACACACGCACACTTATCTCCGATCATCTTTGGCACCTCTAGCGCAGACTGGCTTGCGTGTGTGTGTGTGTGTGTGTGTGTGTGTGTGTGTGTGTGCGCGTGGATGTCAGCATGTCACTTCCAAGGAAATGGCTCCTTTTGCTTGAAGCGCTGTTTATATGATGAGTACAGCCGAGGTGACACTCGATGAGTCAGACCCGGACCTCCACACGCAGCATCTGTGCCCCTGACCTTCATCATATCATACAACATTACAGTGAGGGATAAGCTCTATGGGAAACATGGGTAATCTGTTTCAATCTAATACTCAACCTTTATCAATCGCAGAAAAACTCACACAATACGAAAAAATGGAATTTAAATACTTTTTCAATCTTTAGCTCTTCGTGCCTCAACACCTCGAGCAAAGCACGTGTAATTTTAGCAAGTTGTGAGATGTCAGTGGACTTCGTTCCCGTTCTTCCATTTAGCAGCTGATATGATCTTGAGATGTTACATTAAACTAAGTAAAGCAATATAGGATGTTGCTTCTGTTTGTGCTTAACATTGTTTAGTTGTCACTGGCTCGTCTCCTAGATGAGACCCTGAAATTGAACTGGAATGACGGTAAACTCATCTAAGGTTCATTCAATACGATTTAAAGTGGTTGAACTGATTAAAAACCAACAGTGAATACAAAGGGCTTTGTTTATTTGAGGTTGCATTCATGCACCAGCCTGAAGCTTCAACATCAGGATACCAGGCCCATCATCGGGATGTTAAAATTTTCAGGGAAATCAAACTTTATTCAAATTAATTTAGTAGCTTTTGGACTTTGAAGCTAATTTCTGCGCAGTTTCATTGCGTTTTTGGCAAAGCTCACTAGATGTGAAATATTGGACGGATTTCTGGCTTGCCAAGGGCCGCGAGAATGGAGACTTTTGTTGTTTAGTTTGAAAAAACAAATAGTAAAAAAAAAAGACATAATGCAAATGGCAATGTATTTTCTACAACATCTGAATGCAGTGTCACAGCAGTTAAACATCACACTTGATCGTTCGTAGCCGGCCAGATTCATAGCCATTATTGTCCATCTCGGTGCACAGAAGATGCTGCATAAGAATCATGTGTGTATTTGTGGAATGTCTCCTGAGTCCAAAGCGTCCTCGCTGGGAAAATGATTGTTCCCTGTGCTGCGTTTTCTCCAGGTACAAGGAGCTGATGACGGGAAAGACCGCCAGAGAGATCATCGCTATTTTATGGATCCTCTCCTTCGTCATCGGCCTCGTCCCCTTCTTCGGCTGGAACTCCAAGTCCACGGGCTGCAGGAACGCCATCTCCGACAACGGCACGAGCGGCGGCGGCGCGGAGGGGGGGCCGAGGGGCGGAGGAGACTTGGTGCAGACCTGCAAGCTCCAGTGCTTCTTTGAGAGTGTGGTGGACATGCGCTACATGGTCTACTTTAATTTCTTTGTGTGCGTGCTGCTGCCGCTGCTCATCATGCTGGGCATCTACATGAAGATCTTCACCGTGGCCCGGAAACAGCTGAGGCAGATCGAGCTGAAGTGCGTGGGCAACGGGGACAGCCCCCACCACGGGCTGCTGCAGAAGGAGATCCGGGCGGCCAAGTCGCTCTCCATCATCGTCGGACTGTTCGCCGTCTGCTGGCTGCCCGTCCACATCCTCAACTGCCTGACGCTGTTTTACAAGGGGCTGCCAAAGAACGACGTCGTCATGTACGTGGCCATCATTCTGTCTCACGCCAACTCCGCAGTCAACCCCATCATCTACGCCTACCGCATCCAGGACTTCAGGAACACCTTCCGCAAGATCCTGGCCCAGCACTTCCTGTGCCGCAGGGAGGAGCTGTACCTCGGCTCCAACGGCAGCAGACACACCAGAGACCAGATCCACATGACCATCGACCCTCTGCTATAGAGACAGACCGAGGGGGCGTGGTGTCGTCTTTGTGAAGTTTCAGCCTTGACTTTACTTTCCACTGAGGTTTATATGTTTACAGAGCAAGGGTAGTAATGTGTGAGGAACCGATGTCGAGTGCGCCTTGAATGTGGACATTTATTTATGAACCGGGGGTCAGGCAGTGTAATGTTCAAAGGAGAGTCTTGTATAACCCTTTGTCTTGTGAAGGATTTATGTGGTTTATTTAAATGACATAGACGCTGGCCGGATTCGCAGGACTGTGAAAAGAATCCATCATTTTAAATCCACACTGACTAAACTCCTAACACTCATTTTCACCTGCTATTTTATATTGTCAGTGTTTATTCATGTATCTAAAGATCAAAAAAGCTTGCAGGGCTACGACTGTGCTTGTGGACACAATGCTAGTAGTATACCTTTGGTTGCTTTAGGCCCGCTTACATGAATTCCTACCTGTGACCACTGGATTCATCTAAAAAAATATTTTTTGTATCAATACTTTCTTTGATAGCAGAGATGCTATTGAGCTGTTTCAACTAAGTGCCAGTGTTGTCCCGCTGCTAGTAAATGCTCCACAACGAGACAAAATCTCAAGACGGAGGGATAAGGTTGTCTAGAGAGAGATCAACAATCACAGGGACCCTCATACGTACTTGATTAGAAGGGGGGGGGGTGCTTGCCTATCCCATGAATCACCTCCCATCCCATTACCCCGCTGGCAGAGCGCATTGTGGTGGCGACTAAAAGAAAAACCAGCATGATCTGATTCAATCATGTAGACCCAGACAGAAGTGGTGAAGCCAAACAAATACCTGTGGCGGTGCTCCATATACAATTTATATGTTGACATTTCTTCAGACTAGCTCAGGAAGTGAGAAAATGATTGTACCCTTTATAGATGTGTGGCATCTGCAGAGGCGTTTTGCTCTGAGCCATCAAAAGTCCAATTTGATACTTTAAATCAATGCAATTCATGTTTTTCCTCATCACCCACGCTTCTTATGTACCTCGTGGCTTACATCGCTTAAAGCACTATTCACACTAACCCCCCCCCCCTCATCTGCCCTCATCTGCCCTGTTGGCATAGTAGTCAGTCCTACAACAAGCGTTCAACAGGCACCGACTGGACTCAGATGAGCGGTTTTATTTGAGAAAACATTCTGTTTAAAGGGTGGAACCTCTAAAATATGTTGCACTGAGGACTCGGTTAGCTTTACTTTTCATCGCTACGAAAGTCCAGCTGAACCCCAAAACGTATTGTCATTTTAAAGCACATAAAACTGATGAAATGTTTTCATAGAAGCAAATTGTTACTTCTATGCGCCAGCCGGTGCTCGTATGCAGCATCGTTGTTTGAGGCAACACAAAACTTAAAGCACCTGTGCTTTGTCTCTGTATTTTTGTCTTATTTATTTTTTTGTGGTTGCAAGGGGTTGGCATTATTGTGAATGGTCCCGTTGTGCTTATAGAAGGTAAAGAAAAGAATTATACAAAAAAAAAGGGTTTTGGCAATTAAAATCAGAACTCTGTTTAGAGTTTAACTAGTGGGAAAAAAACGAGGGTCACCTCAGAACCATCACTACATGAATGAAAACACACGTACTGACATCTTAGACTAGTTCCTGTTTAGTGTGCGTTACTGGTGGTGTTGAACCATGTCGTGTTGGTGTTCCAAGTGAGCCTCCACCATCGCCCTTCAATGGTCGTCGTGTCCAGTTTAACACCTCTAACTAATTCCAAGGGCTAAATACAGGAATGTGCCAAATTTTAAGTACATTCCAATGGAGAAATCTATACTATAACTGCACTGTTGTGTCGTTGTGTAAGAAATGTACTGTAGGTGTCTTTCTACGAGCTATTGATTCATGTTAATCTATTGCCGCCTTTTGTGATTCTTAAAAGGTAAGATATACAAAAACACGTTGGTCTGTTTCAACATTCCTGCCTTTTATTCCCAAGTACCTCTCAGTCTGTCAGTCTGCTGTAGTGTTGTTATTCTAATCCACGGAGAAACCGCCTGCGGGGTCACGCTCACGTTCAGAGGATATCCTATATTTCATGTTGTATTTCAACAAAACTCCAACCGCAAGCGGATACTGATATTTAACATGATACAACCTGTATGTATGGTGAATTATTTTGTTGATAAAGGTTGTTGATAAAGATGTTTATATTGTTACAGATCAGTCTGTATTCCTTCATTTAATTATTGGTCTTATAACAATTTATTTTGACATCTTAAACATTGGAAAACGGAAATGTTTCTGAAGTCAGTTCCTAGCTTTAGATAAACAAATATACTCTACGAACTGCTGCGTAGTTTACCCCGGAACCGATTAAGATCCCTTCCAAACGATAAATAAATAAAGCAACATCTGGAGTCTTTCAGGGAGACGAAAAAGAGAAAGAGCAGCAGCTCCGGCGGCGTTCCCGTGCTGCGATCCTCGCCGCTGTGGCCCGCAGAGCAGAAACATGGCCCATCCGCGAGGACCCAGGACCTACCGGGGGGTCACGGGGCTCCTGCCGTCCCGCTGAGCAGCACGGACATGTGCTGATCGGACACGCTCTCCTGCCGAGTGCCACCCACGGCCTGACTCAGGTACACGGCCAGGATGTGTTTGCACTGTGGAGAAAGGAGCGCAGACGCCAGCTCACTACACAAATACGAAGCCAGGAACAAACGCTTCAATAATGCTGGAAATTTACCCCAATAAGTAAACCTCAATCCAAAAATGTTTTACAACGCAAATGCAAAAAACTATTTCTAATATTTATATCAAATTATAAACATTTCCAAAGAAGAAAAATGCAGTGAGTGAGCGCGGTATTATTGTCTGAACGGGTCCTTTGTGTAATTAAGACGGAACTGGTGACATTAAATACAGGTCGCTGTCTTCTGCATCTGTGTACGTTCTTCGCTGAACTCCCAGTAACGCGTTAATCTCAGCCTACGCGATGCATTACAAAAGAGATCTCCTCCACACACACACGCCTGCGGTTCAGTGTTTTGCATAAAAAAAAGAGCCAAAGGCTGGTAAACAGGACCGAAGGTGCAGAAGTTTGTTGCTGATTAGTGCATGGCCGCCTGCGTCGCTGCGAGAGCTTCTTTCCTCTGGCCGACCTGTCGGAGCAGCATGGACCTTGTTTGGTCTTATCCAGTCACGTTGGAATCTAGAGAGCGGCTCCTACGGGGGAGTACAGCAGACTGCGTCTTCGTACTTTATGACCGGAGCAGTTATGTGAAAACACCCCCAGCCTTATTTTGTGCCGCCTTTAAGCTTCCACACATTAAACTACACAAAATCCAACTTTATCCACCAAGCTATAAATGTTTGTTGAGGCGGCGAGTAGTTTTATTTTGGTCTTGTTATGGGGAATGATGTGCTTGCAGGGAGTCTCCAGGGTCCGTTACAGCTCTCTGTTTCTCACACTGATCTGAGCAGCTTCCTCCAGAGAGCCGAGTTTCCTCGATACTCGGAGCAGGAGGCGGTTTCCTTACAGATATTTTGAGCAAGAGCAAGTCACAGCGAGAGGAGACCACCTTCAGTGATCACAATACGTTTTATGATTTGCTACGTCTTACTTTTGGACTTGGGATTTTTAACAATGGCTTTCATATGATTGTGTGAATATGCTGCTGGACACATCGTGTACCTTGGACATGTGCTTCCGTCCGTTTATAAAAATCCACTCAACGTTTTGTCTGCTTCTGTCTCATTGGATAATTAATGTTATCAATGGAAGAGTGAGGATGAGCAGGAATGGAAAATAGTACGGTTGGTCCTAAAGACAAGTAAGGTAATCCATCATGAAGCACAAAGAAAAACAACCTGCGCCCATGGTTTGTATATAAATAAAGTTACAGTCTTTCTACTATTTTGATGAAATTATGAAAAACCTTAATTATTTCAACAACCAATAATTGTTTTAACCCCTCAAATCTGAAAGATTATGGAGGGATATGTCATGATGACTTTTTGTGATTACCAACTTTGAAACATAGATTTCAACAAAATATTAATTGTCATTCAGCAACAGACAATACTCAGTTTAAAAAAAAGTAGCAAACTGATCAGATTTTGATTCCACTTCCAGTATACTTTGAACAAGCATCAAGTGGCCGCCGTCGCCTGTGTGTGTGTAGACGTCCGGTCCGCAGACTCACCAGCAGGCCCTCGTTCCTGCGCAGCACGGTGTAGGCGAAGGCCGGGCACGGGCAGTAGTGACAGGACGCCAAGCAAGTGTACAGACGCCCCGAGCCTCCGATCACCTGCAACAGATCATGCAAAGTACATTTAAATATGTGGCAATGCCTTTGTGTGCCGACCTCATTAAAAACAGAGACAAGTGGGAGATTTTTTTTCAGCGGAAGATGGTCGCCAGTCAGGATCAAAATCCTATTTGTCCTGGATGCCGTTCGTGCTTTAGTGCAGCTACCCGAAGGAAAACAAGCTCTTTCTGGACCCCAGATGTAAATCAAGTAGTCCAGACAAGGCCGGCTGGGCTCAGGTTATCAGAGGAAACATCTACTTAACACTTAACGAGGGCCATTTCCTTGTATTATTCCTCTCCATCTCCCCTCAAACCTTAAAGGTTGTTCGTCACATCGATCAAAAGAATATGCTCATGTTATGTCATCGCAGTGCATAAAATCATGCATGCACAATGCACGACATTGACCAACGGGGAAAAGGTTCCATTTTAAATGTTCACATAGAATTTGGATTTCTGTACTAGTCTAGACTAGCGGTGATGTCGTCTGGCAACGAGCCCTGCAGCTGCTTCGTGTGTGAGCTCGCACTCTGAACACGCAAATGCAGCAGTCACGACCACATAAACTATACAGATATCACAACTGAAAAATTACTTTTGTACAACAGTCAAAGTCATAGCGGAGTGCCGTAATCAAGTTATTGTACTTATAACGAAGTGCATCTTTTTTTTGGGGGGAGGGGTGGGGGGAAGATAAAGATCCAACAACAAAAAGAAACAGAATTGGTTTGGTTTTAAGTTTTCAATGTAGAGATATCCTGAGAAATCGAAATCCACATAGGTTCAATAGATTACACAAATACTAAACAAAAAATTCTAAATCACAGCTCAACAGTCAGTCCGTTTCTGAGTCAAGTCACACATCCAAGTCCTCATGCAACCCACTTCAGCGCTGCTGCAGGGCGGACTCTGCCTTTGCCTCTCGGAGAAATGGCCGACTGATGGTTGGGTTGAAGGTGAGGTTTCCCCCACCGTCATCATCGTTTTAAATTAGTTGTTATCTGAAGGAAGCAATGCATATTTAAACAGCCCAAATGTGTTGTCTAATGGCCTCAGCTGACATAAGAGTCCTGTCTGCGATGCTGCCGCTGCATCTGCCCGGCTACAGTGTCGTCATGCACATGAGCACATCAAGTCGGCGGATTAGCTCGACACTTCACAATAACTAATGCCTGCCAGGGTGCCAAAGCAGACTCCATTATTCTCTGCAGCGTTGATAAATTACCTTTCCATGTGACCTACACAAGCAAACACGTCCCATTTCTTCGACGTGACACTTCATTTTAAATAAAGACACATGGGAGACCATCACATAGGAGTGAGGGTGAGTGTAGCTGCACGCACAGCGGGAAGGAGTGAAGCCCTCCGCTGTGGTGGAAACCGGCTCACACTTGGGCCCCTTTGTTGCATTCTGTCATCACTGATCATGTGACTCTGTGCCAGGCTCACACCGCAAAAGTTGGCAGCGCCGCACCGCCTCAAGAGTGACGCCGTACATCTAGGTCTGCCGTTCAGGCGCTGCAGTTTGAAGCCACGGCTCTCACAGGAATACTCCTCGGGAGGCCGCCGTGACTCAAACGTGTCACCCCCCCCCCTCGTGTTTACAAAGTGTCATCACAACTAATACCCAACTTATGGAGGACACTTTTGCTCCGGACTGATCAGGCATCTTGCAGGTATCTTTATCTTTATTTTGCATGTCTTTGTGGGACTGTGGGAGGAAGCCGGAGTACCCTGACCTCCTTCACCCGTACACCCAGTCACAGTCCCTGCGCTCCGCCAGCAAGGACTTACTCTCCATTCCCCGCATCAGACTCAAGACCTTTGGTGACAGGGCTTTCTGTGCAATTGCCCCTACCCTCTGGAACACCCTGCCCCCTCCTATCCGTTCTGCCACTTCTCTGCCACAGTTCCAAAAGCACCTCAAAACACACCTCTTCTCTCTTGCCGATCCTCCCTAAGCCCCCCTCCCTCCACTACCCCCTACTCCCACTCTTGTAAAGCGACCTTGGGTATCTTGAAAGGCGCTATATAAAACTAATTATTATTATTATGATTATTATTACCCGGAGAGACGTGGAGAACATGCAAACCCCCCCTTCTTGCTGTGAGGTGACCGGCTGACCAGGACACCACCAACGATAAGAAAGAAAAGGTTGTTATTAGGGGGTGTTGTGTGTAGAAAGTTGAGGAAAAACATGAATTGAATTCATTTTCTTTTCTTCCAAAGTGTGGAAAAAGTGAAGCGCTGTGAATCCTTTCCAGATGTGAACCCAGCTGTAAACCCAGTGAAATGAAACACGGCCCGGTTTCCCACAGAAAGCCCATGATGTAAACTGACACAGTCCCAAGTTCGCACACGCGTCACAGTACTTCCAGTAAACCCAATGCTAAGAATACATTTATATTTTGAACTTGGCATTGATCATTTTCAGGAAAGCGTATGAGAAAACTTATCTTTGCTTTGTGGAGACTCTCAGGACACTTTACAGGCTAACTGTGGTGGCGCTCCATCTTTTAAGTGAGGCAATGCTTCCCGAAATGTCATTACGGCTTTCACTCTCTTCAAGAAGTTTAACAACGTCATTCCAACTCCCAGTGCTGTCCCATGCCACCCAAATATGGTCCACCAGGAGGGGGAAACATACGGGCTGATGGGCAGAAAGAGACTTTCACCTCCTTTCTAGATCTTACAAGTGAGAGACACGCTGTGATTACATTAGCTCCGACTTTGTGCCATGCCAGCTCTGCTTTGGTTATAGATATTTGGATGAGAAGAGCACCAAGAAGAGCATCTGTTTTAAACAGATGCTTAATGAAGCACTCAATTTCAGGTTAAAAACGAGAGTAAGCCAAACATTTGTGTCATGGCTTTAGAAGACAACGTCTGAGCTGACAGCTGACACCGAATACGCTGTGCCCAAAAGAGAGGCTTGTAGCTGCAGGTAGATGGGGGAAAACACAAAGACACATTGACAGGTAAAAAATATCTAGAAGACATCAAGTACACAATGACTCTTATATTTGGTCAACAATGTGTTAAAGTTAATCTTATTTAAATAACAAAAAAGTCATTGCAGAAATCTATATTCTGATTTATATTCTAATCTAATTTATTGTAAATAACTTCCAACTATACCAACTTCTATTTTCTATTCTATTTTTCCAGCGCCTTTTTGGTTTTAAACCGATGTGCGTAGAACAGTGCAGCGATAGATCAGAGAAAGGTTCCCACGCAAGACTTAATTCCACTGCTCAGTACAGGCGACCAGACATCGCATCCAATGCATCGTTTGTTCTCAACTTACAATCCAATGCAGTAAATCAGTGCTGCAACAACGAAGGCTCCAATTATCCTCTCAATTCATTGACACATGTTTTATTCCATGCCCATTCGATGGCATCTATACACATATATACACATACATATTATATATATATATAATATAAATCATTTGTATGGTGAAAATTTCTCTTCCAATAAGAACAAAAGTGTAAAAGGGTTGTTGTGATACTGGATAACCTTAAGTGGACACCAACAACAAAAGAGTTGAAAAATGTCCCAACAGAACAAAACCGATGTCTTTATTTAGCTGCATTGTGCCGTTTTTTGTCGGGCCTGAAGGAGTTTACAGGAAATTTGGGTCACAATGACCACAACCTCCGTATGCTGGGCCGCCTTGTTTCTCCCAAAACAAGTCCCTCCACTTCCCACGGAGATTCTTTTTCAAGAATCTAGGAGCTCAATCACTTCTGTGACAAACACTGTCGGTCTCCATTGTTTCAGGTTTGTAACGATAAGTCTGCATCGAGATTATATAATGAAACTCACAGAGGGAAAACTCGAGTTCTGTGAGTAACACCGTTTGTAGTGATCTTAGAGACACTAAAGTGCACCAATATCCATTTAGATATTTGTGTCGTATTGTATTGAGACCTGAAGTGCCAAAATATGAAAAGGATTCATAAAGTTAGGCTCGATTAACCAACCGACTAAGATTTATTTTGGCTTTCTTTGAAATAACCCTGAATCAAAAATGATTTCCTAAATGTGTCTCATAATCATTTATTCTAAATTGACTAGATGCCCTTTTGGAGAAAAAACAAAGCTGAATTGAAATTATTTAAAAAATGAATAAACCGGAGTTACCCAGAGTCCGAAAACCATGTTAAAATGCGATCTATCAGTAATATGGACAGCACGATATACCTGGAATGCTTTGCGTCCACTGGGCGAAGACAGACAGGTGACCAAATGCTGGTCAACAAGGTCCAAAGCCTGCAGCACACACGAGCCAAAAACAAACCTCAGCCTGGAAGAGGAACAAACAGGGGAGGCAAGTCAAACACGTACAACATGTTGTTATTCAGTCTGTGTTTGAAATATCTAAACCGCATAAACATTATGCATCCAATGAAAAATACACTTTCTAAAATTAAAAAATGAGTTTGAATACTTTCTGTCTTAAAACTTTTACTATAAATACACAACAATGTCTTGCTTTGGCTATTATTTTGCCGCAATGATAATATTGCGGCAAAAGAACATAATGACCGGATATAATAAACAGCAAAACTCAATAGACCAGACTTCATTTTTGCATTCACTTATTTTTTACTTCAAAAGTTACATTTTTTACTTAAAAATAAATAAATAAAAAAGTTACTTTTTGTCACTGAGGCAAAGAGAGAAAGCGGGAAATGAATGAAAAACAGATGGACGTCTGGTTGTAAATACCCACAGAGTGTGATGAAGAACCTCTAAAGTAGAGGCTTCCTGACAGACAGACAGACAGACAGACAGACAGGATGTGTTGACTAGACCGTGAGCATCACCTCACTCACAGAAAGTCAAACAACAATGCCAGGAAATGTCCCAGTAAACACATTGCGTCTCAGTGCCTGGTCACTTAAATCCAGACAGTAAAGCATTTCTTCCGTTTTCCCTCCGCGTAGTGGTTTCTGCACTTATTATAATTGATGTTAGAAGATTAATAAATATCTGTAAATGGGACAAACAAGATTGACACTCACGCAATAAGCAGGTCATCAGGAACTGCAATAGAACAGGACAAAAAAAAGTCACTTTAACTTCTGTATGTGTTTAAAAGACATGAAACACAATTTACCTCATATCAGAATTTGCCACCGGAGAACTTTACCCAGATGTGAATGCTTAGTCCTTTGGTTTTGTGATGCATTGTTATATTCTCAACTCCTTTTATAAAAGGATTACAAATGTAACTTATCGTCAGATTCTATACAACTTTTATATTGTGGTAAATGCACTATGGTCTATCCACTCCAAGTGAGCAGTCTGGCATGACACAGTTGTGGGTTGAGGTCTTGTTTGCGTTCCTTTATGTTAATAAAGAACAATTACTGAGATGGCCTTGTGTTGAGTGTTTAAACCGGTAAATCCCTCGGTGTACCTTAAGCTTTCCCTCCTTACACACCAATGCCTCTATGGACATCCCCCCCCTAAAATGAAAATGTATTATTATTTATTATTACTAGCT
This sequence comes from Apeltes quadracus, assembly GCA_021346845.1. NCBI lineage: Eukaryota > Metazoa > Chordata > Actinopteri > Perciformes > Gasterosteidae > Apeltes > Apeltes quadracus. The sequence continues at coordinate 4,665,264 of CM037916.1, read as the reverse complement.
TTTCCCAAAGTCAAAGCTTCAGTGCTCTTCACTTTGGAAGGTTAAACGTGGCCAACTAACACTGGCTAATGATTATAAAAGTGCCATAAGGCATACCAAGCAACATTGGGATTTGCTGCTTGGCACAAGGTTATCTTTTATGGACAATAGTCACAAAACCTTGTTATAGGTTCTTGGCAGAATAACATGACAACAACAGAATTGTTATTAATATTATCACTGCCATTTGAGCTTTTCCAACTATGACAAGTTAATATGTCTGCTCTTAAAAAGTGACCACCTAAATGAAGCAGGCATAACACAGGTCATCCACTACACCAGCAGGGTCCCTTCTACATGTGTGGAGTGAAGAGTATGCAGTAGAAATGTAAAACTGCAGCGCCCCCCACAGTCCAAATAATGAACTACATCGACGTCAAACGCTGAACACAGATAAAGTGGATCAACAAATGCTATATTTAAAAGACAACAACGTGTAAGACGACAACATTTGAATGAAAGGGGTAAAACAGGTTTGCTATACCGAACGTGTATTTGACATGATGATCCAGTTGGTCACATGCGGCTGTATTTCTACTTAAGGTTGTTGCAGCTGCTTACAGATGCAGCTCCACTTTTACGTTTATCTGATTCACAATGCTTAACTTACTTTGGGAAGTTTCCTGGAGTGTCTTTTGAATATCTCGAAAAAGCTGTTCGGCCACTGCAGGTAAAAACGACCGCATTTTAACGCTGGTTCGTTTCCGGATACCAAGGACTTTGGTAGCCAATGAGGGAGAACCAAAACATTACGACTTCCGGCTTGAACTTTTTATTTCCCTCCAAAATAAATGTATAAGATGACGTTATGAAGCGATAAGGTAGATATTACAAGTTTCCGCTACTATAGAGGCAAGTGGCCAAAACACATATTATACATCTTCACACGTTGTTTACATTAGAAATAGTTTTGTCACCAAAACACCAGTTTTTAAAATAATTTATTTCTGTCCCCTCACTGGTGGGATGACACAGGAAACTGTTCTTTGCCCAATTTTTCCATCCAAAACTACATTAACGTAGATCATTATCAGAGCTCAATAGTTTTTGCCTTCGGGCTTTAAGTTTTAGGTAAGACATTAATTTTGGTCCTGTTCAGTCCATTCCGTTTGAAGAGGTTTATACTATGGTTTTTCCGGTTCAGTCTAATGAATGTTCTGTGATCCAATTCCAAAATAGGTAGTGCTACACACACTTTGTTTTTCTGTTGAGAAGTTTAAAAAAAATGAATTTGCTTCCAACTGATTTAATCAATATTTTATTGTAATTCTTTTTAATGTTAATGTTTATATTTATTTTATCTCTGCATATGGACAAGGGCAAAAAGTAACTAGTCAATTTACTATTTTTATTTCTACATGTAATAAAAATAGTAAATTTAAAGTAATAGTAATTTAAATAGTAAAGAGGATTGAGTGTGCATCGCATTTTTACCTAAAATAAATCTAATGCAGGAGTATGTAAAAGACCAATCCAGAGATATCAACTTAGAGAAAAAATATTGATGGACCACGTAACAAAATGTAAATGCCAAGCCTTACTTGGTTTGAGTCACTGTTTTAATGCACTTATGTTGCCCTGGAAGGCCAATCAATATAAGCTAATGACAATAACAAAACAGACCAATACTTTGTTGCTGTGTATCTTGTGTAGACTCTTCTCGACATCTGTTGAACTAAAGCAGGAGAATGCAGGTGTAAAATAAACTCAGCAGAAACAGGGCTCCAGTTCTGCTTTTATCTGCGAAACACCCATACAGGAAGCAGGGAACTGGCTCACCAAAATGGAAAGCATTCCAACACCTGCTTTATCAGTCAGGTATGACGACGTCCCGTCTTGCACTCTGCCAGTCAGTCAGTCTCAGACAAAAAGGCTCCAACAGAACACACCATCGACTTCACTGGAGTAAGCTTCTGCAACACAACGCGATTCAAAAGAAAATCCCTGCCATCATCTTCATTCAGCGCTAAGGCACATGACGGAATGCAAAGTGAACCCATGTAGCTCAAAAGCAGATTTTTCACCAGGCTAATGTTTAAATGTGTGGAGTGAAAAGACAACCCGGCAGCAGTTGTTCAATAACCTGCTACAATTCTGGGGAAATACTGTCCAGTCCACGTCTTATAAATCGCTGTATACAGGTCCATTAAAAATGTTGTCATTTCCTATTGAATGAATTAACTTTTAGTAAACCTGTTAAGAACCTCTACACTTTTCAGTGGTGGAGAACTGATCCACTTTATTTGATTGGTCTGAACTCTTGTAATAGCCTACTAAGAGACATTGTGCGATACAAACATTGCATTTCAACATCATAGGATACACGGGTTTTCAAGCCTCAATTGCAAAAAGAAACAACAAAAAAGTCACCACCGTGTGTTTTATAGAGCTGAAAAGGTGCTCCAATTCTTTTTCGGCTTCATGTCGGATTTCTTTAAGATTCAAGTTTGTAAACTTTTTTTGTCATTGCCTTTGTAAACACATACCATCCGGTGTAAACAGGATTAATAACAAAGATGTTGAAAATGACAGAAAATTAAAAATCTAACGATGTGCTATAACAATAATGCAAAATGAAGAAAAAAAAATTTAGTTCAAAGCAGAACGGTTTGTTACTGAGAAAAGTGAAAGCTGAGAGCCAAAGTGTTGTATTTTCTTCACGTACTTTCAAAGGGAACATTACTACCATTTATGAAGTTGACCTATAATAATTCATATTGAATGCTGTATGCCATGTGATTGACACAATGAAAGCAGAGATTAAGCGGTCACTGATAAGAATTCCCATGTCAGGAAACTCCTAAACATTTAACAGTACCATACACTTAAAACTTTGATAACTATGATGCAAGTGTCAACGCTACAGAATCATGTACCAGGTACAAGAAAAGACAGGATGTCAATGTCCATGTTGGGAAAGTTCAAGCACAGCTTAGTACACTCCTCTGCTGGAGGTTGAATAAGTTACACAGCAAGTAGTATGCTTCTTTTGTCGCGAGCTACAAAGCAAAAAAGTGCAACAATGGTGCAGACCATTCTTTATGTTTGGTTAGTTTTGTTTTTTTGTGTGATGGGGGGGAAAAAAAGAAAAAAAAAAAACTTAGAGTTCAGATTTTTGTCAGGACAGTATATATATATAAAAAAAAGGGAACAAAGGACTACAGAAACAAATCCATACACCAAACACAAACGTATATCTCTGAGAAAATGAGTTAAAGCTGCCTTCTTTCTCAAGTCACATGGCATAGCAAAACCTGACATACTATATTATTTCACCATGACAACATCGCAGAGCAGATCATTCTGGACAGGTTGGAAAGAGAGAAATGTGATACACCATGGAAAGCTCTATTGAAAAGAAAAAACATTGGCTCACTTTCATTATTCAGACGGGGTTCAGAAGTAGAAATTAGAATATATTTTCCGGTAAGATTAAGCTTATATCAGACTTTTCATCTTTCTGCTATGACACCAGTGTTCTCAACTTGTTTTGAAGACCCGTCTCCGTCTAGAACGGCCCGAGAAGTTTCCGCCACCATCGGACAGTTACATTCCATGCATCATCTCCACTTCGTGACCTAGATGGTCATCGAATAGCGTTGCTGTTTGAAATGCTAGTCTGTGTTTCGTTTTCATCCTCGAATGTCCACATGTTCACGCTCCGGTGGTCTGTTGGCGTAGAGACGGCACGGTGTCACTGTGCTCCACTCGTGGTCAATGACAAACATAGTGTCCGATCTCTCTTGCTGTCGGTATGGTAAAAATATTAGAGTGGCTGTCAGGTTGTGGGGGTTTGGGTGGACTGGGAGAGACCAACTTTAATACTTAAGATTACACCCTCATTCTTCCCAATTAAAGTGGATCAATTTAAAAGCAACATTAAAATAAGAAATCTTCAAGTTAAGAAAAACACTGCAAAAGGTTACTCTATTTACATACAATGGTTTTCTTAAAGACACGGTACACCTTTACAGAAATCTCCAAAATTAGGAAATAGTCTCTCATTTTATGCTCCTCCTCTTTACTATAGCTCATGATATCCCCCTAGTCATGTCTTGTTCATTACAGGCTGGGTGAATGGCATCAGAACAAAGCCAGTTCTGCTATGGAGAGCCCCTCCCCGTCAGAGAATGTTACTTGAACTCTCAGCTAACAGCCTGTGGGCGCCATAGCACCAAAAATAAAAAGGACACAGTCACCATCGAGGATAGTTCTGGGAAAGATGTTAGGGGGGGCGGGTGAAAAGACCAGCACGCAGGCCTCTCTTCTGGTTTTTGGGGCTGTTTTGAGAAGGTCTCAGTCGTCGCTGTCAGACAGGGTCTCGTATTGCTCTGATAGCAAAGACTGCCACACACGCTGCTGGGCCACCGGGGCTCCAGCTGGTGGTGGTTGTTGTTGTTGTTGTTGTTGTTGTTGTTGTTGTTGCTGGTGGTGCTGCTGGTGCTGCAGTTGTTGTTGATGTTGCTGCATGGAGGGAGAAGCCATGGAGGTGGGTGGCGTGCTGCTCAGTACGCGCATGGTCAGCGGGTTGTAAGGAAACTGCATGGATCCTGTGCAAAGAAAGATAACATTTTGGAACATTTACATAAGCTAGCTCCAGGTTGACTTTTGCAGAAAGCAGTTTGTCATGAAACCCACAGCAGAGGCAGGACAGCTCACCTGTGGACGAAGGTCGATCGTCCCAGCCCCATTGGGCTTGTCTGTGATAATCTCCCTCCGAATGGACGGAGGACACAGAAGACGGACGCTCGCCTCCAGCATAGGCCTGACCAAGGTTAGGGGACTTGGATTTCCGACTGCTGGCTTTGCTGTGCTTCTGCTTCGCTGTGGCTTCAACAGGCAGAAAGTGGAAATCAGCAACGTGCAAGACAGATCCCCTCTGATCACATGCCATATTGATCATGTAAATTGGGCCTACCCATACTGGGTGACGGGTTGGCCTCCTGGCGTGCGTCACTGCCTTGGCCGGGAGAGTTGCTCATGGCCCCGTGAGTCCCTACTCCTCCCTGGTGCTCCTCCTGTCTCTCCTCCAAGTTGCCCATCAAGGCCTTGCGGATGATGTCCTCCAGGCCCAAGTTACTGGCCGGGTCACTAAATGAGTGATTCCTGGGGTTGATGTTGCCTACAAAGCACAACATTATAAATAAAATAAACAATGATAAAAGGAGTGACCCGTAGTATTATATTTTATTCCTTGCACTATATTGTCTTGTAGTCCATTGTCGTCTGTCGTCATGCACCAACCGCCAAGACAAATTCCTTGTATAGTTGAATTGCTACTTACTTGAGCTGGTAACTGCAGGCAAGTTGAAAATTTCTGTGCCTGGTTGTGCGTTTCCTGCAACCAAGACAAAATAATTCGGTTGAAATTAATAAAAATAACTGGAGTTTAAGGTAATACTGTGAATAAGTTGTTCCTGTGTTATCACAATGCTTATTTAGCTTGAAACATCAGAAGGAATGAGGAACTGCGCACACAAATGTTTTGCATGCACACATATCGGTGGAGTTTGTTCTACTGTCGGACATATGCACGTTAGACTGGAGGAGCATAAAAGAAGACCCACTTACCAACATCAGAATCACCGACACCAGAGTTGGAGTTCAACTTACGAAAGATCTCCTGCTTCTTTGATTTCACCATTGGCGAGGTGTTCTCCAGCTTGGTAAAGAAGGCAGGCAGATAGCTGCCACTCCCTGGGGACCGAGAGTCATTCCTTGAACCAGACAAAAGGGCAAAACGTCAAATAGCCATCTGGGGCAGTAAGGTCTTGGCACAGGACCCTCTCAACCTTCCACTGGAATGGAAGACTGCTGACAGGGACGAATGTTCTGCATGCTGGCTTCCATACAAGAAATTGATTTAAGGTCTCTTATATCAAATGTGAGGGCGCCAACAGCATTGTGAAGATCAGGAGTAGCAAAACTGGTTATTTAATACTCGCAACATCATTAAAGCTGAGACAACATCAATATCTCAATTCATACAAGTTTTCAATCGAAAAATAATAAAGAGCTGAGTCAAAACTATATTCAACCCGAAAATATTTTTCATCCACTTATTTTTATTTCAAATACAGTGTTGTATTTTTCAATGTTCAACCAAAAACTTTCAGGTTCACATTAGTTTTTCAAATAAACTAACGACTTCTGACCTGGATGCGGCTCCATAGTAAACAAGCAGAGAATGATTTTCTTCCAGTAATGATAATATGCTTGTTTAAAGGAAGAAAAAAATACGGCAAGAAATCCAAATTAGATATATAATAAAATGTAAATCCTCTACCTGATCTCTGAGTTCTCGGCCTCTCGCCTCTGGGGAGGAGGCCCGGTCGTCTCCTGTTTGTCCATGCCTTGGTAGCTCTGTGGTGGAGAGATGGGTTCATAATGCTCCATCTGCCTGACACCACGCTCTGGAGATTTACCCGGCCTAGACAGGGAGGGGAGAGAGAAAAAGTTGACGCATGATGAGCAATACATTAGATGTTCTCTGCTTATTTATTTGGCTGGTCCAAGTACCTTGATCTAAGCTTGTCAGAGGCATTCTCTGGGGAAACTCTGCTGGAGGGCCTCTGGTGGTGTGAGACTGGCACCTGATTCTCAGGACTGTAGCGGCTGGGCATCTTGGATCGCCCTGAAGAGGAAACGTGTGGCACTGCGCTCTGGAATGGAGCCGAAGATGAAGAGGCGACAGGAGGTTCCTGATTCCGGGCAAAGTCCTGGGTTATAATATGCTGCAGGACACAACATGAAAACCGGTTAGTAATTTATGATGGTCGATGAACATTATAATATTCGGCGTTACTTTTATTGGAATTTCCCAACGTTTCTTACCGAAATGTGGTCTGCCAAAGTCATAACCCTATGAGTCTTTGGACCCTGGGAGTAGCCCTCAACCTGGAAAGACGGGGGCTGGGGTGGCTCCCCTGACGACCGGAAACGGCTCATGTCGTAGCCCCGCATGCCAGCTGGCAAAGGTTGACCAGGGACAGAGGTTGGAGACAGAGTAAAGATGAGGCGTAAAGAGACGAATACACTGTATGGCAGAGATGGGGACTCGAGTGAGACTTAAGTCGCACACACAGTGACTTCAGACTCTACTTGGTCTCGAGCTGTGGGACTCGTGAATAATGTTCATTCTGATGGGCTCGCTATACCCCTCCCTCCGTTACCTGCGTAACACGTACTAGTACATACATTGCCGCACGTGCGTGCGCGCCAAAACACGAGAGGACAACAAACAAAGATGTCGAATGCACCGGCCGCTGCTGTGCCATTTAAGTGCCAAGCTTTTGGGTTCAAAAACTTCAAACAAGACGGCCCAAACAAAAGAACCGCTCAATACAAAATATGCGCTATCACGATAAAATATTCTCGCTCAACCACATTGAATTTTATCAGGCATCTGAAAACACACCCTGATAGGTGAGTAAACATGTTTAGCTCAGCATTGACCATGTACCATTAGCTTGCTTCTTGCTTTAGCTACGACCCAACGTTACGAGAGGTCAACTCCGACTGTCTTCCTTAACAAATATAAATGGGTGTTTGTTTAATTGCCAAACTTGTGGTGGTCGATTAACGTTACGTTAATCATTTACGTGCCGCTGTCTGCCATCACGTTAATAATTATGATTATAATTCTCTATCATAAGGAAGTGCACTGTAGTGTGTTAAAAATGTCATTTGGTTGCAATAGTGTTTTGCATTTAGGTACACTGTGATGTTTTGCAGTTTTGCACTAAATAGGAGTATGTTCATTTTAGTGTTGTGAGTTACAACATTTTCTATATTTGGTCTTCTGGCCCCACAGAGCCAGCACAATAGGAGCCAAGGCCTTTCATTATAATTCTTCAACAGACAAGGGACTTTTTCTTCAGAACCTCAATTTTTGGTCTGTACTGTACTATATGTTTAAGCTACAAGGCAAAATACAAATATTAACTTAAAAGTAAAGCATTCTTTGTGTTCTTGTCATGTTGCAATAGTCTGATTTAGGTATATAATCAGTGTAAACTAAGCTGATACTGTATGCTAATAGATAAAGCAGTCATAATAACATAGTACATGTTTTGAATTCCTTATATATAGCTATGCAGTGTTCCAAGCAGCCTGGATGGGTCGATGTACGTGATGCAACACTTATTATAAACACAAGAGACTTGAGACTTGACTTGGACTCTAGCTCAGAGACTTGTGAGCATCTCTGCTGTATGCCAACAACAAATGGTCCACATTTGTTTGCAGGAGACAGGAATAACTTCAAGTGGAGTCTCGTGGCGAGACTAGTGCAGAAGAATGTAAATGAAAGGCTCACATGACAAGGTCAGCAGGGTAAGTCACTTCAAGTAATTTACTCCATTTGCCAATTTCCGAGCAGCTAAATTTAGCCTCCACAGCTTTATGTCCTCCAAAAGCACAACATCTTTGAATGAAATTAAACATCTTTGTTGAACTACTTACTCGAAAATATCATATGCTCAAACGGAGTTGGTGTGTTCATACTTGCTGCCTGTTGTTGCCCTTCCTCGGGTTTGTCCTGCTGAGGCTGAACTGGGGAACTAGCAGGGCTTATCACCTCAATGGCTCCGCCAGGGTTTTCGTATCGACTGGATGACACTGCAGGACAAGAACGGACCAAGAGTTACTATAAATGCATAGCGCAAGACACAATCTGAAGCTTTGGTCATAATCTTCTATGAAAAAAAATTAAAAGGTGCAACTTCTACCATTTGTGTTGCTAGTTCCAACACATATAACAAGTTTGAATAATATCTCCTTTTTTTTAATCTGCATGTATCCAAAACACTCACAGCTGCTAGAGGAGTCAGAACTCTGGGATCCCCGCTCTCGCGTGTCTTTGTCTGAGGCTATCTGCCGTGTGATGATGACATCTATGAAGTTAGCGGCTGTGAGAGTCGTCTTTCCACGAGTCCGAAGCTCCTCCTCAATGCGAGACTTTGAGGTTTGAGGACCCTTGTCCTTATTTCCAACTCCCAGCCCCTCAGAGTAAACTGGATGGGGTTTACCCCCTGGCAGAGACATGACGCCATATGGAGACTGCATGGATCGCCTCTCTGCCTCCTGCTGCTGCTGCTGCTGCTGTTGTTGTTGTTGTTGTTGTTGTTGCTGCTGTTGTTGTTGTTGCTGCTGTTGTTGTTGCTGGTGCTGCTTCTGCTCGGAGAGGCTGGCCGCGCGCCGGGATGCAGTCGACGAAGACATGTCGTCATCCCGTTCGTGTTTGCTCTCCTTAACCTTGGCCACATCCATCTGTGGGGCAGCGGCAGCGGCGTCCACCAGAGCGGCCAGAGCATCAGCTGCAGTACTGTAGCGCGAGCTACTCTGTGCTGCGGCTGCAGACGCTGCTGCTGAATGCGGTCTGAAAAGGCAAAATAAAGTGAATAAAGTAATGAATAAATTCCTGATGAGTGGGTCCACTTAAAAGACTGGCAGTTTAAAACATACATACAACTTGAGAACAAACCCCCCATGCATGCATGAGGGGACATTTTATAGAGTAAGTGTTGGCTCATCTAAATGTAGGCGACTGTAGGAGACTTACATTAGAGCAGTGATGACACTCTTGCCCTGGAAGATGCTAGGCCGCTGCTGAACCACAACATCCTGCGTCCTGAGCGAGGAAGAAGGGGAGTGCAGGTAACCTCGACTTCCTGGCCGTCCTGGCTGCTCTGGTCCACCTGACACACAATTGTGAAACATTAAAAAAGTGGAACCCTTTTAGAATAAAGTCAGTCCAGTTACTGTTTAACAATCGTTGGGGTATTAAGCTACTCCACAAATAGATTACACATAAAGCAAGGGGGAGGAGGGGAAGCAGTTCTTAAACTCAGGCCAAAACCAACGTTTAAAATAGCAATAAAACAACTCACCTCCGCGGAGGTATTCATTGGTTCTCTCACGCATTTCCCGTTCCCTCTCTCGGTGCTCTCTTTCCCTTTCCTTTTCTCTTTCTTTATCCTGTTGCTCCCTGTCCCTCTGCTCCCAATCGCGCTGCTCCCGTTCTCTTTCCCTTTCCACATTGGCGGCGGCAGCAGCAGCAAGGTGGGCTTGGTGGCCTGGAGACAATCATGACAGACATCATACACACAGACAACACATATTAACTCAACGGGACTCCACAGGAAGGATTGCCCTTCCTCTTGATATTGATACCAAAACAATCACAACCAACGTACACAGCGTTCATCATATTTTCTGTGCCACTAAAGAGGACATATTGAGGAGCACAATTTCTGCAGGTAAAATCACTCTACTGACATGGAACAATCAAGAGATTCTTGAGAGAAATCCCTGCCCGTGTGACTCGACCAGTCACTGGACAAGAAGAGCTGACCGTTGACACCTCAGGCCAGCGCAGCGCTGCACTCATGCAGGTGTGAGGGGATCGCAGAGAACGTGGCGGGTAGATAACAGAACAGGTGGGGAAAGGGAGGGGTCCTCACCTGGCGATATGGAGGTTGGGTTGAAAGCCCTAGGAGGGAAAGGGGGCTGAGCTCCGGGGAGGTAGGCGATGCGTTCCAAAGTGGGTGCACCTGTTCCTCCAGGGTGAGGCAACAGGATAGTTGGAGGCATCTGGGCTAGATCAATAATCCCTTTTACAGACAGAAGCAAAGGTCCAACGGTGAGCAAAAAAATGGATCCATCAATTTCCGAATGTATCAACACCGTTTACATTTAGCTGTAACCCATCACCTTAATCTGCTCTGTAACAACAGGGCTGCAGAGGGAGTGTAATAGTGGTCAACTTGAAAGAGGCAACCAATCAGAAAATAGAGACTTGGATGACCGTACCCAATTGATAAATTGCGTATTGCAGCACCAACACTAAGAGCAACTAGGATAAATTTGACCAGGTAATTTGCTTCTGGGCGTCTGGAAAAGGTATCCACAAGCACACAGTCTGCATACTACAGCCCCTCACCCCCCCACCCAACCCCCCACCCCCACGTGCCCGTTGAGGCAGTCAAGAGGGTCAGCTTGTGCAGGTCTGTACCTCGAGCCCCGGCTCCGTAAGGGATAGCGACAGGCTGTTCCCGTGGTGACAACACTCTGGCCATGTCAGGTCGGATGACTTGCATCTGCTGGGAGGTGATGTAATCATTGAGGATCGTCTGCCGCGTGTTCTCCATGGTGTACAGCTGGTAGGTGTTGTGGTAGCCTGTTGGAGACGGCTGCCTGGGGAACATGAACGCTATAGCAGGCGTCAGGAGAAAAAAAAAACATAACATATGAACACACACAGACAGACAGAAGGATGGACAGAAGGCTCACAGATACCAAATCACCATTGCTTACGTCTACAGCTGAAAGATATCCTGGCCACACAGTGCCTATGAATTAGCAACCCTGAGCTCCCTTTATCAATTTACCAAGAAACAAGGCTATTATTGTCGGTTCAGTTGATGGTAGAAAGGAAATAAAAACTATACCGGGATCTAGCCCTCTGTGGAGCGTCATAGCCATGGCAGGGTCGAGATGCGGAGGCAGGTGGGGTCTGTACACTTCCCCTGGACCGACGGGCCGGTGGTGGGGGTCGAAAGGGCTGTGAGAGGCTCCTGGGTGAGGGTCACCACCCAACACTGGAGACTTTGCTGGGACATTTTCCCTTTGTGTTGGTGTGATTGTACTTTTTCTTTCATGAGCAGCAGGTTTCACAGAGCTTAGAACACCTTTGTAGGAGATAAACACACAAGGCTCATCAGATGGGTGCTTGGTTAGACAACTTAATATAATCTCCTGACAGTATATCCGTGTCACAGAAAACAAATTCAGTAATCAATGTTTGCCCAATGCACTCAGTACTGGCTGCACATTGTAGATTTGCATTATCAAAGATGACCTGGTTTAGCAAGATAAATGCCTCAATAAAATGTAGTCTAGCTCTATAAACAGGTCAAGTATAGGTGAGTGGAGATCACGATCGTCCTCCAGTCAAGAAGATTGGCGATTTGAGTGGACGAAAGACCAGAATAGCGCTATACAAGCTGAGTCCATTTACCATCTTTAATTAGTTTATTTAGCGTAAGGGTTAGGTTTAGGGTTAGGGTGATGGTGTGGCGGGGGGCTAGCAAGCAAGAGCCTTGCCCAGGAAGTAAACCCATTCCCATGTCTAACGCATCGCCAAGTCTTACGCATGTATCCCTGCCACCTCAATGCCATCCAAGCAAGACATCGGCTCACATGCGGAGATGTCAACATGTTTGCATTGATGCAAAATGTCTGAACAAAGGGAGTGAGAGAATCAGTGCCTGTGTGTCTGAGTGTGAGAGTTTGGGAGTGTGTGCATCTATGGAGGTGAGTGTGTGCGTGTAAATGTAGTATAGAGAGAAAGTTCTGATATTCAAACAAAACCTGTTGAGTTTTCTGAATTCTATTTCTTTTTTTTTGATAAATGATTTATTGTTTGACAGCTCAGGTCCCTATAAACAAAAATCTATATTTTGTGTGCACCTTATTAAAAAAACCTACATATATGGCAGATGTAAACATTTGTATGTTTTTTGTGTCCATTTGTTCAGCTCAGGGATGTTCAGAGAGCACTGTAAGTAGTTCAGTGCAGTCAGTTCTGTTTTGAATAAAATGGTTGGAAATGATTGTTTTTTGTATTATTATTAATCGAAAAAATAAAATTGACGGATTAATCAATTATTAAAATAATCGTTAGTTGCTGCCCTGATATAGAGCTCTGGGCAAGTAATAAACTGAGATGGTCTAGTTGCATACATTGTCAATAAAATAGTCAAATAAATTACCCTCTGATCCACGTCCCAACATGGGTGACCCTCTGGACCCTGGATTGGTGCTGTAATTAAGAGGGGTCCTGCGAGCATTAGCATCCTCATACATGCTTGGGCTAAGTTGCGATTTGCTAGCCTCCTGGTGAGTGGAGCGCAGGACGGAGCCGGTGGAGTTGACCACGGTGTGGCGCACTGCCTTGCCCTCCTCGTACTTGGCCCGTTCCATGGCCTCGAGCTGGGGCATATTGTGGGGAAGCTTAGACGGACTGGTGATTAGAGACTTGACGTTGTGCTTGATGGTAGACTGGTTGAGAGGGTGAATCTGGTAAATGAGAGCAATAACATGTCAGTAATCAACTCACATTATAGTTTGCATCTGGTATGTTTATTAGTTAACAGGTTAACACAGTCAAATACAGCCTCAATATCTCAGCCCAGAATATGCTAATTTGTTCGCTAAAGTGGTCTAAAAATGGCCGAGGTAAATGCTGGTCTGGTGTGAAAAAGTTCAAATTGTGTTACCTGCGACATGGAGCCCTCCATAACCCTCCTTTCTGACAGGTCAGGGGTCTTGCAGAGGTCCTGTGCCAGCTGATCCTGCCTGGGGATTTCGTGAATGGAGCGTCCCATCTCTTTGATGGTATTGACGCCCTCATAGGGCTTTCCCTTTCCGATGCCCCCTTCAAAGGAGCGGATCGGTGGGCTCTCTCGCTTTATCTGTTTTCCATATTTCATGGCATCTTCATAAGTCTCCGCGGCTGTTCTTGGTGTTCCTAGAAAAATGTGAAAAAGTCTTATCGCCTTATATCAGAATCCGGTGCTACTTACAAGCAGGAATGGGAATCGTTTGGGTTTTTTCCAATACCAGTGCCTAAACTGTGCTTTAACCGAGACCAGCATAAAACAACGATTGGCGACATTAAAGTAAGCTTCTAAAAATGTAACAATAGTTTATACTGTAATATAAATAAATAAATACAAAACACAAACTACAGTTTCACGAGGGACCGGCCAACAGGATTGGAGGGAGTGTAGTTGTTGCGGAAGCACGCTCTGTATCCATTGCTGCGAGCGTGCTCGCCTGTGTGTGGGAGCGCAAGTGTCTTTGGGTGTGCAAGTGTGGCAACGAAAAACTTCCAGCCTTTAATAATGGTAGGGGAAACACTGACTTAAATGAATACAAGTAGATGGTATATGGCTAGCTAGCTACTGTAGCTATACAAACGGTAGGGAATTGTTACCTCCTGCAAAGACGGAGTCGTAAGAGTAGCACAAATTAAGTATTTAAAACTGCTCAGGCACCAAAAGGAAACACCAAAATCTCTGTTGCGTTTCGGTAGATACCGGTCCTGTAAGCCAATATGGCACCGGTTTCAGTTACCCAACCCTACTTGTAAGCATGAGTGATTTACAGGACTGCGGCTAACTTTACATAGAGCTACCTTGCATGATAGATCCTGTGATCAATGGTCTTTCCTTAGGCTCTCCATGTGGACCTTCTCTTGGCAAGGCTCTGCTGATCAACCCTATAAAGCAAACAAGCACAATCAATCTTCTGAAACAGAACAAATAAACCAGGACTCTGTATACTTCTAGGCAGCCCAGCAGTACCTTCAAATGGTGCTCCCTCCCTGGCTGGGTGTCCCCTTCCCATTGGTCCCTCCATCATGTCGTAGGTACGTTTCAGCTCATGGCCTGTTCTGGGGCTGCGGGTGTTTTCCCTGGGGTTCTTGATAGCTTCCAAACACACAAGATAGATGATGAGGTATGTGTGCGTGGTAGAGGAATACCAGATATAACTTGCACCAACATAACACTTACCATCATACGAGAGTATGTGACCACTCTTGCCTTCGTAGATGACATGACCTTTAGAGAGCTGTTCTCCCCTTGACTTGTCTGGGTTGTTCAGATCCTCTGTGGCCAACTTTGTGATAGTGCCCTTCAGGAGGTCAGCAGCAATGCTGGGCTGTGGAAGAGCCGGTGTGCCCTGTTTTTATAGAGGAGAGCATATAACATATAATACAACATAAAAAAGCAGTCACTTTTGCAGCAATAATCACTTCATCCATTTATTACCTGAGTGATGGATCCTCTCGTTGTCAGACCCTCGCTCATCTTTGATGGGTTGCCTCTGCCATCTTGTACGGATGTAACTGCACCTCCTGGAAAGTTAAAAGGGAAAAGAAGAAAGCTCTTACAATCAGAAATTAATCTATTTCTAATTTTATGTTTAAGTTTTCAAAAAAGACATTGCACTGCGAGCCTACTCCTAGTAATGTGACGGTCTGTGTCCTACCAGGCTTGTTGGGATCCTGCTGCCGAGGCAGACCCAGAGAGATGGAGCCCACCGTGCTCTTACTCCCCTCTGGGCCATAAACAGAATGGGACGACAGGTATGTGCCAGGAGTTCCCTGGAAAAACAGGAACAAAGATAACATTTCAAGGTCAGGTCAATGAGTTCATGAAAACAAAAAAGTAATGTCAAGTGACATTGATTTTCTTTATAGGTCAGATATTATCTTACAAACTGATGTAAATGATATAACCGCTAATGTTGTCAACATTAACGCGTTAATCTATGGGACTAATGTGGCCCAGATTCTTCCAGATTCTCTTTTTAAATACACACAAGGCGTGAGAATAAACTGCTCACAGTATACCGTTAACTCCGTCGTGCTGCCGCTCTCCCCATACAGCCCCTGAACCAGGCTGTCCCCCTCACCTGAACCCCCCCAGGGCCATGTAACGTTAGCGTTCCTTATGAGCATCAATGTACCAACACAGATTCATAAGAAATACTTCAACCATCAGTTCACGTTACCGGGAGCCGTACTCTGTTAACGCCACCTCGTCTACCGGCATCCGACCGGCGTTATTGGTGAAGGCCACTTAATGCCTTAACTTTCACACGTTTAGAGGCTGACTAACATCTTACCGAGGCTGTGACGGTTTTGTAGATTTAGTTTGAACTTCATGTTATGAATAGAAATTCATCAAAGTGAGCTACGTTATAATTGTAAATCAGTAACTTTACACACGTGGGGAGATTGAATTCACAAAGAAATTGAACTTGGTTGCTTTGCGAGCTTTTGTAGTATGATTATAAAGTAACTATACATCCTTTTTTTGTTATATGGAGCGAGGAGGAAGAAGCATCAAGCTGAAGGAAAACAATGTGTGTGGTAGCATTCAGCTACTGTACTGTGGACATACTGTGTAATGTCTTAAAGTTACAGCTTAAATAGTTTGTATCCTTTGCAAGAGAAAAAAAGTACTTTCATACAAGTTAATAAATATGTTTGCCGTTGTGGTTTTTATTGACAGTATTGATTGATTTGCTGTGCTTTGGGGGTTTCAATATCACTTTTAGCTGAAAGTACGTGGCATAATCGATTTTAAATACATTTACTATAACCGGAAATTGCTCTTCTCTCAGCTTGAAATACATCATCCGGGGATAAATCCTACCTTTCTAAATAAGACAAAGATGAACTTCTCTATCTGTATTTAATAGGTTTTTACTGCTAGGCAACAGGAGCAACGGAGGTAAAGCTGATTAGTGTCTAAAATACACGTTTGCCAGTGATTTCTCGTTAATTTAGAAGATTTAGTCTTTAGAAGAAAAATAAACTCTTAACAGCCACAATTAAAATGTATATGGTCCTTCATTGGAACACTAACACATTGTCTGCAGTATTTTGCCTGAGTTTGTGCTTACGTCAAGCTAACTGAGTCAACTCAACAACAACATGTGACTATTATGGTTCAGGGCTGAGATCTGGTTACGATCTGCTTCACCGTTTTGAATTCAGCACAAATTAACCTTTACAATTTTACAGCAATTGCATGGTTGGCCTTGATCCATAAAACAGTGTTTGGTGTGCAATGGAGTCTTTTGTGTTCATTCTTTCAGCACGTAGGAATTAAATAATTAAAAAAGGGCCCTGTGGATATTTATTGTAAACAAATAAAAGTTGAATGCGTTCAATGTTATTCATCAAAACACAGTTCATTCAAGTAAACCTGTTGTATGTATTTCTAGGGTTGTTTGATTGTCATTGAATATCTTCACGTTTCAGTATCAGTGGAATATTGTGAAACTATTTGAAGGAACATGTATCCCCCCTCGCGCATCACTGCTTGAATGAGAAAAACAAAATGGGGATGCACTTAATTGCATAATTAAAAATGAACACAAACACGCCATTGCACTTCAAGAGGTAAACTCCAGAGAGATAATGTAAGGTTTGTTTTCGTGTGAATGTCAGTGTTGTGTGTATTAAGAGCGGGGTTTCCGGGTTCGACAGTACACCTTTAGTGCCGTCCCTTTGGCGTCATACCTGCGAGATGGATCCGCCCTGGATGAAGGAGGGCTTGTCCGTGGGCTTGGCGGTTGGAATGAGAGGAGGAGGAGAGGGAATGTTGGGAGGTCGACTGGGTCTGCTGAATGTCACGCGGACTCCATCTGTCATACTCTGGACCAGCTGGTTAGCGGCAGGGTGGAGGACTGTTGACAGAATGAAAAAAGTCATCAGAGATGACTACGTACAAGCAGATATCTGAGGACCAAGTACGTACGCAAACAGCATAGTATTACAAACCTTTTGCAGAGAAAGAAAGCCTTATATCGGCGCACACAATAGTTGATCCACTAAAGGTTCCTGCATGTCAGACACCAAAACTCAACCAACCCAACATGAAGGGTTCATTTAACCTCCAATTTACATCAAAGATCTTATAAGAAAATATCCAGCTTAATTCTGAGTCACACCAGCATGTGACAAAGTGATCACTGAAGACTTTGGTTGTTAGTTTATCCTTAACCTGGAGGTAACCATGGTCAATGCCTGCCGTCAAAATGGATCATACCTCACACCCACACACACACATACAAGATCGAATGCTCTACACCAGGGGTGTCAAACGTACGGCCCGCGGGCCGGAAACGGCCCGCCAGGTGGTTCAGTCTGGCCCGTGGGATAAATCTGTATTACTGAAAAAAAATAAGAATACACTTCTATAAAATCTGCAGTTCCTATATTGTCCGCTAGTGGCGCTGTTTCACGTCTATCGCTTTACCCGCATTTTCTGTTGACCCTGGCACCCTCTTCAGTGAAATGTCTTTGTCAAAAAAAGAGAAAAGTGGACACAGTGTCGGATTTTTCAAGAAAAATGGACCTCTTCCTACATGTTCATGGAGGTGAATCACAATCACTGTGATCAGTTTTTATGCATGATGCACTTAAATAAATGTTAAACTGGGTGAAAATGTTGTTGAAATTGCACATTACTTTTCTTAAAAACTCTTAGGTTCTTGATAATATATTTATTAAAAGCACAATTCATTGCATATAAAGATTTTTATAATTTACTTCTTCTCTGCACTAATACAAAGACGAAAGTGAACTTATTGTTAGTTCTATGTCATTTTAGAATGAGTTTACTGGTCCGGCCCACTTGAGATGCGATTAAGTTGTATGCGGCCCCCAGACCAGAATGAGTTTGACACCCCTGCTCTACACTCAACAAAATCAAAAACAGAAATGGTTGTGCGAGACCTCCTACAAGCAGCTCTATGACAAACTTATAAATACTTGGCGGGAGGCCGTGTCAAACATATGTATGAAATAGGAAAGGTATTTCTGGCCATATGTGCTCGTGAATACTGAATAGTTCTTGCCTGTGTTTATGATTTTAAAGCAGGTGAAAAAATCTTTGCTGCGTAGATTGTTATATTTGGTAAAACACGATTAATTGGGACGTAAATGCATTTGGGGTGTTTTTATTATGCATTTATGTTTTTCCCCATTAGGGGAAATGGTTATAAAAACATTTACATAGTTGTGCCATGTTAAGCATCATATTATTCACAACAAATTGAGCCCATGACATACTACATACTATATAATAAACAAAGTGAGGAGATAGTGAATTAATGAGCGGATGTGATCGACAAAGCCAACGCAAACAGAAATTATGCTCTCATCTTAGCTTGTTAGTCATGAACATGGGAAGAAACTGGGTATGAAAAGTCAATTTACATCAAGAAAATGATTCACTCACTCAACATCTTTCTGAGGCAGAATTTTGTAAAAAGGCCAAAAAGTGGGGTGAAAGTAGTGTGGCAAGGTTCTTAAAAGAAACAAAAAGGACTGAATATGTATGACTGCTACTGCACATTTGTACAAGCGCACATTGTACTTCTATTTTCTTTTATAATCACCAACAAACTGAAAAATACTATGCAGAAAACTGAAGTCATAAAAACAATACTTTAAGAATTTAATAATTCTTGAAAGGTCCATGTTTCCCCCATGTTTACGGTTAACAGACAGAACAAAAGCTGGTCGGAGCGTGCTCGCCTGTGTGTGTGTGTACAACTATCTTGTTGGAATGGGGTGCCGATTGGGAGGGTGGTGGGGGAGTTTAGGGTATAAGATATTGGAGCCAGGAAAGCCAAGTTTGTATCAGCAGAGGAAGGGAGGAGGCAAATAGGGAAGGAAGGAGTTGTTGAACATGTGTGCTTTACCTGGCGGCACACTGTAGCGGGAGGAATTGGGGTCTGGCTGGGGTGAGGCCTTACTCAGCTCCCTGGGGGAGAGTCTGTAGGGAGAGCCTGGCCGACCAGAGTGGACCTCCTGGTCCAGAGCCAGCTTCATGTCATAAGGCATGTAGGGTAAGGGCTTACCTGCAGTACATGGACATATGGACAAAGGGAAGACATCCACTATTAAAACAAGAACCCAATGCAGGTGAGCATTGCATCAGATCTGACGGGACGGCCTTGTACAACCAACACCGCCAATTGGACACACACCGTTTTGAAAATGGCTTAGTGTCAAAGCTCAGCTGCTCTTCTCGGCATTCTAAAAAGGTGCTAAAAGCTTTGCAAAAATCAAGTTGCAAAGTAGTCTGCCAAGTGACTTCACCAGCCTGCCCTTTGAAGCTAAGTGGCAACTTAAAAAAGTCCCATTTGTCATACAAAAGGATTTTCAAGGCATCAATGGTGATTTTTGCATTTGCATCATATGTGAAACTGCGTCAGCTAACGTTTTTTTCTTGGCTACGGCTGAACTACATTACGACGGTCCTGATCACCCTTAAATGTTTTCCTCTTTTGAAACAGAATAAAAATGAATGGGGCCTATGGTATGCAGCTGTTAAAAATAGTGCAATGCTAGCAGCGACAGGGGAGAAGGCTGACGGATTGATGAACAGGAAGAGGGAGCAATGAGGACAGAACGAGGATAGTTTTTTTTATTTTCCTCTTACCATCTCTGTCTATCACACTGGGGTTGCGGGTGTTGAAGGGTGCTCTGCGCTCCAGGTCTCCCTGATCCTGCCTCTGCTTCTCCTCTTGGTGCGCTGACTCATGCACGGCTTTGATCTGGTGCTGCAACATGGCAAAGCCACTGATTGGCACGCCGCCGGGGCCGAAAGGGCCCTGCACCTGGATATAAACAAAGAACGGAAGGAAACGTTGGTACATTGAATGAAACCCTGATGCGTACCCTGCCTCTGTGCCGTGGATCAACCTGAAGCACTAACAATAGGTGGGATGTTGGCAGCCCGCTGCTGCATCTGCTGGATGTTGAGTTGGGTTTGCTTGGGTGAAGACACTAGCACAGAGCCTGGAGGGTTGAGCAACGTGGGCTTGTCCATGGAGAATATTCTGCAGAGGCACAAAGCGTAATGTAAATGTCACACTCAAAAACCATAAACAGGACTTGTTCTTGTCAACCGCAGTTATGTACGCAGACATAACTGAGAAACATGAAAACACACCTCTGTCTTTCAGACTCTGCTTCCACATCCTCGTCAGCACTGCAGGTGGCGCTGGAGTCATTATCCGAGTGGAGTTCACTGTTCCGCTCAACGTGCTCTCCCTTTTCTCCTCTCTCTCTGATGTCAGGCTCCATCTTGATTTGAACCTCTCCGGTTTTCATGTCAACATCCTGAGGTTCAGTCTTGGGATGCACTGGGGTTGCATAGGAGGCCATTCTGGCCTTTTCTTCCTGAGATCCTGTCTCACTCTCTGGGCTTTTCTCTTCCTTGACACAGAGCCTTCTGTATAAAGGCTCCGGGGCCTTTCCATTACTGGTTTGACCTTTGTCCGGGTCAGAGGAATGAGCATCTCTTGGAGCACTGTCGGCCCTCTTTGAGTCCCCAGACTGAGAGGGTGATGGAGCACTCTCTGTATCAGAGCTGTTCTCACCGCCTGAGGAAGCATCCAAAGATTAATTAGTGTGCATTAAAAAACGCAAGCCAATTTCAATGCCTTAAGAAAACCACCTGAATATAATAATTCTGAAAAAATAAAATGAATGAAAGTCAGCAAACACACATCTTATTTTGTTATGTAGAAAAAGCTCTACTTAGAAGACTAATTGAATCAGGATTGTGAAATTCAAAAAACGTACAGAAGGCTGAAATTCATTTCCAAAAATATCATGGCATTCCATTGTTTATGCTTTGACACACAGATTTGTTTCTAATCCATGACCACATTTAATGATCTTGCTTCATAGCATTTAAGATCGCTTGTGCTAAAACTAAGGCATCAAAGATACAAGAACAGAATTTGACCATAAACTAATAATAAATCTGATAATCTGTTCTTTGCAAAAGCGAGCGTGAACCAATTGCAATTTTTAAAAAAGGATAAAAACAAAAAGGAATTTGTGTCTGAATATCCCCCATCCTTGTGATAGGATTTAAAAAAAAAAAAATATCCTGCCTTCCTCTGGTTTGCATGTTGTCTACTGCTGCAGTTGTTGCCATGGTTATGGCGGTCCAGTAGGTATGATGCAGATGAAAATTATATCAACCAGAATCAGCCAACATGACATTGTTAGTGAGAAAACTTCAACAGAGCTTTACGAGTGGGCCTTTTTGCTCTGATGTATTTAGTGTTACATCAACAGGCTGCTGATCACCAAGACCTCTGGAGTGCAGTTTGGGTTTCCATGGAACAAAGTCAAATAAACATGACAGAAAAATCTGTGACCTCCCACCTCCCAATACTGCATGTGAACTGGAAGCGGTTTAAATTACACATAACTTGTCTGAGCCTTTATGGGATAAGGACTATATAACTTTATATATTTATTTTTTAAAACACTGTTTCGTAGTTTATCATCCATTTATATTTGTTGCTTGTTTTCATAGGAGGCTCCCTTCATCGTGCAATGCGAGCAAAGATAAGGACCTCTGGAGAACAGGGAGGCGGGTAGACGGGCAGTCTCGCTGGATCAAACAAGTGGACCGGTACTTTGTGTTCAAAGAGCAGCCTTTGTTGAGTCTTCAAAGCCATGAATTGTTATGCAATAGGCGCCCATGTACTCAGAATTGGTTCATATCTTTCATCTCCACATCTCCCACTTTGGCTTCTTTTCATTTGATCCTTTTTATTCTCTCGGTCTCTTATTAAAACTAGTCAGTAGAGACCAAACCAAGTTCAACTTGAATTGAATCATAACAAGTCAGACACTCCCAGCTTTGCATTGTACTTATTGCCACGCCGTTTTTGTCCACACACTCTTGACTCAACGGTGTGTCCTTCACCCAGGACTCCAAAAGAAATGTGTTTGGGCATGCGCGTCTGCGTGTGTACTGATGTCCAGATCATTCATCTCCCTCACCTTCACTGTCATCTGCATTGTCATCGTCATCTTCATCGTCAGGGGACGCCGAGGCAAGACCTTCACCGTGAGACCGATTAGCACGAGCCCGCCGTGTGTCCTGAGAAACAGAAAAAGTAGCGTTTTGAGTCCGTGCGTTACTGTTACAAGAGTTCAACGAGCTAACATAACACGAGATATCAGGCAGCTTACCTGCTTATGCTGCTGGAGCAGGTTGTCCAGATTGTGACGTCTCTTGTAGTTGAAATAGAAATTCTTGCACTGTGCCTCGCTTTTGGTGCCCACCATTTTGGCAATGGCAGTCCAGTTTCGCCCGTGGTCAACGAGCCCTGGCACAGACAAAAAAACAAAGAAAAACAGACAAATTCAGCATGGTCGATTTCAGTCTTGTGTCAGTCAGACACTTGAGAAAAGATCCGTTGTCAAGTGTCATGAGCTAATACTCTATTAGACCAATGACAGGAATTTCACAAGAAGCACTTTAATTGGATTCAACTGAAATTATCTAAAGGAAGCGTGGTGAAGCCAAGCCATTCAATCCAGATTTTACATGGATTTAGTACTTTTCATTCTTCCACCAATGGTGTGTTGGTGCAATTGCAGTGATTCAAGAGGATGCAGGGAATGCATTCTCAACCATTGCAGTTGCTATCAATGAGGGCAAACCGTTGGTATTTCTGCAGAATGACCCTGTACTCCGTTGCCGTGGTTTTACTGCTGGTCTTGCCCGTGCCGTTGAGTAGTGAGCTATGCACACAATCAGCTTTGAGGGCCTGGCTAAACTTTGACACCTCTTTGCCAAGCTGCAGTGAACTGAAGACTGCCGTTTAACTTTTGCATTAAGGCCTCTACTCTATAAATCCTGTGACCCCAGTGACCTCCCGGGCCCTCCTGAGATGAGGGATACTGGCAGCGTGACAAATCACCAGAGAGCTAAAAGACAAACCCCATTACTGCGTGAGTTCAATGAGGGAATGGGGGCATTGTGACTCATCTTTGAGTGCAGCTAAAATGACGTTCATGTAGCCTCCTTTGTTTTGCCAACTATGGTATCTCCATCCAGCAGACATAAAATCATTTTGCACCTAATCACGTCAACTTCTTAAGAATCTGCACTGTTAAAAATAGTATTCCTGAGCACGGCTAACGACACATTGTACATGGAATATTTCCCCCAAGTTGTAGCACTCTTTACTTAAAAGGTCTTATATTTACACTTGAGGCTTCATGACAGCTCCATTATTCATTCCACGACAAATGACAATATGTAGAATAGCAGAGAAATAATCACACTTCCTCAGTGCTGCCAGGTTTTTTCATTCCTGGATTATCATCATAATAAATTACTATATTATCCTATATTACCCGCTGAGTCCTCGACGAAAGTCCTTAAGAAAAGTCAACATTTTTTTTTTTACTTTGGTTTAACAGATACTTGGCATGGCATATATATATAATTATTCTAAATATGATACATATTCAATTTCAAGACAACTTTTGTGAAGCTCAGGTGGGTTAGCCTGGTATCAAAACCCAGGATATTGCAGATCAACATGTTGCTAAGTCCAACGCATGGCTTAGAGGGAAACTGTTGATGTGCTTGTACGACCATCCATTCCTGGCAGCGTGGGATATAAAGTGATATCGGCATGTGCCATGTCATCTGACTAATGGAGATTGTGCAGGTCTCTTTTAAAGGTCTTTTGCTTGTGTTGCTCAGGGAACCCTACATCAACAAAGCTGAGCAAAAAGGGGGAGAGGACATACTTAAGTGGCTGTAGTGCAGTGAGAGGCCAGGCATGATATTCAGCAAACATTTTCAAGAAAAAAGTAACATAAAAAAATTGTACAGGAAAACGTAAATAATAGATCGTGATCTTCGGAGGAAAGGACAACAGCCACAGTCTGTTGATTGATGGATGGCCTTAATAGATCACTTCCAAGAAGCCAGCGCAGCAATACAGTGAAAAGAAGGAAAATTATCTCCAACGCCCTCCACGGGTCTCTTACAGCCTCAAGTAAAGCAGCAGCACAAGCTCCTATTTGGCAGTGGGATGAGACATCGGATAAAGGAAATATCATGAAAAAGCAAAGCCACAGCAATGCAAAGAAAGAGAAGGACAAATTTATAAAGAAACAATGAAAAAAATTGAAACGCTACCTTTCTTGGCGACTTCCATCTCCTCCTCGGTCCAGCGAGAAGTTTCTCCAGTTTCACCAGCTGCAAAGGAAAAAGACACGGCCCCGTCAGCACTGACAGAAAGACATGGCGCGGACAGAATAGAGTGACAGTTCTCCCTTCGCCTCTCTCACAGGGGGAGGGCCTTAGTCAGCTGATGTAGCTCCAGACAGAGAAGCCGTTGGGAGCCCTGCCTCCCTCCTTGGGAAATGGCCTTGGCACACGCACACAGGCTTTCACATAGTTGGACCCCCCTCAACATGTACACACACATACAAAATGCACAGAAGTGCAAAAAGTCACACGTTCCCCCTTTTGACAGTTCCACCCCCCCAATCTCTCTCACACACCTCCTTTAACTTTCCTGGCATAATTTCAACTGTGCAACACTGGCAGATAGATACACTTTAGCACCTAGCCCACTTACTTCGGAGAAGCACCATGGCTGCAGGGGTTACGACATAGCAAGCAAACAGACATGCAAACTCCACAAGGAAGTCACTAAGAGGAGATTACGGTTGACATTGAGTCAATGATACGCCCAGAGCAGGTCAGAGGGTTAAGAGGATGGAAGGACACGCTGCAGACAGCTGGTTAAGCACATTACAAGATAGACCGAGCATAACTCAGATTGTTGGGAGAGGTAGAGCTCATCAGACAGCAGAGGGAGCAGGTGATGGAAAACCAGAGCGAACTCACCAAACTTAATAATACAGTTTAACACACAGCGACTTGGAAACCTAAAAATCTGAGTGCGCATTGTCTCAGTTGCAGACATCAACCATGACAACAGCTTAACCAAAGCAGCACATTGCCATGGCGATGCAGGTGATACTAAGCCTCCTGAGTAGAGTGCAGCACTGGACAGAATCAGAAAGGCAGCAGATCAACAGACACAGCTTTTAAAACAAGACAAAAATCTTACTGTATGAACACTGAATTGCATGAAGTGCCATTGGCTCTCAATGGAACCCCAATGTTCAGATTATAAAGTCCACCAATTATGATTAAAATAAAACACTGAAGTTGTGTATGTGTATTATGTTTATATTATTATCTTAAACAATGCATTGTTAAGATTACAGTGAATAGCTCACATACAGTGGTGCAGTTATGGGCAACATAGATTTTTTGCATATTACTGCAACTATGCATGTGGCAAAGTATAGTCAGTTGTTCCCTCAACATTATAACAGCGGGCGCAGTTACACATATATATATATATATTATTCTTGTTTTGTTATTTTTCCACACACAGCAGTTCCACACTGACATGAATATGTCGCAAATCTGAGTGCCACCCCCCCCCCGTCGGCCTAGGTTGTAAACCTAGGGGAACCACGGCATTGCCTTTGCACAATGATCATACCAAGAATGAAATTGGCAGAGAAATAGAAAGAAAGCAGTTTATACTTTCATCTACAGGCCCTGACCAACAAAGGGGGCAGCAGCATTCCTCATAACTAGTGTTTTTGCCTGTAAGTAGTGCCACTAGATAATAATTTAGGCTCAGTGCCTATCCAAACAATATAGTGAAAGCATTACATTTACATTAAATGTCATTTAGCCGACGCCTTTATCTAAAACGACTTAAAATAAGTGCATTTCAACCATAAGGATACAAACCCATAAGTATAAATAAACTGCAATTTCATCGATGCGCCGCATTTATTCATACTTCCTTTCTATCCCTTACTTCTGCATCATTAAGCATGTAGCTGTGTTGTATGACAAAAGGACTCACCTTTATTGGTATCCATGGATACCGGAGTCTGGGATTTGGCCGCCTCCTTCATGGACTTCTGCATTGGATCAGACTTGGGGAGCTGCGGAGGCTCTGGCAAGGCGGGCTCGGGGGCGGTGGGAGGACCCTCCTCAGCCGCCACAGTTGCGGCCTCATTGGCCATTGAGCGCGTCGTGATCCTTCCCTTGCGTCGGCCCTGGCTGTTGGCAGTCTTCCTGCCACGCGGCGTGTTCTGCTCCTTTCCGTCCTCGTCTTCCCCAACGTCACACTTGTCTTTGTCCTTGCCAATGTCCCTGTGGTTTTGGATGGGGAACAAATACATGGCTTCAGAGACTGTTGGTAGAGAAAAGATTCTTTATCCTTTGACTCAGCAGTAACAGACCCTTCGGCTAATCCGTTCTTTTCCTTTACGACTTGGCACGTAGAATTTGTCTGTACCAAGTCATCGAGACTTATGGACAAGTTAGCAAGTTGTCATGTTGTTGGCCACGTGCACAACATGACTCCTTACAAGTCACAAGCATCATCACTTCACCAAAGAACTGGGGATGTTAAAAATCCCTATCCCTTAAGTTTACCAGTGATAATTGGTTAATCAAGGACTCTACATTACTCTTACAATATGATAAAAATCAGTCTGCTCAACTATAGCCCAAAATGAGGCATGCTTTGTGAATCTTCTCGCTTGTCTTCATTCCTTTTCTCAGTTCCAGGAAGGATGGCTTCATGAATAGCACAAACAAGAGGTGTGTCTATTTATTGGGTGGAGGAATGTCAATGACAGATTAATGGCGTTGACGGATTAATAGTTATGCTAAATAGGAAGATTAAAAGTCATCAAGCAAGAATATAATGACTATAATAAATAACTGAATGGACGGACACATCCACATTTTAACAAACCTCTCCCATAATTATGATATGGAACCAAGACTGACACCACGTGGGGAGAGCTTTAACTTTAGGGCCTAGTGGACTATAGTTCTCATCCAGGACCTCACCTAGGATCCTCCTTATCATCTTTCTCTTCCTCGTCCTTCTTTTCCTCGTCCTCTTTTTTCTCAGATTTCTCGGTTTTCTCCTCTTCGGTTTTTTCGTCTGACTTTTCTTCCTGTGAGGGACGCGTTATTTGCTGGAAACAAAAAGGGAAAGAAAAAAAATGTCAAAGTGTAGATTACTAAAAAGAAGAAAAAAAAGAAACACTTCAGTCTTTAAAGATATCAGAAGACGCTAATAAAACTGGCCTGTTATACATCCACAAGGTCAAAATGACCATATCACATGGATGAATCTTCCACTAGTTGGAAACTGCAATTTATGCAAACTTTCTGCTTCACCCTCCTGAATGCTATCAAGCAGTAGCAACTTCAAGTTGTAAGGCAGTGCCTGCATTGGCCCTGTGAGCCCAGAACAGAAGAAAAGCATACTTCCACAAAGTGAATATGATCCCAATTATAATGACTGAAGGTGCAAACTAAGGGTCTACGGCAGGGGTGTCAAAACTCATTCTGGTCTGGGGGCCGCATACAACTTAATCGGATCTCAAGGGGTCCAGACCAGTAAGCTCATTCCAAAATTACATAGAACTAACAATAAGTCCATTTTTTTCTTTGTATTAGTGCAAAGAAGAAGTAAATTATAAAAATCTTTATATGCAATGAATTGTCCTTTTAATAAATTATAAACAACATAAGAGTTTTTAAGAAACGTATGTGCAATTTCAACAATTTCAAATTTTCAACCAGTTTAACATTTATTTAAGCATAAAAACTGATCACAGTGATTGTACAAAGTTGCAAAACATTTATTGACAGTTTTGTGGAAGTTAAAACGCTGTCCTGCATGTTAAAATACATCAAAATGTATAAATGATTGAAAATCCATTTTGCTTCTGGGAAGCAATTCTGAACACATGACTCCACACACAGCGCAACAGCGCCACTAGCGGACAATATAGGAACTACAGGTTTTATAGAAAAGTTTGTTCTTATTTTTTTTTCAATAATGCAGATTTATCCCGCGGGCCAGACAGGACCACCCGTGGGCCGGTTCCGTTTGACACCCCTGGTTTAGAGCTTGAGGGGTGGGGGGGATTTTCCTCAAGCCTGTAAATTGATATATGACACAACATTGTAAAAAGAATGCTGATACTTTTCACTGATTCGTCTGCTTTAGCTACAAAATTGTTAGTGGTAAAAAACACCTTTTACTTGTCCGCCAACTATTATGGTCTAAATATTATTGCACATATTTGTGCTATAGAACAATTATCAGGTCTTAGATTGCTTCCCTGTGAGCAGTTTCTTTGAAAAAGCAGCTGGAATCTCGCAATGTCACAATTTGCGTAAGATTTGCCAGCTCCCACATCCCACGAAGACAACACTTCATGTAATGCGTTTGGGTCTGCCAAGCCGGTGACCAGGAGCTATACTTAGCCATTTCCAGTGCCTAAAAAGTATTAATGTAATTTCTTTGCAATGACTGTTTCCAGTAGGACAAAAATAGGGTGAACAAAACAATACTGTGGAAAACTAACCGCAGTGTGACCCGTGCAGGTCTATACGCATCAATTAAAAAGGCAGTCCTTCAATGTTAAGCAGGAAATGTAGTGTTCGCCGCTAAAAGAATGTGGCACAGATCACTAACGTTTTCTGTGTGATCAAATTGTGTCATTGTGTCCTTCTGGTGTCTGGTGAACGCAAACCGGTTTGTGATGTGATTAACAAAAGATGCAGGCAGGTAGGTAGGATTAGGGCCAAATTCTCTGTAAATCATTCCAGGTAAGAAAAGAGCTCGACCGCTACCATCGCTCGAAGTATGATTTCACTGATATACGAAGATAATTTTCGTTCTTTTTAAACTCGAGATTTGAGTTTAGACACAAACTCCCAGAGTCGAGTGGAACACCATACATATTTAAAAAATGGGAACAGAGAAATATTCTTTGTTGTCGGCGCTGGCACAGTAGCCACAGAATCCCATGCTGGTACCAGATGGGGCCAAGGAATGTGCTCCACTGGTAAAGGCAAAATATATAGTCTGGAAAGAGGATAGTAACCCCACCTAAAAAAGGAAAAAAAAGCAGGGTTATAGTTCCCGGTCTTTTTCGACAACAAGGATCTTCTGCACACGTGGATTCCGCCTTCTATGTCCTACTTCACAGTGGGATAAAGTAATGCCAATCGACAAGTTGTAATGCTCAGCACTGATGCTTAGGGAGGAGTTAAAAAAAGAGGTATATGTTCTAGCCGAAGACAATAATCCTGTGGGTTTTGCTGCAGTGGAGCAACATGACTCGCTAAATAACATTTTCAGAAATGAAAAGAAATCTGCATGTGATGCTCTCATGGCCGTACTTCACACATACCATTCAGTTCATGGTTTAAGCTTAAAGTTCAAACTATAAACAAACGGAAGACCAAACTTGAATTGAAGTTATAGCAGTTAGCTCCTTATTCGAGCTGCTATGCTGTTTTTTGGAGCTAACTGCTCCTGACCATACTAGCAGTTAGCTAGTATGGACCATACTAGCTAACTGCTAGTATGGTCAGGAGCAGTTAGCTCCTTATTCGTCAAGATGTTACTTACAAGCTACTTTTGGGTTCAGTATTTGATGCAGATGAGCCTTATTAGATTATGACCATGCTTTCTACAGTGATTGAAAGGGGTGTTAACCCACGTTTAGAATATCAAAGCCAAAAAACAGCATAGCAGCTCGACTGCAGGTTCAGGGCTCACATTGTAGGTGCACATCTGCATAGCGCTACTACTACTTCAACTCCGGACTCATTGTCTGCATACAGTAGTCCGCGTCCGGATGCTTTTGGCATTGAACAATTTCAGAGACATTAGGTTTTGCACCGCAGACCAGCCTGCTTGGGATCGGTTATCCTGCCCCGTATGCGTCTTTCAGCGAGACTGTGTTCTGGTTGGGGCTGGGAGCACTCGTGTTTGCTTTGGAGGTGGTCAGAGAGCCGTTGCATTCCCGCCTCTGCTCCCACATTGCTTAAAAGAGCCTCTTCACAGATGTTCTCCAAATGTCAATAAGGCCCTCTGGTTCCCTTCAGTTTTTAAATGAAGCTCTCCCCTGACATGGCTGGAATATTTACATTTTTAATACTTCCCTTTTTTTGCCGATTTCATTTTCATTTGGAAATTACCGAGTCACACGACCGTCTTCCCTTACACCGTGAGGAATGTCTCACTCTTGCTTCAGGCATTTTCACAGAAGGAATGCCTTTTTTTTTTTTAAACATACAAAATTATTATAGATTTCAAAATGCTACCAGCTAAATTGAGTACAACTAGTAAAACGTTGCGCTAACAAATGCACATATCTCACACATTTATTTATAAATGCTGATGATCCTTTTATTTTGCATTCTGGCATTTTACCACAAACCACCTCTGGACTTTTGCTCGTCTGATGAATGTATTCTATTTGCAAATTCAACAACGTAATATGGCGTATTTATAGGCTTATGTTGAACATCATATCTTATCTAAAGTGATTTGTGTAGTAAAAAAAAAATCTCTTAAATATGATCAGGGCTCCCAGACATTTACCAAATGACTGCAACTTTACGCTGACAAACTGGAATAGAAAAAATACTTAGTTTTCAGCTTTGGGAGGTCAGTGAAATAGTCGTGAAAGTTGCAGCATTACATTACATGCATCACATCATGGCTGGGTGACTGCATCGCTTCAAAAGGCAGATTAATATAACAAATCAATAAAGCTTTCATATGGATTACAGAAGGTAATAAAATGCCACACTGAACTGCAGCTTGTACGGAATTGGCGGGTGGACCAACGACAGCCTCTTGCCTTATTTTGCAGAGTCCACAGCAAGCAAAACGATAATTTGCATGCACTTTTTTTGTTTGTTACATGTTAATATCAGATTTACATTTTACATCTGACATGTAAACTGTTAAGTGGGGCACTAAGGCTTTCAACAAAAACCATATGGGTATTTGGCAATTTCTCACTGTTATAACGTATTTATACATACAATTAAATGACTTGACATAAGCACTTTAATAAAATTGTACGGGCAACAGATGCAGGACATAAATACACCAACAATTGTCTGCATGGCTAACATTTAACGATTTATTAGTGTTGTGTAGATACTTTTATAAAAAGGCACGTGGGGCCTTCTAAATTATGTTTTTTGCAGTGCAATGGATGGGGGGGTGGGGGGGGTAGCCTGTGTAGGGTTCCCACAAGAGTACGTCATGTTGTCACTACTGTGTGCTCATAAACCGAGTGGGACGTTTGAAACACAATCCTCAGAAGGAATTTTAATGAAAGCCAGCGTGTCACACTAGGCACTACAATATATATTTATATTTGCACAGCTTCAACTTGACTGCTACATAAAAATAAAAATAAAATAACGCGTCTCCACGTGTCTTGTGATTTGACTGCGAGCCTCACGTTCAAGACAAAATACGACACAGGAAAAAAAGAACAAGTTCGAAAAGGGGAAAACAAACAGTTGTATCGACTAAAAAAAAGCAAACCCTGCGTTTTGACGGCTGGAGACGGGACGTTACCTGCAGGCTCATTTGCTGGTCATAAAATCCCTCTTGCTACGCCGCGAGCCACAGTTTGCTGGCGCGGTGGACGCGCGTTTATCCGGCGGTGCTTCCATAGCGGCTGAAACGGTAGCAGTCGAGGGGCAGGACAGCGCCATAGCAGAGCTCCTTAGAAGGGCTGCCGGGCCACGGCACTGCCGCACATATTCCGGGAAAGCGTGTCATCAGGCCGCTTAAGCCGCCCAAAGAATTGTCCATCTCACATGCACGCACTAATCTATGCGGGGTCACTCGAGGTAATCCCGGGCGAGCACTCCTCTCTGATTGGCACTCGCAGCAGCGCGCAGAGTTTTCGGGCCTGCCTGAAGGCTGGACAGTACCAACTCAGCTCTTCCAGAGGGGGGTGGCTGTATCTATCCCGCTCTCTTCCCCCTCCCCTCCCCGTCAATGGGAACAGAAGAACGAGGAAACGGAAAGCGGAAAAAAATAGCCCGCGTGCACGCGCACACGCGATAAACTGCCAGCACTGACCTTTTCCTCTCAGTTACACTCACACGGCCTACATTCCACCGCTATTGCTCACTCTTGGATATCAACTACACCCTGATGTGTATAATGCAAACAAACAAAAACAATAACAGCAGTCACCATATTTTCAACAACCACAGGATGGTTAAGTTACAGACCAGAATCTCAATTGATAGGCCATCTGAAAATATTTTCATTTACAGTGACAGCACATCAAAATGTTGCTTTGGTGTTGCAGCCCTGCGACACATGTAAAAGCCATACTAAAAGAACATTTATGACACCCATGTTAGGTGGTGCACGAAAGATGCTCAACTGGATTTTTAACAACCTCAATTTCATCAGAAGTCAAAACGAGTTCTTGGTAGATAATCTGAAACTGATTGTTAGCTAACTGAGATGGTGAATGATGGTAGAACTTCCTGAGAACAACAAAACCCACTTGCTTAACAAAATAAAATTAACAGACAACAAAAGCTGGAAGCACGTAAAGAAATTGCTGATCAAGCGTTTGTTACACCTCTTACCATGTGAAGATAGTCTTCAACGGTAGTTTATCGCAACACAAGCTCAACAACACAAGAGACAGAATGTCCTGTACAAGGCAAGGCCCTTGGCATCAGTGCAGTGGGGAAAAAGCCCAACAAGGAATAAGAAGAAACAAAAAATTCAACAGAATGAGTGATATCAATATTTAATGACAGCCAAGACAGGCTGGTGGGATGGTGCATCTTCCTTTTGGTGCAACAACATTATTATGAAGCCCACAGCAGTCATTTTGTAGTTTTGTAGCTTCAACTAGTCTATATGCTTGATAAACCGTTTTGATACAGTGACAAACATATTTATGGAGCCACGTGCAGCAGAGACTGCTGCAGCATGCAAACAGATGTTCACGTCTTAAAATGAATCAAGCTTCTTCATATTTGTCATAGTGTCAGGAATAGAGAAAGAACTGGAGGGTCGACCTTAAAAGCTTCAGTGTGCACTTATTCTTCTGATGGAGAAAAGGATCAGCTTTGTTGCCAACTAATCCTTGATCCAGTGCGGCCATTTGAGGACGTCTCACACTCAAAATGTACATCAGAAGACTCAAAACCTTGTCCAACGATGATTTACGGGGAGCATTTTCTAGAATGAGCAAACACCCATCTCTAAAATTAAAGTGTATTCTTTTGAAGTTGACATATTCTATGTTTTACAGATAACGCTGATGTCTTTGAGAGAACTGACCAAAAGAGCAAGTCAAACGGTAGCCATTTCCCAAAAATGTAAGAGTGCATTAGTTACACTTCAAGAAAAGGAGTGTTTCCTGGTTCCCTCCCTGCCCCATGAACGGTGCCAGCTATGTAGGCAGGCCTATGTAGTGGTGTGTGACAGTTTCATGCCACATACATCTGTAACACACTAATTGCACAGACAGAGACTTGACACAGCCGGTAAACAGGTGTGCCTAAAGCCTGACGAAACCAACAAAGCAGGTGAGACCGTCACACCCACAGTTGTAAACGCTCTGGCAATACATGTGTGGCCATTGATCTGCTAAAGGATAGAGAAGAAACCAACGGTTATCTAATAAAGTCTATGGCGTACCTGGTTCCTTCCTCTCCGTCTTCCATAGTTTCGCCTCACCAGCGTCTTGTAGTTGTGGTTCTTCTTGGTCAAATAGTAGTAAAGGACACAGTCAGCCACACACTGAAACGAGAAATGGCATTTCATTACACATGTGACACCGAAACTGGAGGCAACCTGGCCAAGTCCGTCATCATCAAGATGTACAATGAAAAGTTGATATGCGTGGGACGAATGGGTGAAGGATTGAATGGACCCAGAGAGGGCTCAGTATTTTATATATTTATGTGTTCATTTTGAAGAAAAGCAAAAAATGTTCACTCTTAGACCAGAATAAACTGCTTAGATCCGTCTAAAAGGGTCTTAAGAAAAACGATGCACGCCAAAAGCCTTCTTCCAGTTTGTAGGATGCAATCACAACTTGTATTCTGAAATTGTGATCACATAAGACCTATTTACAGTTAGTGGGCAACAAGTTTCGGCAACATAAGTAGCTTCAAAAGACACGCGTGGTTATTGATTCACAAAGATCTCATGAAGCCTAATGAAGCTGTCCGCACAGAAATGTGTGCCATTACTGACAGAGTGCAGGCCACTTCATGCACCTCAGTGATCTCCAGAGGTGACCGAGCTTTGAAATGGCCGTAATGCTGAAGTACTTTGAGAAAACGTCGATGCATTTGGGACCTCAGTTAACAGAACCTTTTGGAAACTGAACCAGCTGCTGCTTTAAAATCGGCCCCAATACATTTGCTGTAACAGGGTTTATAGTGCGTAAAGATCATGAATTAAAATGTAAAGTATTGCATATTGGTAAAGGAGGTTTTGTCTTTAATGGACCACCCGTAAACAGAGACTATCCTGCAATTTAACCAAAAAATGGGCACATTAGACCCGGTTTACCTTTCTCTCCAGGTAGGAAGCAATCAGGCCAAAGTTCTTGGGGTGTTGGACAAACCTGGGAAGAAATGCCAGTCGTTATTCTTGTGCTGAAGCCAAATAGAACATCAGTGAAAGTTCAAGATGGCATCAGGGCCTATGAACCACAGGCGACGAAACATAACCACTCACTTCTCCTTAAAGATCTCCTTTTCGTGTTCGGTCCAAACATTCATGAACTGCCGAGCTTTGTAAACTTTCATGGGGTCGTCGAGCAGGCCGTTCATGTTAATGAACTTCACTCTCCTCTGCTCCGAGTCGTACATCATGGGAGGAATAACTGAGAGTTGTCTCATCTGTTTCTCGTTGTTCTGTGAGAGATGCACAGGGGGATTTGCCTCAGTTGCTCCAACAAAAAACAGTCTGCCTTGTTCAGTAAACACCTTTTGACATCTGCTTCATTTTTAAAATGTGGTTTCACATCTGCACCCACTAATTAATTTCAAAAGCAACTCAAGATGGGACCTACCTCCTGTTCAGAAAGGCCATCAATGATTTCAGAGATCTCATGCTCGCTTCTTGCAATTGTTGCAGAAAGGCCCGTTCCTCTTTGCCCAACCCTGTGGAAAACAGGCCCATGGAGTGTTACCAAATGCTATTGTGCATGCTGTGCAAATAGATCAGTATCCTGCCAGTTTATTCTCATAGGGAATACAATTCCAGGCATCCATGAGCCACTCAACACCAGATTGAAAGTGTTAATATGAGAAACAGGGGCCAGGCTCAAAGCTCTGTAAAGAAATACAGACTGACTACAGACAAGCACGAGTCAGGTGGGCCTCCATTAAGGTGATAGCTGTACAAACATTGTTTAAATGTGAGAGAGCATTTTTATGTCCAGGTTAGTCTGTACAGGTCTTTTAAAGATTATATAAAAATGAAAACATTGAGTGGTAATGATTCAGTTTAGTCCCTCCATCTTTGACCACATCCCCACATTAGGTAGATCCCACACCTGTGTGTAATCCAGCAGACGCTTATTTTCCACTCAAAGCCTTCATAATTTGTCCGATGTAAAGCCACGCCGTTCGCAGTATAAAACCGTAAAAATATATGGAAAGAATACTGTGTATCTCCTTACACAAAACAATTATTTGTCTTACATTAACAGAATTATACACATTCAACTTTTTCACAGTTCAAAGTTCTACTGATGAACCTGTAGAAATAATCCCCAGATTTCTTTAAAAATTAGAACGTTAGTTGCAGGCTTGGCCTGTGTAGTATTGTACACAGTTGACTCTTGCCAATGGAGACCAATAAGCACGGGAGACTGCAAAAGCAAAGATGCGACTGAATCAGTGCGAGTCTGAAACAGCAAATTACGGAAGAACCAAAACGTAGCAAAACGCACGTTGTTCCACAGCTCCAGCATAATGTTGTGATATTGTCCAGTTACGGTTACCTCTGGAAGCGCTCCTGCTGCTCTCTCTGCTTGCGGATTTCAGGGAATTGCCTTTCATAGTACTCCCGTGTTCTGCTGTCCTTGGCTTTGCGTCTGGGGTTGTTCTCCATTCGCTCAACCTTCTTCTCCCATGCTTCCATCAGCTGGTCGTAGCGCTGGCAAATATTCTGTTCCTGCGTACAGAGCGTTGGAAAGGGCCCATCAGCATATTGCATGCCAATAGAAAGAGGATACACTACCACGAGGGCGCAGATAGTTTTACTAAATAAAGTCACCGGCATCTACATTGTTTCCATAAACCCCTGACCGATACACACTATCCCAAAAAATTATAAATAGTCATAAATGAGCACTACTGGGATGCATCGCAGGGAAGAAATTCTCTGGTTTCTGATGAAGTAGAACTTAGTTTCGCTTACGAAACTACTAAGAAGAAAACGCAAAGGAGGTCAAAATAATCTAATTATTCAATTCTAACCATGGCAAAAAAAGACTGACGTCCCTTATTGTTATAATCCAGAGGAGGAAAAAATTCAGGGAATGGTTTTTCCATTGTCAGTACACCTGCTAATGGAACACATTTTGCACATTATTTTGAAAAGAAACAAAAAGGAGCTGCAGTTGAACTGAATGGAGAAGATATGCAAATATTTTTGTATCGGGAGGACAATACAGCCTCACTTCCACTTCACCTTCCTCTTGGCATGATGCCATGTGCACTGTGCCATTGTTCAGAGTCCAAAATGTCCGTCTGAACCCAACAGTTTGCACCCAACAGACTCACTGAACCGTTGCAACAACAAATAACTAGTCGCTTCAACATTGGGAACTTCAGAAATCTTGAAATCACTAGATCCTGAGAGAGAAACAATCAGTTTCCCATGGATAAGAATAGTACTGCCGAGTAAAACCGCTTTCAACAAACAGAAGAAACCAAAACTTCCCTGTGCTGTAGATGAACACATTGTTTTTATTAGCTGTGCTAACAGCGTCTCTCCAGTGATGCTAATGCCAGTCCACCACTTCAGACCGAAATAGCTTTGATTGCCATGAACCTTTTGGAGACAGTCGTTGTCCCCAGATAATAGACCACACACACTTGGTTGGTGGTACAAGGGAAATTTCTTTAAAAATATTGGATGGATTGCGAGGATATTTTTTAAGGGGTCAAAATTTCAGTTGGTTTAATATCAAATACCTGCTAAACTGATCAAAAACAACCACACCGCTTTCTGGACCGAATTTCAAGAAGATTGAAAAGCTAAAGTTTGCAGTATTTGCAGTTTTATTGAAAACATGCTCTCTGTGAAAGTAAACGTTAATACTGAACAGTTTGTTGAATGAGATTGTGTCCATATTACGTTGATTTAAGTAAACAGGTAAGAGAGCACCTATCAAGTTTTGAATGGCCCAATAATAAGTCCTCTGATCAGCTGAGTTCAAACAGCCAGATGGTGTAATGCGACTGTGAAGCTGACCGTGGAAATGGGGGCACCTGTGAGATGGCGTCTACAGCACTGACACAAAACTTCCACAATGCCCTTCCTAGCAGCGGGAGACTTACCCTTTGTTTACGAGCATGGTTCCTCCTTTTAAAAAACAAAATCAGCTTCTTCCGCATGACTTGGTTGCTAAAAAAGAAGAACACTTCATTAGAGGAATGAAGGCATCACTAGGTTGATAGAAGAAAATACAAAATTTAACACATAAACGGGTATGCCCAACACAAAAAAATACTATTATTCATTATTTCAGCAGAAAATATCCTGTCAGAACAAAGGCAAGAGAGACGTAGACCTTTTAGCTAGTTAGCTCAAGTGCCCATTTGTAAGTTTGGCCATTCTTAGAGTGAAAGCCCTTGGTTTATTTCGAGAAAAAAACAACAAAAGAAACAATCATTATTATTAATTATAAAGCTTTTACTAGTATTTTATCATTATAATACGGCGGTGACTAAAGAGCTCCTGCAGCCAGCCTTTAAGAGACGCCCCACATGATGCAGCGGTTGTCACTTCTCCTGTAGACACCTAGTGCGGCTGTGTGCATGGTGAGGTCGGCGAGCGTTCCCTACTTGAATGTCCTTTGTCGTTTCATTATAAACCAAGTATGGTTTATGTGTATAGAATTAACCATTCTTTGTGTTAAAACCTTTTTTTGCCTTAATTGTTTGTTGTTTGTTTTGGTCAATGAGCCTGACCGTAACG
Source organism: Apeltes quadracus (assembly GCA_021346845.1). Classification (NCBI taxonomy): domain Eukaryota; kingdom Metazoa; phylum Chordata; class Actinopteri; order Perciformes; family Gasterosteidae; genus Apeltes; species Apeltes quadracus. Next base: position 4,626,708 of record CM037916.1, on the reverse strand, counting down.
CTTTCCACCTTGCTGTCAGTGGAGCCACACGATCGGGAGACTCGGCGATCAGATCAGACGTAATTATCCGCTGGGCTTATCTTGCTGATTTAAGCACTTCATAAACTACTCTCCTCTGCAGAGATGCTCACTTTCCTTTCAGTGTGGTAAAGATGTCTGTTGGTCTTTTCAAGTCTGACAAGGGTTCACGACATTCATCTGTGCAAGAAATGTAAATACTCACGTCTTGATGTTGTCATGGTACACCTTTGTGTCCGATGGCTGATTGTAGAGGGGCTAAGAGGAGAAACAGCAACACGTGGATTAACAATTAGCTATTAGACAAGCAGTAACCTTAAAGTGTTGTGGAGATAATCCCATGCATGGACAAAAAGCATCATTAACCATTAAAATCACGTACCAGCTCAACCTTAGGACCAAGACCTTCCAGGACTTTATGGGCCTCTTCAGCTTTTTTCTAGAAAAAGAAACAATAGACCGTAATTTAACAAAATAAAATCAATTTAATTGAATCTGTAACATAACTAAATTGGCAAAGCTTCAGAAGAGCAGAAAACGGAACTGTAGCCGCCTTAAAGTGGTAACATAAAAAAAATGCTCCCATGGGGCAACAACAGTTTCCCTGGATCAGTGAAGCCTGGGAGCGTATTAAAGATCAAAACAATACTGAATCACGAACTTCCCTTTTTAATGGGCCCCATCTATAAACTGCGACAAAATGACTGTCTGGCAGACTAAACTCTGGAACAGCTGAACAGCCTAAAGCGTTAATGGCTGAATGGGAAGGGGGGCGTGTCTCAGCACTCGCTTACCACATCGTCTGACACGCATGAACTACAGTGACCTCCACCACCAACACACAAACACACACACTTTCCCCTATTGTTCAGCTAAAATATAGATAAGCAGGATGGCCTGGCTGTTGAACTTCTAGTAATAATAATGTAGCCTTTACTAAATTTTGGATTCAACCCCAAAAAAAGTATTTTAGAAAATGTCAGTGCAGTAAAAACATGGATTTGTAACAGTTTGTAACATCAATAATGCATAAAACACCATTCCAAGAAGGAATAGTGCGCTGAAATGAAAGTGCGCACTCTTATTGAAGAATAGAACCACTACAGAAGTTCTATTTATTCTTGCATTTCCTGCAACTGGGACCACTCAAACCAGCAGCGAGAGGAAATCTTCGGTTTGCATTTGCAGCAACTTCCCTTTCAGTCGTATCTGAGCAGTAACGTAATGGGAATACTTGATAGTATGAGCAGGCACACGAGAAAAATACAACCCCAAACAACAATGATTCCAAGACACATTAGTTTAGCAAAATATGGTTTGATGGAGGAGACGGCAACTCTTTTGCCGTGGTCCCCATGGTTATCCCCTGCTGTGCTGAGCTCATGTAGCTCTGCACAATTGAGAAACTCTGGCTTGGAAAAAAAAAAAGGTAGCGTTTTTTTTCTTTGAGCTTTGAGGATGCAAAGAGAAATACGAATAGAAAAAACATGTCTGAAATTGTTTAGAACACAAAACAAAATGGCCACGGAAAATAAATTGGGATTTCCGAGGGGATTACTAACCCTGTTCTCATCGTAGATGATCTGGACTATGCTGCGATGCTTGTGCTCCACTGGGGGAGGGGTCACTGGCTTCTCTGGCTCCACTGGCTTTGCTGCTTCCTCCTCCAGTTGTTGCTAAGAAACAACGGCAACATAAAACATTTTAACCAATAGCCCACAAGATTAAACACACAGGTAACAATGGGGAGCCTCATTTTCTTCCCATTTACGACCCAATTAAACATTTTGGATTGTTTGTGTCTATTTATTTTAAATATGTAGAAAAAGGTGTATAAAAGGGATGCATGATGCATTGATATGATCTCAGCGCTGCTCTCTCTAAGCAAAACTCCTACGACCATCAAACGGGACTGAATTCCCAAACAAGATTTGAGGAGAAGAACGGCACAAACTAATAAAAAGATTAAGAAAAATAAGCCTGCAGGTCTTCTCCATTTTTCAGAACTTGTTGCGCAAAAACATACGATGATGAACAAGCTTGTTAAGCCATAGATCCAGAGGTATCTTATGAATCATTTTCAAGGATTGCTAATGTGCTGATTAAAAACAAACAAAAACAAGTTGGCTTTGTGTCAACATCCGCAAATGCAGATTCGTCATGACTGCTGCTTGATTATAATTGCAAATTAAATTAATTCTGCCATTTTGTTTGTTGCCTGTTCAGAGACTAAATGTTTTATTGGAACAAGGAGTAGAGCTGTCCATCAACACACGGTAAAGTGTGCGGAAAAGTCTGGTTACGCCCTGTGACCCAAACTGTAAAAGGTCTGACAGTGTCAACTACTCGTGGAACAGAAAATCTGCAGTTTAAATAATTGAAAAAACTCAGCACACATGTTGTCCATTAGCTGAAGCAGCATGCTACTCAGCTTAACCCGGTTTGTAAGGGCCATTTCACTTCTAATCATCGTGACGTATTCATTTCAAATGTGTCAATTAGTGGAACAAAATTAAAACAGACTGGAAGGTATATAGCTAGCCACACTGGATTGGTAGACAATACAGAATTAGAGCACAGGGTCACCGTGCTGGAGCGCTCCTACAATGTTGTACAATAAATAACAAGAGCCTTTCAATGTAGCATTAGAATCAGACATTTGTAATGTGTATTTTATTTATTCACTCATTTGTGCTTAGTGACATAGTGCCACACTGAATTTGGGGTATAGTTCCACCCTTTCTAGGTAACCAACCTGCTTTTTCCTCAGCTTGAAAATCTGCTGTTCCACCTTCGCAATCTCTCTGTCCACACGGTCCATGCTCTGGATCAGCTCCTCTTTGGATAGTTTGGAAGGAGATGCATCCTGATCATCGCCCATGTGTAGAGGATGTCCTCCTGAGGACCGGGACTCCTCTTTGACGGAGAACAGAGACTCCTGGCAAACAAAAAAAAAGCTTCATTGAGCTTACAAAACAAATACGATTTGAAATATGTGGAAAGATGAATGATTATATCTCTAATTTCAGAGAAGGTATTTTTCATTGTGCGGAGAGAATCACTCCTTCTGTAAACGCTGTTGTGCTGTTATTTTAATATCCGTCAACTAGAAATGTAAGGTGGTACAAAAACAACGGTCTCTTTCAGGAAAAAAATGAAAATGTTACTTCTTGGGTTGCAAAAGTGAAGCGGAAAACCCCCCCACCTTTTTTACTTCAGCAGCGGTTCTCAGACCGTCCTGCACTGAGTGGGTCATGGGCAGGACTGCACCCCCAGCAGTGAGAGGCGCGCGGCTGATGTGGCCCTCAACAACAGTCTCCATGCGAGGGCGTTTAGCATCCAAGGAGTCATGCTCTGACTGGGCTGACATGGAGTGAAACTGCTGTTCGTAACCATGGCGCCTCTCTGGAGGCCTTAGAAACACAAGTAAACAAGGAAGTTTACAGAAGCTACATCTGGTTGTCAATGTACGATTCCCAAACTGTAACGTGCGGACATCCATTTTATATGTGAGGGATAGCAGAAGGAGGTAACTACTCTCCAGTGCAAACCATCATAACAGAGAGTTTTAGGAGAAGCCTTACCTTTCAGTGCCAGGGTGGAATTCAGATAGTAAAGAGGGTCTCCTCCGACCCTGTGCATCCTGAGTATGAGTCCGGTAGTCAGCGACGCCGAAATCCTGAGGGTAATAGGAGCACACCAAGACTACATTTATAATTGAATCTGATTAAGGTTAAATATAGTGAAAAAGATAGGGGGGTTGAGGGTCATGAGGTCTGGGGGTACAGAAACGCACACACGCGCTGCAAAGTTAAAACTACAACAATGCACTTCATAGATGAGGTAACCACATCACGCTTCCAAAGAGACAAAGTCCTGTCCAACCTGAGCAACACATCCATCTTATGCAACAGATACGCTTTAGTGTCACTCAATACAGCGGCCTTCTCTGGCTGCTTTATGCACACTTCCCAAAATATTTTTTCTTACTTGCACAACACTGATTGTGTATTGTTCTGTGAGCGCTGATAAAAGCTGTTTGAGGGGCATCCTGGCAGCCCAGGGCTACGAGGCACTCACAATATAATTGCAACGTCCCAAGTTTGGCTGGGGACCTTTATTGCATGCCACCCCCACCCCACTCATTTCCTGTAAGCAATTGGCTCTACTCAATCTTATTAAAGGCAAAGTTTCTAAATGAACTGTATGGCCGTTTCTACTGGTAAACGACACTCCGAGACTGACACAATGTCATGATGAGGTCTATTTGCTGAAGATTTTTTTTTAAATGAACGCTGCTTATCCTATGGGTTGGAAAAAATAAGTTTGGTTTTTATTACCAGTCCCAGAAAAGATGCCTGGTGTTACTTAAGACAAAATAAATGGTGGGGAGGAAGAAAAAGGCAGTAGTACCGCCGAACAACAACTGGCCAGGAAGTGTGGCGAGACATCGGCCGCATTTAAAACTTCTAATCAGTCAGAGCACAATGGAATTACCAGTAGCACAGTCCTGGTTGGATCTGGAAAACTGAATTTTATATTGTTGATGACAATATAATTGATTCAACTCTTCCTAATACACCAACGCTGCAATCAAAAAAGCTTTGGATAAAGACAGAACAAGTGCATCAGCCCTGCTGGACCAAACAAACCTGAACAAGCACATGCAAATCCAAATGCCCCAAAACCTACCACAGACAGTTTTCTGTAAAAAAATTATCTTCCAAGGATGTCATCCAAAATGGCTAAGAAACATTATCAGATATTCACAATGATTAAAAAATTCTCATAATTATGATCGACCTGAATATAACCTGACCTGACAATATTTGACCTGACAAATATCTGGTCAGTACTGAGGCCATTTTTTTTTTACCAATCATGTTCATGACAAAAAAAAGAAAGGCATTTAGGGTCTTTAATCAAATTTGTAGGGCTGTCAACTTTAGTCGACTAATCGGTCGATGCCGTCTTGGTCGACTGACATTCTCATTGGTCGAGCAGTTGCGGGTTGAGGGCCGACGGGCCGCATTCGGTACTCGTCCGCGGGCCGTTTATTTAGTTTGCATGCATTTTTTTAACTCATGTCGTAGGCTGCGGCTCGGTTAGGAATGTGGTTGGGGACCGCTGGTTTTAGTCGACAAATCGTTGCGCAGGACAAGACTTTAGTCGACTAAGTATTTCTTTGGTTGACTACAGCCCTACAAATGTGTCTTATTCAAGTTTAAATACTGAACATTAATAAAAATCCAAGAACTATTAATCATCCACAGCAGGTAAATTATTGTAAAAATCAGCAGACGTCTCACTAGCAGGTAGTCAATGCTATGAAAATACTGTCCCTGCGTCAGTGGAACCAGATGGCACCTCAGACTATGTGCCGCTCTTTAAATTGGTTAAATAGCTTTGATTCTTTACCATCTCAAGTCAAAACCTGCACTCAGTAGCAGTAAAACAAATGGCGGGAGTCCTGGACGAATCGATGAAAAAACATGGCCGAGGCTCAAACGCGACAGGGCAGTGGGAAAGTCTTACCTGTTGGTGCCGCGAGCCGGAGAAGGTGTACTGGACAGAATGCGGCGGGTACCGGCCCTGCTCGCTGCTGAAGCTGCCCTGGCTGGGGGGGTAGCCCGAGCTACTGGACATTGTGACTCTTCAGAAACTCTAGTTAGACCATGTTTGGAGACACATACCACCTGCACCAATACAAACAGAATATGTATCCTTTTCATATTTTAGATATCAAGACAAAGAGAGAAGAAGCACATTGTAAAACAAAAAAAGTCTATTAAGCATCCAGTATGTTAACAAGTTGATATGTAGTCGCTTCAGAAATCGTATTGTTAGTATCTTGGTTCAATCACTAAAGGTATTATTTGACAACAACAACAAAATCAGAAATCCAGCATCACTTTCCTCAAATGTTTCTGTTTCCATGGGGGTGAGTAGAGGCCTGAAGGCACTGCCCTGTGGAAATCACCTCGTAATGCCACTGTGGTTAAGTTAGAATCAAATCTAAAATATCCCATTCTTAGCTCTTTCTTTACCTGTAGTGCATCAACCTAAATCAAGGATATTTAACAAAAGGTGACAGGATGATCTTGAAAAATTAATAAATAAATAGATTTTTGGAAAACCCCAAAACAGCATCTCTCTGGATACAAAGAACGATGGCCGGTTTATTGGAAATGGATATCTGAAATGACTTGATTTGAGGATTGAATTTTTCTTATCTGCTTGGATTGTCTTTATAGTGGACTAAAATATATAGTGTCTAATCAAAACATTCAGATCTACTTCAGAGTTGTAGGAACCCATAAAACACTTTTTACAGTAAGATGGTGTGTAGGTCTTTCTTTACACAAAATATGCTAACAAATTATTTAAGTGGGGCCTAGTTACATTGTAGTTAATTGTATAAGTCCTGTTGGCTATTTTTGCCGGGAAGCATGGACACAGAGTACTTTTGAAACGAACACATTTTGCTAGGTTTATTTTATGGACACCAATCACACAGAAGAAACAATTCTGCGTCACTGGATTTTTTTGTGACAGTGATTCAACATATCAATCTGTGTTCTGCTGGCTCAAACATTTTTCTGCTTAGGATGCACAATTTACAGAATGGCCACAATGCCCAGACATCACGATGCTGTCTTTAGGGATGGAAAAGCACCAACCGCTGCCTCCATAACCAGAGAGGGAAGCTGTTATTTTATTTAAATCCGCAAGCCACAGATTTGTTGGTCCCATAATTTGAGATCCTCTTTTACGATTTCCATAGTTATACTAAAAATATCATCAATGACTAGCAAAAGAAAGTGAATTGTGTTTTTGTTTTTTTTGCTAAACCAAGAATTAAAGAGGCGTATCGTTTTTAGAATAAAAAAAACAAAAAACAGCACACATTTAAATACCATGAAAAGAGTACAACAAGAGCCGTTACACCCCATGATTTTGTACGCAAACACGTTTCATTTTGAGCAGCACCTTTTGGTTTTGAGCCAAACTAAGAGAGAACAAATCCTCTAAAAAGTTAACTGTCCACATTTGAGGAGCAGGCATGCACGTCAACATGTGGAGATAAACAAAAACGACTAAAGAGAGCACTCGTGGGCGTTTGTTTAACATTACTAAATTTAACCAAATTGATGCTTAAATTGAGGAACGGGGATAATGACCAAATACAAACAAGTTTGGCTCACAATTAATGAGACAGGAAACCAAAAATGCTGCACGGGTGCGGCAAGGAAGGATTTTGTCATATGTCCTATGAGATTTTAAGAAAGACCTGCTTGGTTCTGGTTTCTTTTATTATACAACTCAAAGGAAAGCAGAATGAAATGAATATGCTTACCACCAGAATCAGCTGTTGCAGGTGACCTGACTAGGCACAACCCGTTCCTCAGGAGGAGGTGTGTGGGGGTGTGTGTGTGTTTGCGTCACATGCATTTGTAATGTATTTGTAACTCGTAAAGAAATCCACGAGGACTCAATTAGTGGACCCTTTAATTAGCACACGGTGTGCAGTCTCTCCTTGTATCTTTTGAAATGAAGCATGAATGTAAAATTACTTAGAACATATACTGCTGTATTGTGACTCCAGCACATTGGTGTTATCCTACATATGTAATTTACATTGCATGTGTTCTTTTGATTGTATTAAGTTAGACATTTAGAAAGTCTACGCATGCAGTTTGAAGCACAACAAAAAGACTCGTTACACGGTGAAGTTCGTAGAGGAGATCATTTTAGAAATCCTTTAGGATGGTCCGTGCTGATTTCCATAAAAACCGAGCAGCCGTGGCAAACTACCTGGCCTCATACACGGCCTAGCAGTGAGAAATACTGCTTCTGTGTCTTGTTATTGTTGTCCTTTATACCATACAAACGCAATTGGATTGGTAGCTTATCTTGGGGGATGGGTCTATTTCCACAACAGAGCCCTACCGGAAATGCACCGAAAACACCAACACTTATCAACATTGGCTTAAATGGTTGTGCTTCTTTTACATTTAAAAAGTAGAAAGACAGCGTCTAATGTGTTGTTGTTGTCGCTAGCTAGCTAACTTAGCCTGTATTTCACCTTTGAATTCTCAACCACGTCGCCATCTTGCAAGGCAGATTTCCATCATAGACCGGGGCGCTTACATTTCGTGCCAATTACACATGTTGCTTTGCTTCTTAAGGGCAATGTGTACTCACCTTATTAAGGAAGCAAACCGATATGAGATAAATGTTTCCCGGGCAAGTGTATGTGTCAATTGTTGATTATAAATCCGCGAGTTGTGAGCTGTGGACGACTGGGCAGACTGAAGGCTGCGCCGCATTTGTCGGTCGATATCCTGACAGGGTAAAATACATCTGGTTGAATCCCAGGCGCTCTAGTTGTCAATAACACATATTTATGTACAGTGAATGTATGACCAGTAGTTTAAGATAGTTCGTGTACTGTTATGTCACAATTGTCCTAAATATTTGGCATTCTCATTTATTAACTTTATACACCTGGAAGGATAAAACAGTGTTACCGCTAAATCGTCCCCTCTAACACGGCCGCGTTCCCCGAGTTTGTTATTTTAATTTTTCAAAAATAGAAATTTCGTTTGAGATCACTTTGCAGGTTGTCTTTATTCAACTATGCAATACAAATTGTATTCATGACATTAATGAATTTGTTCTGCGAAGACGCTGATTTAAAGCAAACATGTATTTAGAAAATTTAGTCGGAAGAATTACTGTACCCGATCCCGAAAAATTGGCAGTTACTGCTTTGATGAACTTCATCGTAATACTTTATTAAAGACTTATCTAAATATGGGGTAACATAAGGCGGACTGTTGTTGTATTTCTACACTTGGAACCACTGCCATGTTTGGCTCTTGTCTTCACACGGACTGCTTCCGGTAACGGTCAAAATAATGATTGTTTACGTCGTTGTCTCCATAGTGTTATCCTATCTGATTTGGATAAAATGCATTTATTGTCGACATCGTCCAACGTTAGTGAAGTCGTTGAAACGTGTAATGAATGTTTTAGCAAGCAGAGAAATAAACGGCGACGACATCAGCGCTCTGATCGTAACTGCGCATCCGGATGATGAATGCATGTTCTTCGCGCCAACGATCGTACGACTGGTTGAATTAAAAGCCAACGTTCATTTGCTGTGTTTATCTGAAGGTAGGGTGATGGCGCATTCTTGTTTTCAGTCGTTTTTCATACATGTTTTCCTTACTTGGGGAAATAGTTTGCAAACAATGTAAGTCTGATCGACTTTGAAGGAAATCGAGAGAAGAGCTCACACCCACGGGGCGTCACATTTCCTTCAGTCTCATGTTCAAGCATGATTTCAAATGATGACCGACAAAAGGGTAAAGCAGCACACATAGCGCGTAACATAGTTACCCAAGCAACTAAGTTTGCTTTGTTAAGAAATATGCGAAAAAATAATATCTTAAAGAACAATAGTTATTGAGTGGAGCTACAGGCATTCTTATGTTATGATAAATTAATAGCTAAATAGAAGCACAGATGAATAGGAGTAGAAATGTAATCACATCTGCATAGCATTGTATTTTCGCGATCAAGCATATAAAATCATTGGAAATGTTTCACCCATAGATCAAATAGAATTGCATTTAGATCCTACAGTACCCATAGCCTAACCTTTCTTCCAAATATGTACAGGAAACTACTACAATCAAGGAGCACAGCGCAGACAAGAACTTCTCAACAGCTGTGCCGTGTTGGGGATACCAGAATCCAGAATAACCATAGTAGACCATAAGTAAGCGGTCGTCTGCACGAAATACACAACAAACTAATAGCATTTCCATTGTCTACCTTAAAGTTAAAAACCTGCTCACGCTTCCCTCCTTCCTGAGGTCAAGTTTCAGTATGTCTGCCTGTTAGAACCCACCTTTCCATCCGTTATCAGTTTATATCCAGTCGTATCCACCTATAAGGAGTGTAGTCTAGCATTTTTCTAGCTTAACTATTCTATACTTTACAATTCGGTAATAAAAAAAACTAATTCTCCTTACTGGAATTATGACAGTTGATTCAGCCTGTAACGTTAGCCCCACTAGGCTGATTGTTTGGTCTGAGCAGTCTACCAACCTGTTTGGGAACTCACAGTAAATGTTGTGGTGTCAGTGATATCTCTACACAGGGAAAGTTGGATGCATTTGGATGACTATGGCTGATTAATATTATTAAGGCAATTGCCTTAATAATAAGTTTATAAGAAAATAAGTTTCTTCATTACTACAGAATGAAATGTTTTTGTGCTTCTCATTCATTCATATATATACTGAGCCACGTAGTTTAGACTTGCTAAAAACTTCTCATAGTCTGTGTTTCTTGTGTTCCTGTGCCTGCAACATTTTACCAGGCGAAAATAGTTCTGTGAGTTAAAAATAAAATCAGGCTTTTAAAAATGATTGTACCAAAAACTTGAACCTTTCGGTGTGGCTGTCTAAATAGTGTCCACACTAATGTCATTTCACAGTCAAAGCGGTGAGCAGAATGGGGGCCAGAACTTTGAACAGTATTGTTGGCCAAAGTCCTTGGGAACTTGCACTTCTTCCATGTTTTGCTGTTGATGCAGCTGTAGGACTTTTAGTCTCCTGGCTCTGGCTACTGCCACGGTCTAGTTACAGAAATTGTAGTGGTAGAAGGGGATGTTGAAAATGAGAATCAAGCCTGCTGCTTCACTTGAAAATGTTTTTAGTGTCTAAGAACCGCAGGCTGACTAAATGGTAATGCACACCGAGATGGCTGCATGAACTCTGGCACTAACCTAGCCTGGGTTTTCCCATGCTGCCTTGCGCGCGATTTATTTCGCCTGGATACCATGGAGCAAATTTTTCCCTGAGATAGGGAACCAATAACAGAGCGGGGAGGGTGCAGCAAGATGATGACGTTGAATATGCGCTGGCAGGATCTTGTTGATTGCCCTAACAACGCTAACCTCTCGGATAAACTCGGTGTTTTTTTCGATAAAAACATGTGTGTAGATTGGCCATATATACCAGGGGTCCCCAAACTACGGCCCGCCGGCAAACTTCTGCGGACTATAGGCGCATTTGACAGACATTCGTAGCGCCCAATAAACGGCTCTTGGCGTTCGTAAACCACGCCTCAAATACGAGGAAATGAACATGAGGTTTCCAGAGCCCGTCTCATTTGAGATCAGGGTATGACGTTAGCCAGGCTAGCACTAACCGTGAACTCGCAGTAATAATTTGGCAGCCTACACGGGTTGTCTGGCCTCAAGAACATGGTTTAGTGTATGTGTGTGTTTGAAAACACACGCACACAGACTTCGCAATGTTATCATCTTGTGCAAACAGAATTTAGCTGAACTTTGATCTGGGTGCTGTCTGCACCTGCTGAACGGGAGTGTAGCCCATTTTCCCCTTACTGTGTATTCTGTTGTTTGCCCAAAACACACAAACTTAATCAGCACTTTTAGGGCCCCACTCACTCCCAACCAAGCTCTATTCCTCTCTCTCTCTCTCTCTCTGTGTCGTTGCTCTCCTTGTCTGTTCCACTCCTCCTGTCCTACTCTTCCTACTCCTGTTCGCTGAAGCCAGCTGCCAAGGACTGTGGGATACTTTTTGGCAATGCTCTGAGCACTGCTAATGTTGGTCATTTCAATTTTTCCTCCTTGTATGTCTGTACTTCACCCTCTCTGCCCAAGTATGTGCAGACGCACACGCGATGTCTTAACCTCTCCATTTTATTCTCACCGGTCATCTAATGGTGCATAACAAAAGTTGTTTTGTGGGAGTCCATTTTATCAATGGAATACTTTTGTTTAGTAATAAAAAGCTCTTTTCATTTTGTTAATGATCTTTAGCGCTAAGCAGTGAAGTCTTCAAAGATCATGTCAAGCCTAAAGCAAGCTCAATGGCTGTGAATATGAACACTGGGGCTATTTTAATCCTTTTTTAATAGAACAAAAATGAAGTAGATTGTTGTCAGAGTTCTTGTCAACCAGAAAGGGTGCTGCCACTTTTGAAAATCAACTTTGACTCTTGTAACTGTCCCCCAACTTTCGATTCACGTTTGCTTTTCAAGGAAGCCGTTTTTCTATGAATGGGTCCCTGTTTTAGTGATCTGGTGCACGAGGACATGAAACCATACTCACCCTGCTAGTGCAAACGTTTTCTATTCCAGCTGTCCGCAGTTGGCGGTAACATGTTGGGATGTGCAGCAATTACCAGCACAGACGGTGTGTAGACATTATCTTAATAGAAGAATTTAAATTATATTGAAGTATGTCAATCTATGCCAGCATAGCTTTATTTCAATATGTTTTTTATTGTAGTTTTAGCTGTGGCTGCTATACCATCATACAACCTCTCGGGGTAGTGTGGTGGAACAACCCTACTTTTGTTTTCTTTATTTAACAACTAGGAGGAAGTGCCGGTTACGCTTAATGACGACATATCTGGACGGGACTTGCCCACTCACGACCGCAGCCCCGAATGAACCGGAGCAACGCGTGAATTCTGCTTCTGAAACAGGATTTTCCCTTGCTCACAGAATAGGACAGCTGTGTGGACAGTATGTGGGGCCCCAGTGCATGTTGGGGCCTTTGTGATCAAGCTCGATCTGAGCACGCTCTGCTGCCTCTTTACTTGTACTGGTTTGACCTCCGTCCGCTCCCTAGACTCGAGTCTAGCTGCTCACTGCACCAATCTACATTATCAGTCGGTTTGAACTGACGCAACTTTCTAGCTCCCCCATCTCATTTTTTCAAACTTTGATCTGATTTCGTTCATGACAGCACACTTCTCAGATTGAGATAATATTTCAAACTTTTTTTTACCACAAAAGTAAATCACAAACTGAAAGCTTTTGTTTAAAAACTGGATTATTGCATTTCTCTGCGTGAATGTCGACCAAAACCTCGGCACTAGTTTCTGGAGAGGAAAGCCGTTTGTTGTTGAATTGTATCCCCGCACTGGGGTTCAGATAGACATTGATCAGTGGTAAAAATAGCCTGAGCGTATTTCTAAGCGCGCATTTGGGTTCTCTGACCAACCTCCTACTGTCCGCTGGCTGTGCTTTTATCCTCGATACATTTGTCACACGCTGGTCACAGTTTAGTCATCTGTTGCCTTTCCCATGTTCTGAGTCCGGTGGCTGATAACAGAAGCATTTATGAAAGCATTATCTTCATGCTTAACTGTTCCCTCCCCCCATGGTTGTTTATATGAATTTCATGAATATAAAAATGAATACAACTCCAGATCTCTGGATCATCGTGATACCGCATGTGTGTCTTTTGGTGTAGTAACTATGTTTGTAACGACCTTATTACAGTGGGACATCGTGGGCGTACTGTCCGTTTGTCTTGGCATCTCAGCCTTCCAGGCAGGATACATAATCTGAGTTTGTGGACAGAAGTCTGGCAGGTTGTGAGGCCTGTGGTCCATGTGACCAGACTAAACAAGCCCTCTGTAACACACATGCACACGTACACACACACACACACACACACGCACACACTCTGAATCCCCTAACTGGGACAAAGTTCAACAATTGGATACAGACGCCTGTAAGCAATTAAACATCCATATTCAAAGCTACAGAAGCGGGAGTTTGGGAGTGTCTTTTGCTTTTTGTAATTTTTTCCTATTTACCTTTTTTTTCCTCCCACTGCATGTGGGCTTGTGCTTAGCTGTGGCTGTTGAATTATAAGACAAAAATGTCTCAAATAAAACATGAATAAATACAACAATAAGGAACAAAGCCTATATAAACTTAATATTCCTGCACTTTTAGCAAATTTTCCCCAAATCCTGTTCACAGGAAACAATAAACGTGTTTCATTAATTTAGGCAGCATTTAAAATTGGGTGAGATTCCCTGTGTCATCCTTCTCTAAAACACACACACACGCACACGCACACACACACACACACACAACAAACGTCCCTTGTGTGACAGCAGTCCATTCACTCTATGAAAGACCGTTTCAAACTATCTCTGAACCCCCAGCACACCCCCTCCTCCATGTGACCTGGGCGACCTCTGCCCCTCACATCACCGGCGGCCCAACAGATGAGCATCTTAATCCATCACGTCCCTCCACCAGTTTGACTGTCCTGAATCATTGTTAACAACGAAGGGGAGGGGAACAACTTTTGAATACCCTCGCCCCCCCACCACACACACACACACACACACCTACCTCCATTCTATATCTACGTATGTATAAATATATAATATATATAAATAAATAAAATGTATGCATGCAGTGTCCCTGAGTGTATAACAACACATCTCGTTATTCCCCCAGTTTAGTGTTTAGTTTACCAGTCAGAACTGGTGAACAAATTTGATTGAAACTGGCATTCCACTCAAGCCCCAGGACTTTTTGTCATAACTGAGATCCCTTTAGTTTAAAAGCACTATTTCGTAGCTTGTTGGTCTTGGGTGCAAGGGGGAACGTTGAACTATCGTGCAAAGCAATGCCTTTCGGTCTCTAAACAGAGGAAGAAAAAGCAGTTTGTGCATGTTTAGTTGGCCAATATCTTGAGTTGGCCATGTGGGATGTTCCGTTTGTACGCTCTGGTTTGTCTGCAGGCTGTAGTTTCAGATGAATGTTTCTCAGCCCTCCTTTGTGTTTGCATTCTCATAAAGGCCTTTTCAGCAGTTGAATCTCCCCTGCAGACATCTGTTGCTCGGAAAGGAGTTCATGACCACTCGGCTTAAGAAACACCTAGCGTGTTTATGTTGTGTACAATGTGTACTTGTTGTGTTCAGTTGCAGTGAGGTTACAATGCAAACATAATGCCCTCTTGTTTATCAGTGAAACACTGTTTGAATACCTGGTAGATAACAAGTCCTTTTGTTTTTTTGCCTCTTTAGGAAACTTCCAGATGATCCCAACGCAGAATGGAGCGTCTCCCTGGTCTCCTCTGTAATTGTGCACCACATGAGAGCTCACTCCTTCAACATGGTATGCCCAGTTCTGCACCGTATTTGTGCCTTTACAAACTTTATGAGGCTTTATGAAACGTTTTTCTGTAATTTGACACGTAATTTTCATGCCATTCAGCATACAAAATCCATGTATTTTGTTCTGTCTTTTAAAGTATCGGCACCACAGCTCTTTTGCTCCTTATCCCAGTTTCATGGCGGTCTGCACAATAATCCTGCCTGTTTTTATTTTGGTTCGAACTGAGAGCGTATTTTCCTCTGCTGCAGCGGAAAGTTTGTATTTAATTTCTGTGTTTACACACAGCATCTTATCTGCTCTGGGGCAGTTCCGCAATATTTGCCAATGGGAACAAGATTCAGATTCACTGAATTTTCCTCCACTCATTTTCGACAACGGCACAAATAGTCAAATGCGAAGAAAAGCTTTGGGCGAAGCAATGGAATAAAAATGGCAACCCAGCTCAGGGAAGATCATTTCACACGGCTGGGTGCCTCTACGCTGTAGTCGGTGATCTCTTTGTTATCAGAGACGACAAACAAACACACCGTCTCCTCCCTTCCTGTTGGGCTGCGCAGCAAAAAAAGCCTCTTGACCAAAAAGTAAGCTCCTGGAAAATGTCTTTAAAGACAAATACACTCAGCAGAGAAGCACACAGAGATAAACATATAGATGTTTAACAAGGTTCACTCTTCCTGCTTTTAAACGGAATAACTTGTTTCCTTGGTCTGACTCAGTACCATTCCTTTTGCTTTTTTATATATAAGCCAGCAATTAAGATGAGAGAGTTCATTTGTTATAATATGTGGTTGGGGGCTGAAACTTGGGCTTGATTGCAGTGGTAGAATACGCCTCAGTCAAGCCTTTTTTCTTTCACTTTGACCTGATTTTTTTTTTCACTGGCTTCCTCTGGCCAGCAAGCATGAACACAGGATATTAAAAAAAAGACTTTTAAATATCAGTTGTCAGCTGCCAAGCAGCTCTGCATTCAGGCACCATAAACCATGCCACTAACCTAAGAAAACTGGTCTGCCCCCATCTATTTAAATTCCTTTTTAGATACCCGGGTTCTGGCTTTTCACCCACACAGTTTGCTGTTTTGTTGTTTCAGGTGCTGACCTTCGATGAGAGCGGAGTGAGCAGCCATGCCAATCACACGGCCATCCATAAAGCTGTCAGGTACTGACTGAACGGTCTTTGTCATCAGAAAAAAAACCTTCTTTTCAAATGTATTTTTGAGCCTGAGCCTAAAGATGTTATCCTCAGGGACATCATGTGGTTAACACATGCGCACTAAAAAACAGCCCACTTTAAAAAAGTATCCAGGAAAACATTTGGACTATGATCTACATCCATCTTTCCAACACGTAGACTTGTGCACGCACATACACACACCATTTATTTATTTTCTAGAAACCGCCTGTTGCATAGCTGAGAGGTCGTCCAAATAGAGTCCTCAGAGGATCTTGGCTTTGCTCCCAGCAGTAAATCCTGTCCCGGAAGTGGTGAGGTGGGAGGGCAAATCTGGTTAGCGGAGTCCAGCCGAGCAAGTTGCATCGGGCCGCTGCTTTTGCACTGTGACAGTGTACGTCGCCGTCGTCCCTGTGTTGCCTCTTAATTGCACAGCCACAGGGTTTTGCAGCCCTGAGTCTGCAACGCCCTCCGTCCATCTGTGGTCCTCATCTATTAAAAAGATAAGAGCGCTCCACATCTCATGGTTCCTATCGGGCTTGTATCCCAGAGGGGCAGTGCATTAGTTTTGCCGACCTCAACGGCTTGTTGTTTTTTGTTTTTCTTTTCCGGTCTAGGGCTGTCGGATGTAGTAATGGAAGTTTGGACGAAGACTTGACTCCCAGCGAGATTTGCACGGTTTACTGCGTAGCCTTTTCCGTGGGCTTACAGTCAATGACTTCTCACCCGATTGTATTGTAATCAGCGTAACCAGTTCTCTAATCTTTATTACATATTGGCAGGCAGAAACATTACTCCAAGGTCAATTCTTTTGTAGAGGTCGCCAACAAAGGAGACCCTGTCAGTAAGATGTATCACCTCTTCAGCGTTTGCCTTCTTGAAATTTTCTGCTGGTAACAATGTTCTTTTCTCCATTTACAGTCATCTCGCTTTCTCCGGACAAGTACCCAATGGTAGGTGTGTCCTGTGGAAAAACCTTTTAAGGGCTTCATATTTGTGAACGTGTCAGTTGTGTAGATTTTACTGACTCTCAGAAATGTAATCTGTAAAAGTAAAAAAAAAAAAAGGATTCTGGTTTAAAAGTGTTTTCCACTTGTACAATATGCCAAAAAAATTAAGCATTGAGCAGCTGAGATAATCACTCCCATGGGTAACACCACACCTCCAGTCCATGTTTTGAGAACACTGGAATGGTTTTTTTGTTAGTGTACGGCGCCCTCTACTGTTAAAAATGGTTGCATTAGCACTGGGTGTCTAAACGTTTTGGTCTGCTGGTGGCAGCATAAGGCCCGTTTTCACCTCAGAAAACGATGATTTTAGACGGACATCTGACTCTTGACATGTTGGCTGTTGGGGCAAAATCTATGCAAATGACCTTTTAGCCTTTTTCTATGCCTTCCATATTCCCTCTGGGTATATTATGGGTAGACGTTGGACAGAGCGAGAGTAGGCGACATGCTACGACAGACTCACAACTCATTACCTTGCTGGTTATGGACTGCACCCGCATTCAGGTTTGAGTTGACAGCACTAAAAGAAACGGGCATAGCAGGCCGGAGCAGTTAATCATACATAAGATGTCAACGTTTGCACTGTGCTGTCTAATGACAGAGCGATGTCGTCATCTTGAGTCATTAGGCCACAGCAAACGGGCGCTTTGTCTTTGAACTGCCCGGACCTCTTCAAACCCACAGTAAGCAGAGCCAAGGGCAGCAGGACTGTCATAAGAATTTTATTACCACGCAGTTATGCTTCACCTGTTGCACTGGTATTACTGTAACCTCTACAGTAGCCTCTACAATAATACCCCCTTGTGCCCCATAATCTCTTGCTTCATGACAACCCTCATAGTTGGGTCAATGTGGTCAAGGTTTCGCACCATATGGACCGTCTGGGCCGTACGACTACAACACATATGCTGCACAGGAGGACCAGCCTACATGTCCTTGTGTCACATGATAATGTGTTACAGGACGGGACTTTTCCTCACGAGAAAAACACTTGCGATCAAACAGAATGAGGGGACGGCCCGCTGCAGTAGTCGACCTACAACACATTAACTGGGTCTCTTGTTCCTCAGACTGCTGTTTGCTCTCCCTGGTGACCGTTGGCCCGCTCAGGAAGTACAGCTCCTTCCTGGAACTTCCCCTCAGCTGGCTGCAGCCCTCATGCCTGCGCTGCATTATAGGCTCACAGGGCTACATGCGAGCCAAAGTAAGCCTCCAAAAGGACTCTTTGTTGGCGTAAAGGGGTCACCGTCCAAGTTTTTCTTGCAGATTTGAATGTGCTTTAAGCAGTATATGTGCTGATTAATTTCAAAATTATTGGATGTTTTGCTGTAGTGGAGGATATGTCTCATCAAGCTAATGTTTTTACAATCAAAGAAGTAAATTAACACTAAGCAGCAGATTGATTCACTCTACGATTGGCTGTTATTCAGGATGTCTTTAAATCACTTTGAACAGCACTTCTTTACTTTTCAGGAGGCCATGTTGTGTCACCGGTCTCAACTCCTGTGGTTTCGTTACCTCTACATCACCTTCTCTCGGTACATGTTCGTCAACACGTTCCGATCTATTCCACAAGGACCAAAGAACCTGAAGATGTATTGAGTTGTCACAGTGTTTCTGCAGTTGTTTCGCCCCGTGTTTACTGTGCAAGGAGTGTAAGTAGCCTCAATATCTTTTGTGAAGAACTTTCGGTAAACCAACACTGACCCAAATATGAACAAAAAAACGACTTTTGCGTTTATTGCTACAGAAACATCTTTAATGTCTTTACACTGTATCAAAACCACTGCAGGGTTTAAAGGACTTAAGCTTTTTTATAATATGTTAGAAATAGAATGTCTGTTGATTAATAAAAAAAAAGGATTGATTTTTCTATCAATTTGGTGTTATTTTGTTTTTCCCTCAGCTGGGTTTTCGCGGGACATGTCTCTGATGCTCTTGTGAGCCGCCATGCTTTCTTCCCATTTCTGTCCACAAAAATTCTCCACAGTGACGCTGTGCACAGTACCTGGATCCAGACAGTGCGGCGCAACGCCTGGGAAGAAAAAACGCAGGAAACAAAGTTCCATTATTTGTGAGACAAAATAACGTTGCTTCTTATATTTTTATTATTTTCATTGTGAAAGTACCAGTACCACAGAGAATGGGGCATTTAGTTTGGAGTAAACACAACAAGTGTACAACACATGAGAACAGTGTGACTGTGTTTGAGATCGTACCGTAACCGTCAGGGTTGGAGCGCGGAGTGTAGAAACTTTGAACTCCACAGGTTTTACAGAAGGTGTGCTTGGCAACGTGAGTGTTAAATGTGTATGTGGTCAGATTGTCGGACCCCTTTGAAGATAAGGAAAATAATCATTATTCACCTATACATTCACTTGAATCACATGGTTTTCGGTTGAGTTTACTACCTGTAAGAGTGTGAAGAGATTTTTTGGAACGATGAAATGATTGTTTTGTTTCTTTGTGCAAATGCTGCAGCTGGAGAAAAAGTTTAAAAGCAAAAGTATTGTTTGAAATCTGTACTACCAATTATTCTTATTTAACATGATACGTGTCTTGTTTGTGTCACGACACACGTATTTGTTACTTAATGTCTTTAAATGTAATATCCCTACTTGCACTGGAAAACATGGAGGTCTGGTGAACTCAAGACTTCAAATCTTACAGCCCCACAATGGCAGCCGCCGGTGTGTTTCACAAGATCCATCCTGTGGGTACAGAGAAAACAAACCATCACAAGGAATAAATAGCTTTTGATTGGAGTATTGTGGGATTTTAGGTCTTACTTAAAGCACGTGGTGGTGAACAAGAGAAGGATCAGGCGTCTGATGTTATGAAACTGGTGAAGCGTTTCTTGTGAAACCTGTTGACGTGGAACTGAACGTCACGCCCAAAACAGCTCCAATGACCCTGCTGAAGAAAAACCAATAAACCAGGTGACCAGTGATAAGGGGCACATTTACATTGAAGGCCCCAAGCTCTTGACCTAATCAAGCCGTATTTCATGTGATAATAGAGTCAGCTTCCACAATAATTAGCCAGCACTATGCCCTGCTTAGATTGCTCCAACTAGAACACAAAGTCATAGGCAAGAGCAAAGTACAGAACACTTGCATAAACACATTCCTCAGAGGTGGAACGAGTTCAGCCAGACGCCCAGTTTTGTGCCGGTAGTTGTGTAGTGCATCACGGGTTGGGTGTCATATGACAGGCTTGCTGGCCGGGTGGGGCAAGGGAAGGCTGTGACCCAAATACATACTTAGGACTCTGTCACTTGCATCATATCTAAAATAAGTTCCCATTAGACTACAGACCCTTATCTGAGTTTTGCTCTTTTTATTTTGTAATAGGAGCTAAAAGCGAGGCGACAAATCACTGGTTAGAATATGAGCATCTATGAACCTTTTATAATATCTTGAATGGGTAGATGCTAAGCATGTTTAACAAGCTAGGTCGATACTTCCTGACACGTGGCACAAAAACATGTAACTGTTTTTCCAGTTTCACCAGGGCGTTGACCCCAAACCTGGCATTCAAACGCAAGGTGAAACAGATCAAGCCTTTGTTGTGACTTTACTGCTATCATCATGTATTCAGACAGATGAATGTGGAGATATAGTGAAAATAACCAAAGAATGGAAAAGGGTTGAATAGGGTCTGAAAACTCCCATTACATTCCTCCCTATGAATTAGCCTTTCAGCTTCAGCCACAAAAATAACAATGTCCCCACAAGGCTAGAAACATAATGTTGCGAGAAGCCTTAGAAGTGTGAGAATTATGTTACCACATTTACACAATGGGCTTGTGAATGCTTTCTTAACACCTGTCATGCACATTTGTCTCATAGGACTGGTGACTTGACAGTCTTTCTGTACAGTATGTACGTTCTGATAAGGAGGAAAGGATCACAGCCCCCTCCTCCCCACCCCCCCACTGCGCTCACTCAGCTGCTATCTAGTCAAATCTAATTGCCCTATACTTTGAGAGAACACTTGTGGTTGTCTAAAAGATAAAGCGTATATCATCACTGTGGATCACGTTTCAGTGATCCAATAAGCCAGTATGTATCCTTTAGCAAGACGGCTTGTGCATCCCGGAACCTCATGGTGATATGGTTAGTAAAGGAAGTTAGGTCGCTAAAGGAGGTTATTTAAGTGTTATTTTCGTCTTTATCGCAAAGACTTTATCGCAAAGACGCCCTGCTGCCACAGCCGCTGTTACGTTCACCGAGCATGTTTCCATCAACAGAATTCCTATCTGCACACGTCCCTCTTTCGTGTCACATAAATGTTGAGTCAGATGAGTTCCTGTATGGCTACAGTACCATTGTCCCCTCATATATTTACGGTTATGTCTTGAATCATTCGAATCATTCAAGGCATAACCGTAAATATATAAGGGGATCTCCGAATTATTTGTTCTATAACACCACATTCGTGAATGTCACTTTAGTCATCAACCCTTACTTACTGTCTCACAGCAACCAATCGTTGTTCAAACAAACAATCCTGCAAACCAATCAGAGGCTCGGGCACAGTTTCTGTTGCTATGATCGTTCTAGCAAATTCTGAAACCTGAATCGTACTCTTGTGAGATATTAATCCGCCGCCGAGAAATGTCACAGCATCGTTTTCAATCTCACTATTTTCGCTAGATATTTACTTTTATGATTAATAGGGACATTTTTAAATAAAAATATGCTGTCACCATACAATAATATACTTTGAAACAGTAGGAACTACTTTCAAATGCGGACGGATATCCACAGATGACGTATGCAGACCCGGTGTATAAATCGACTGTCGCCACTGCCGCAGTATTTCCAAACGCTACTTCTGATCTACGTGACGAGATCCGACGCTATCATTGAACAACAAAAGCAACTGCGTTAATCTAAGAAGTAAGTCCCTAATTTGTTTTATTTTATCTGTATACCGTTTTGTTCATTTATGGATATATATATTTACAGTTTGTTTACCAGTGCTTTACTATTTAAGCTCTAGCTACAGCTTCGCAAAAGATAATTGAAGAGACGTTGACAATAGATCAGTCCGTCTAGCGTTTACATTACATTTGCCAACAATACATTTTAATCGTTGTTTACCGGCTTCGACGTCAATACGTAACGTGTTAAACTAGCGCTAGCTACAGCAATGACTCAACATATCCACTAGCCTCCATTAACGGGTAACGTTAGCTGAACAAAGAGGAGGTCTCTGATCTCAAAATGGCGCTAGGACTACGACTGCTGCTTATGGTTAAGAGCGTTTTTTCTTGAATACCTCATCTTCGCGTGGTATTTCAGTCTGCGTCGTATTATTGATACTTATTATACTTCCTTTTTCAAATACTTATAAATGTAATTTATAATTTTTTTTCCCCAAGGAGAAAACATGCAGATCTTTGTGAAGACCCTCACTGGCAAGACCATCACCCTCGAGGTCGAGCCCAGCGACACCATCGAGAACGTGAAGGCCAAGATCCAGGATAAGGAAGGCATTCCCCCAGATCAGCAGAGGCTGATCTTTGCTGGCAAACAGCTGGAAGATGGCCGCACCCTCTCCGACTACAACATCCAGAAGGAGTCCACCCTCCATCTTGTGCTGCGTCTGAGGGGAGGCATGCAGATCTTTGTGAAGACCCTCACTGGCAAGACCATCACCCTCGAGGTCGAGCCCAGCGACACCATCGAGAACGTGAAGGCCAAGATCCAGGATAAGGAAGGCATTCCCCCAGATCAGCAGAGGCTGATCTTTGCTGGCAAACAGCTGGAAGATGGCCGCACCCTCTCCGACTACAACATCCAGAAGGAGTCCACCCTCCATCTTGTGCTGCGTCTGAGGGGAGGCATGCAGATCTTTGTGAAGACCCTCACTGGCAAGACCATCACCCTGGAGGTCGAGCCCAGCGACACCATCGAGAACGTGAAGGCCAAGATCCAGGATAAGGAAGGCATTCCCCCAGATCAGCAGAGGCTGATCTTTGCTGGCAAACAGCTGGAAGATGGCCGCACCCTCTCCGACTACAACATCCAGAAGGAGTCCACCCTCCATCTTGTGCTGCGTCTGAGGGGAGGCATGCAGATCTTTGTGAAGACCCTCACTGGCAAGACCATCACCCTCGAGGTCGAGCCCAGCGACACCATCGAGAACGTAAAGGCCAAGATCCAGGATAAGGAAGGCATTCCCCCAGATCAGCAGAGGCTGATCTTTGCTGGCAAACAGCTGGAAGATGGCCGCACCCTCTCAGACTACAACATCCAGAAGGAGTCCACCCTCCATCTTGTGCTCCGTCTGAGGGGAGGCATGCAGATCTTTGTGAAGACCCTCACTGGCAAGACCATCACCCTCGAGGTCGAACCCAGCGACACCATCGAGAACGTGAAGGCCAAGATCCAGGATAAGGAAGGCATCCCCCCAGATCAGCAGAGGCTGATCTTTGCTGGCAAACAGCTGGAAGATGGCCGCACCCTCTCCGACTACAACATCCAGAAGGAGTCCACCCTCCATCTTGTGCTGCGTCTGAGGGGAGGCATGCAGATCTTTGTGAAGACCCTCACTGGCAAGACCATCACCCTGGAGGTCGAGCCCAGCGACACCATCGAGAACGTGAAGGCCAAGATCCAGGATAAGGAAGGCATTCCCCCAGATCAGCAGAGGCTGATCTTTGCTGGCAAACAGCTGGAAGATGGCCGCACCCTCTCCGACTACAACATCCAGAAGGAGTCCACCCTCCATCTTGTGCTGCGTCTGAGGGGAGGCATGCAGATCTTTGTGAAGACCCTCACTGGCAAGACCATCACCCTGGAGGTCGAGCCCAGCGACACCATCGAGAACGTGAAGGCCAAGATCCAGGATAAGGAAGGCATTCCCCCAGATCAGCAGAGGCTGATCTTTGCTGGCAAACAGCTGGAAGATGGCCGCACCCTCTCCGACTACAACATCCAGAAGGAGTCCACCCTCCATCTTGTGCTGCGTCTGAGGGGAGGGCAGTAAAGTCACATTATGTTCTTATTTCGCCAATGTTAATGTGCTCTGTATGCTATGATGTGCTGTGTTATGTTACACAGGATGAAGCTGTTTACCGTTACATGACCAAAAGTTTGATGTGCATTTAATAAACTATTAAACAGAATTGCCTGCTTTGTTCATGCATGGTTATATGTAGTGTAATGCCTTAATACACATCTTTGAGACGTTTCAAAAATCTCAGGTTTACCACTGTATTAGTAATAAAGCTAAATAAAGGAACCTTTAGGATTTTTCATTATTAATATAGTGCTAAAAAGCTGTGGGGTAGGTGTACTTTAACAATTCCAGTACGTATTTTTTTTTTAAACAGGCCACTCAAAAGCTAAGATACAGGATGGGACTTAATCAATTTAGTGAACTATATGACAATGTTTTTAAATGAAAGGAGGTGCAAATGGAGTCACAACTATCCACAAGATAACCGAACTTAACCACGAACCCATCTATTATCATTGAGAAGTCCAGAAACTTCCAGAACTTGACAGCTTCCCAGCTTGAATCATAAACCATGCTTCTCATTTCTTTCATCATAGTCTGCCATGAAAATACTATTGTGTAAAGCAATAAAGAAAAACCAAACTGCATAATGAGCAAATGCTCACATCGTCACAAACTTGGTTTTTAATGTCAAGCAAAGCATTTTGCGTAACCATTTTAGTAAGATTCTCCACAGCTGGCAGATTTTAACGTGGTACATATGTGTATCTAGATATATACTTGGTGGATACGGGAATTAAGGACGGGTTAATTTAAACTAAAAGAATGCTGCTTGCTCAGTAAATGCAGTAAAATAGTTCTTGCAGAGGGCCCATTTATATATATCTATGGGTCCATTGAGCTGGAGGAGAAGCTGGTAAATCACAAAATACTTGGAAAGGTACTTTTACTTTTCTATTCCTGAGGTTGTAGCGCCCTCTACTGCTCGGAGGTTAGCATGATAAAATGTACAGCACATTCATATCAGATTTCAGCACAGATATTGTAGATTGTCTAATGTCGTGGGTGTTAGCAGGCAGAATGAAGGCGTGCGCGCTGAGGTTGGGTGTGAACATGATTAGCACACAAACGAAAAAAAGTTAAAGGTCGGGAAAACATAATGACCTCAGCTAGATCATTGAGACAAATGCATACATTGACTGCTAGTTTTTAATATACACCCTAACAGGTCAATTAGATATATGTACAATGACATTGTTGCATATACAGTAGAATCAAAAATTGAAACGACGAGTATAACGAATATTTGCTATATCTGAAGCCTTGAAAAGAAGACACTAAACCAGGGGTGTCAAACTCATTCTGGTCTGGGGGCCGCATACAACTTAATCGCATCTCAAGTGGGCCAGACCAGTAAACTCATTCTAAAATGACATAGAACTAAGTCCACTTTCTTCTTTGTATTAGTGCAGAGAAGAAGTAAATTATAAAAATCTTTATATGAAATGAATTGTCCTCTTAATAAATATATTATCAACAACCTAAGAGTTTTTAAGAAAAGTAATGTGCAATTTCAACAACATTTTCACCCAGTTTAACATTTATTTAAGTGCATCGTGCATAAAAACTAATCACAGTGATTGTGATTCACCTCCATGAACATGTAGGAAGAGGTCCATTTTTCTTGAAAAATCCGACACTGTGTCCACTTTTCTCTTTTTTGACAAAGACATTTCACTGAAGAGGGTGCCACGGTCAACAGAAAATGCGGATAAAGCGATAGACGTGAAACAGCGCCACTAGCGGACAATATAGGAACTGTAGATTTTATAGAAGTGTATTCTTATTTTTTTTCAGTAATACAGATTTATCCCGCGGGCCAGACTGAACCACCTGGCGGGCCGTTTCCGGCCCGCGGGCCGTACGTTTGACACCCCTGCACTAAACTATTCAGTGGAAAGTAGTGTGGATTTTGGATAACAAGAGGATTCTTCTCTGGTATTTACTACTTAATCTTAAACCAGACTCTCTGAAGACTGTCATCTAGATAATCCAGTATAAAATGTTTATCTTGACATCGTCATTTACTTGTAGGACTGTTGACCTCTGCTTCAGATCATATATATATATATATATATATATATATATATAGACAATATGATATATATAAGTATATAAGTATATAAGTATAAGCCTATACTTGTGATTATTGACAGTCCTATAGTTGGTAAAACAGGCATAAACCAAACGGTTTATGAAATCGGAACTATTTTGAAGTGCGGATGAACATCGCCTGATGACGCGTCTCCCGTATAAATACCCCTGTTCCCTTGGTAACTGCACAGATAGAGGGAGGTTTTACGAGCCACAGC
Organism: Apeltes quadracus; assembly: GCA_021346845.1. Lineage (NCBI taxonomy): Eukaryota > Metazoa > Chordata > Actinopteri > Perciformes > Gasterosteidae > Apeltes > Apeltes quadracus. Next base: position 4,600,190 of record CM037916.1, on the reverse strand, counting down.
AGGTCAAGAGACATCACACATTGTAAGTACAGTCGTTCGTATAAAAACGTCAACATTTTAGGTGAACTGCTTTACCATCAATTTACCAATTCATTAAACCCTTTGCTTTATTTAGTAACGTTAACTAACGTCGGTTAACTGCTTCTTAGACAACGTTGCGGCTATCAGCAACATCGACGCCGCTTCATATGCGAAAGAGTTACTGTTGGCGAACGTTAATTTAATAGCCGTCAATACGTTTATGATGCTAACCTCTTCGTCAATTTGAACAACATCGCGGATCCGTTGCGCAGATTAGCCAACGTTAGTAACAATGGCTGAACATTTCTAGCTGGATCTTCCGTCAGATGGTGACGTTACAAAAATAAGGCAAACAATAGCCAACGTTCTTATTTTAAAATGGCGCTGGTGCTCGAATCAACGACCTCCTACCAGTATGTTCGTGTTATGCAGGACGTCTCCGTTTTATAAACCAGGGTAGAAATATACTGACAAGGAACATTCTCGAAAATGGCGGCTGTATGCAAAAAATGTACTAAATCTACTAAGCGATGTACTTCTGACCGGAAGAGGCCTTCAACGAAATGGCCTCATAATCGCACCTAGACGTAGGATGTTCTTTTTAGAATTGGATCTCCGTCATTTAGTTGTGATGTAAGCTTGTCAAATTAATTTTATACCACTACATCTTTAAAGTATACCAATGTTTGTCATCTTGTGTTAAATCTTTCACAGGAGAAAACATGCAGATCTTTGTGAAGACCCTCACTGGCAAGACCATCACCCTCGAGGTCGAGCCCAGCGACACCATCGAGAACGTGAAGGCCAAGATCCAGGATAAGGAAGGCATTCCCCCAGATCAGCAGAGGCTGATCTTTGCTGGCAAACAGCTGGAAGATGGCCGCACCCTCTCCGACTACAACATCCAGAAGGAGTCCACCCTCCATCTTGTGCTGCGTCTGAGGGGAGGCATGCAGATCTTTGTGAAGACCCTCACTGGCAAGACCATCACCCTCGAGGTCGAACCCAGCGACACCATCGAGAATGTGAAGGCCAAGATCCAGGATAAGGAAGGCATCCCCCCAGATCAGCAGAGGCTGATCTTTGCTGGCAAACAGCTGGAAGATGGCCGCACCCTCTCCGACTACAACATCCAGAAGGAGTCCACCCTCCATCTTGTGCTGCGTCTGAGGGGAGGCATGCAGATCTTTGTGAAGACCCTCACCGGCAAGACCATCACCCTGGAGGTCGAACCCAGCGACACCATCGAGAACGTGAAGGCCAAGATCCAGGATAAGGAAGGCATCCCCCCAGATCAGCAGAGGCTGATCTTTGCTGGCAAACAGCTGGAAGATGGCCGCACCCTCTCCGACTACAACATCCAGAAGGAGTCCACCCTCCATCTTGTGCTCCGCCTGAGGGGTGGTCAATAGATGGTTGCATATTTTATCTTGCTTTACTTGACAACCTAATCGAATAAAAGGTGATACTAAAGTTTTCTTTTTGTCTGTCAATGGTTTTACAAAATGTAATTGTTAATTCCAACAGTTGTCTATATTCAGGATCCCTTAATTTTATGGGTGAATTTATATTTACTCATGGAATAATTTCACAAAATGATCTTTGGAAAGTTTGTTTTTAACTCAAATTTGAGTGTATCCTCTAAAATGACTTTACTGGAATTACAACTGTTCATATTCGTACACAAAGTTATATCGATATGCGCTGGCTCCTTCATAGTTCAGTACAGTGACTTCATAAACCTTGGCGACTTTATAAACCTGTGCTCAGCGAGTCTTCCAGAAACCTTTCGGCTTGCAGCAGTCGGAACAGAGAGGAGACACCGGTCGCGTCCAGACTGAGTCACGCGCGCATGCGCAAAGACTCTGATCCTGCAGCGTCTTTCCTCGTTGAGGTGTTCAATGAAGGGAACTCTCCGGGGCTTCCAATCGTTCATAATCACGACTGCTACGGAATGAATGGCACCCGGAACGTATTTGATTTATCTCGGACTTCCCGGTTCAATTCATCAGCGACCTAAAACACAAACTACTCCTGTGCCCAAAGGGATGTCGACAACCAGCCGCAAGGAGCATGATGCGCATGCTCCTTGCGGCTGGTTGTCGACTGATGAGGACACCTATTGGTTGATTTGGGATTTCATTCCAGAACAAAATAATGAGGTAAAATAGTGTAATTGCGTTTTCTACTCGCATCACAGGAATAATTTAAACGATATGGCAATTAATAAAGTCTCTTAGGAATTGAATCTTACTGTATCTTTTGGTAACTAGCATGTTTTTAAAAAAATCTTGCAATGTCATATACAGCCACTAGATGTCCCTAGCAATCACCCAGTAAATTGAAGATGCGTCTCTCCGGTGGTTGAAAGTGAAGAGTACCAGTGCACCGAGCTCCCGTAAGACTGGGTGTTGTGATCACATAACGGTCATTGTCAAAAGCAGCTGCTTTGCAACTATCCACAACTGGGTGGGTTTAGATTCTGCATGAAGCACGAGGAAGTCTTGTGATGCCTATCGTAAAGAATAGCATTTCGATAACTGATTTACAAAAGTATAGGGAGATGAGGACTCGTTGCAAACATGAAATAGGTGAAGTAGAAAGGAAGTAATTCAATATTTTGGGACTTTCGTAGAATTGCTATAGTTTACAATTATAAAGTACAACACGATAAAACATCACATCTTCTTCTATTCTCATTAAGTATTCATTATAACATTCATTCTTATTTTCCTACAAGTCCCTTTTAGTTACCGATAGCCACGTAATAAAACAAATCCGAGAACCACCACAATCACCTGAGATTTTCAAATGTTAGTTTAACCTATAAGGAATTTCACAGGAACATAAGCCACAGAAGGCCATATACGGTCACTAAAAAGTCAGTGTGGATTCACTGGGAGTGATCGCTGCTCTCGGGCGTTTAGTGGGGACCCGGAGTGAAACTTCGTGTCACATTGGTCTCTCTCTCAGGGGGAAGCGGCGTCGCTGCTTTACAGCCCCTCTCTCTCGGTGCGTTTGCATATCCGCTGGGAGCAGAGCGCCTCACTCGGGTCCGGCGTGCAGGGGGGGGGGGGGGGATGGCGGGCTGGGGAGGCTTCTTCGTGTCGCTCCTCAACTACAAGACGGAGAAATATGTCATCGCGGAGAACCGGAGAATCGGGATATTGTTTCGACTCTATCAGCTGGCCGTGCTGGGATACATCATAGGGTGAGTTTAATGAGGGGCCCCTGAGGCCCCCGTTTTCTGGCATGGAATACAAGGCAACCTTTTAAAAAGGGATTAACAAAGTTAAAAATAGTTAAGCTTCCCAAATGCGTTGAGTTTTTTTTCTACTGTTAAAGTGACAGTACCGTAGATATTCACATTGTTTGTTTTTTTTTTAACTTTAATTGTGTCTTTTGTTGGATCCATTAATCGGTTAAGTTGCTTGTAGACAGGATGTCATCCCAGCCCTCGCTGAGTTGTGTGTGTGTGGGGAATGATGGAAAGGGAGCAGGTGACTGGGGCAATTTGAGTCCGTAGTCTCTGATTTCGCCTATAAAACGTAATTGTTAGTGAATGGCTCCAGGGGGAGTGTGTGGTATAAAGTCCTATTTGGCTTTGGCTCATGTACTGTACCTCAGGGAGGGTTCTCTCCGGGGGCATTATAGTGGATGCGTCTGACACCCCCCAGATGCATATGCATGTGCAGAAGAGTTCAATGCGGTTTAAGTATTCCACGATGCCGTGAAGGAGAGAGATTTACACATCAGCATGACGGTGGTGATGTCAGACCGTCATGCTGCGCCGATGCATGGAACCCTCGGTGACCGTAACACATCAGGGTGTTTTGATGAATGCCTCAGGTGGGTGTTTGTGGTGAAGAAGGGTTACCAGGAGAGGGAGGAGGCCATCCAGACGTCAGTCATCACGAAGCTTAAAGGTGTCACACTGACCAACAGCTCACAGACTGGGCTTCAACTGTGGGGTGCTGAGGATTATGTCATACCCCCGAACGTGAGTGGGTCTGTCTGTCTGTCTACTTATCGATCTATCTGTAAAGCTTGAAATACTGATGTAAGTGAACACCTCGATTACTGCTGCCTGCTTTAGCGGTTATCATTAGCCTCATCATCTGTCGCCACAGATTTAGCAATATTGGACGTTTTAGAAGTCTAATTTGTTTAACCTTTTGCTTCTCAATCGCATTGCCTGGTCCTAATTTCATTTCACAGGGTGAGCAGGTGTTCTTCATAGTAACAAATTACATAGAGACCCCCAATCAGAGGCTGGGGTTCTGTGCTGAGGTGAGTAAATAGAGGAAGACATATCTAATTATTTGACTCTATTTATTTTGTTTTTTTCTCCATCTTAAAATTTTAAGGGTAAACTGTGCCAGACAAATGTATTTCTACATCCCACAGAGCTTTAAGGTGCCAAATGGACGATGTCAAAGTGACGATGACTGCATCGAGGGGGAGACCGTGACAGCTGGCCATGGTAAAAATCATGGCAAGAGTCATTTCACTCAACTCAACATCTAAAGATTATAATTCTGTCATTTTGGTTACTATCTACTATAGTCCACCTTGTCTTTCTGTGAGATGAACTGTCCTAAAGAATCTTTGCTCTCTCCGTCAGGAATAAAGACCGGCTTGTGTATAAACAGCACCGGGACCTGTGAGATTCAGGCCTGGTGTCCTGTTGAACACGGCGAGAGACCCACGTGAGACCCCTCGTCCCTTCTTGCAGAGCTCTAGAAATGTGCCATTTCTCTCTCCTGCATTGAGACTCACTCTGAGCCCTCACAGGGGCCGAGATATTTCACAGGTTCTATTTATTAATGCAGCCTGTCAGCTCCGCTCGTTTTGTTTTCATTTCACATAGCTGCCTCTCTCTTTCCCCACTGCAGAGAGCCCTTACTCAGCGAAGCGGAAAACTTCACCGTCTACATTAAGAATTTCATCAGGTTCCCAAAGTTTGAATTCTCCAAGTGAGTGTCCGTAAGTGGTGCTGATGGCTGGTGGTGCCTGCGGTTTCGGAGCGGCGTGACATAGATCACCGAGTGAGACCGAAGGCCGCTCCGAATAGCTTTACGGTGCAGAGAGCCTTCTATTTATAACAGCCTGTGCATTGCACTCAGTGAGACAGTGGGACAGTCATCTGAGACGCCCTGGACAGCAGGCCTTGCCCCGGACAGGTGTCCCATCAGACGGGGTTGACCCAGAGAGCTGAGCCGCGGCCATCTATACTGTCAGTTAGGCAGCGAGACGCCACGAGCACCCGCCAATGCATCTGTCACGCTCTTATTCTAATTACCCAACCATCTCTCTTACGTTTCCTCACTAATCGTAATTAGGTTAATTGGGGGTTGGCCCGTAGTACGAATCTTTTGTGACGGCTGTTACCCAAGTTGGCAGCAACTTCTGTTTTTAAAACCCTCGAAAATGCATATTTCATATTTTTGTTCTTGGTTGAACTCAACAATACAGACTGCTCTGCATAGTTCCTGAAGATGTGACATATGAAAGTTGTGGTTCGTGTCGGCTGACCTTTTAGGTCCAACGTCCTTGAAACCTCAAATGACAGCTACCTTAAAAGCTGCACCTACGACAGCCAGGACAACGTTTACTGCCCCATCTTCCGCCTTGGAGATCTGGTCAGCTGGACTGGATACGACTTCCAGGACATGGCGGCTAAGGTACAGCCTGTACCAATGTGCCAGTTCAGCATATGTGTGTGTGTGTGGGAGTGATTTCAGTTCCTGTCTTTACTATAATTTCATGAAACAATTATTAACCTAATCATTGCTAGCATTGATAAGGATGCATGGCGGTCAGATTTGAGGGAATCAGAATAAAAACTGTGTCTCTATTTTGGGGTGAAAAAACTTTTTAGGGAACTGAGATTGACTACATTAGACTCTAAAGTAAAAGGAAAGGTATCATCTAAAAGAGATTTGTGGTTATTTATTAACCCTAACAACATGGAGTCTGAGCTCTGATCGGCTGTTAAAACAGAACCAAATATTTCCTCAAGGCTAAACCTTTGTGAAACATTTAACTTCTGCATGGAGTAAACAGGATTAACAATACCATTCTGTGGATTATGGATTCCTGCTTCATTGCAAATCCCAGTGGTTGCACAAAAATAGTTTTTGTCCAATCTTTGGACAAAAACTAATTTTGTGGCTTTGTAGTCTTCCCGTGTCCTTCCTCAAATGGCATGGAGATGTTTTAACATTATCAGGTGACCTAACAAGAATTGATGTTTGGTCTAAAAAAAAAAAAAGAAACCCTCATAATTTTCGTGTATCGGTGCACTAGATAGCAGCCGAACCGTCATGGAACCGGAGCTCCCCCTGCTGATGGACTGATCCAGTCACAGGGTCCTGAGGTCATGCAAGCGAGGCTGCTGCGATATTCACGATGGTCACTGTCTTTTTCCGTCAGGGCGGATCCGTCGGTATTCTCATTGAGTGGGAATGTGACCTGGACAAGGACTCCTCACAGTGCAATCCACAGTACAGCTTTTCCCGTTTGGACATGAACTTGAACAATTCGGTCACATCGGGATACAACTTCAGGTATGTGGCTTCACACATTCAGCAAGAAATACAGCATCCCACAAGTAAAACCCAGGACCTGTTTTATCCTATTTTATTGCCCCTCCAGATATGCCAGGTACTACAAGGATCAAAACGGTGAAACCTTTCGCACTTTATATAAAGTGTACGGGATTCGCTTCGATATAATGATCAACGGACAGGTACAGTGGTAGCATGCAGTTATTTTCAGATGGAGGCCTATGATTCCGGTAACACTTGAATGCCTGTTGTTGTTTTGCAGGCGGGGAAATTCAATATTGTTCCCACAATAATTGCCATAGGCTCTGGCATTGCCCTGCTCGGTGCGGTGAGTAATTGACTTAGATATTACGTTGATGTGTCAGTGGATGAATGGTGATTAGCTAGATATGAGAGGACAATGGATGATGACCAGCAACACAAATAATGATTCCCTGCACATTGTGAAAATTCAGTTGATATTATTTTCTTTCAGGGAGCCTTTGCATGTGATATGATACTACTTTACATGATGAACACAAGCTCCTTCTACCGAGAAAGAAAGTTTGAGATCATCAACTTCAAGTATGAACAGCCATATTTGCACAAACTTCAAGGGTGCGCCTTGTTAAAACCAGCCATCTTTCAAACATTTAACACAAAATGTCTTGGCACGTGTCCTTCGAACTGTATGTCATAGGAATGATAAGAGCAAATCCAAGGATGGCAAGACGGGTCAGCGAGAGAGGAGAAACAGGAAACCAGCTGCGGAGAAGGAGGCCGCCAACTCCCTTAAAAAGCCAGAGGACACCGAGGCCGCCGCAGGGAGCCAGCCGCCGGAAGACGTGCGGGGTCCCACCGTCCCACGCAACACAGGACAGCGATACTCTGCCATGGTCCCTCCCCAAGGTGCAGAGCCGAGGCGTCACATCACCATATCTTCACACAATTAGGTTAAGCAGGCAGACCAACCTGCAGTGGTCTGCGAGAGGTGGAACCCAAAGACGGACGGATGTCCACTCGTCACCTGCTGGCACGACTGGTGGAATGCAGAGGGATGCTTCACCTGACTACTAACACAAAGGTCCAGAGAAATTTAAATGTTCAGCAAGGGAAGCGAGCCAGGAAGCAGATGTAGAAATACATCCAAAGCTCCGATAATGGTATGCTAAAGTGACAGAAAGGATTCATCGAAGACGACAAGTCAATCCATTGTTTTTCAAGCAAACGAAGGCTTGCCGATTATTTGCCTGTCGACCAGACTAATTAAGCAGAACATACAGTTTGCATCATGAGATTATTTTATTGACATTTCATTTCAAAAGTACTAGCTGTGAAGTCATGAACTTCAATAGCAGGATTGGATCAAGTAAAATAGACGTTGCTGGCTAATAGATAAAATCTAAAGTTGTCTCTGCTAGATCGTCACAAAAAACGTTAATGATTAGAGTACAGAGTAAAAATTAAATTTCTTAAACTGCACTATGAATAAAACAAACGGTCTTAACTGTTGGTATTTCAGTTGAATGCATCATGCTTCTGTTGAATATGTGTACTGTTAAACACTGATGGGGCTCCTGCTGTATGTTGACGTTGAGCTCAGCCGTGCAACACCTACAACACAATCTTATTCACGACCGTTACGTGTGAAGCTGTGGAATGTAGTTGTAATGTGCTGCAAGTCTGAGTGCAAACATTCACTGCTGATTCACTGGCTGATTGTTAATGAATGCTGCAATGCACAGACTCCTTTTTGTTTGTTACTATTTATTAAATGGTCTTTGTTTGAAATACAATTGTAATTTTCATTTCATGTTGGCAAATAAAATGAAACTGCCTGATGACAAACTGATAAAAATATATAAAAACAAGTTGTACAGTGTTATTTATCAGATGTTATAATTTAATTATAATATTGTACATGGAAAAGGTTAACATTTAGGATATTATCTGGTTGGATCTACATCACATACGGTCTACATTATACTAACTCTGGCTCTCTTCGTCTTATGGATGATACTGAGCAGGATATACAGGTTGAATAAGTCTTAGTCAAAGCTGTGTGTGGAGAAGGAAAAATAAGTTTACTCTTAATACAGTAATTGACACATCCTGTTTAATTAGCGATTCAAAGTTGAAAAAAAGTATTTTACTAATGGCTTATCTACAAACAGCAGGGCAGACAATAGTGTTGGGGCTAATTCAAGGTTATTTGTGATGGATCATTCTAGTACACATGCACCATTCCGTAGAGGAAAGTCCAGAACAGGACGTAGGTGAAAAGACCGCCGACAAGGCCCCCGGTGAAGAGCAGCCGCCGTGATTTAAAGCACTTATTCCACCGCCGTCCGGCCTTCAGGATGAGCAGCAGGGAGAGGAGGAAAGAGGAGAGGACATAAAACACGAAGCCATACAGTCCAGTCAGCCCGAGGATGCCGGCTGTAGCTCCGGACAGAGCGGACACAGAGGTGCGGCAGTAATCCAGCACGGCGGCGTTCCCCCTCACTGCGACTTCACTGATGAACTGTGGTCCCTCACGCTTGGCTACAACTCCTGCCATCTTGACTCAGGTCAGCTATCACAGGACAATTCTCCTGTTTTAAAAAGGGAGATTTAGACAATAGCAACATTTACTCATTGCAAAAAAGAAAGTGTAGAATAATTGTATACTTCGCTATTTCACAGACATGGGAAATAAAAGCTGAAATGGTAAAAGGACTTATTGTAAAGCTTTCTATGTCATCAGTCACCCATTCATACACTGATTACAGGAGCTAGGTTATGATAAATTAATGACGAAAGTACTTGCAAAAGACATGGTACTACAAAACAAAAGCCAAACTTTGGCGTTTCATTATTTACTTCAGTTAAATAAAACTTCTTATACATGGGATTGTTAAAAAAAGTTTAAAAAAATTGAAAAGTTAACTCAACCCGGACTTCCATCTGGTTAAAATCTCCATTAACATTATTATATATAATAACATAACACTCACTGAATCTACATAGCCTTTCCCTTAAAAGGATTGTAATGATTTTTAAACACTGCTGGAAATAAAGGCCATTGTATTATCGCCGACGCTCATTTAAAAACAGTCTTGTTTGACATTTCAACTAGTATGACGATTAAATGACAAAGGTCGATGGTTTTCGGTTCAACGACAACCCCTAATTTGTGTGGCAAAGAATAAATGAGAAGCTGTCAGTCAGCAGTGCGTAATGTTAGCTTAGCTCAGTACCGACCACTACCCATCAGAGTAGATTACAATTAGCTAATCAACAACAAGTTAAAGCGTAATGGTGACAAAAACATGTCCACGTAACACCAGTAAGAGACAAAAAGACGCGTCCGAAGAGCCTGATTGCTAATATACACTGCGTAACCTATGAAGCTAATAGGCTAGTATTAGCTAGTCATCTAGGCTGCTCAGACAGTAACAGATGACAGATTCTCACCGGAAATGCACGCAGGGAGTCGTCGGCTCTTCACAGTGCGATTACAAAAACATAATATGTAAGTGTAACTTGACAGTCTTGGATAACAGATTTGTGTTTACGAAAAGGTCAGCGGATATGGCACGGAAACGGCACGTTCATTCTAGTTTGGACAACACACCTATAACAGATTCAGCCATGTTCTTTCGCAGTGCATTGTGGGACACGTCCAAACCGGATCAAACAAGCGGCGATGTGGTGCGTTCTCCACACATTCAAGAGTAGGACACTTTTATAGTTCAAGTAAATACTTTCGAGCATTGCTACCCAACAAAAGAGACGAAAGTAAGTTAGAATCTAATTTAAAAAGAAAGATAACAATGGACATTTCTGTTACAATTGCAATCATCAATTGTACCCACATGTAACGTTAGTGTGTTTACTGGTAGCATGTGTAACAACAAGTTCTGCCGAGAGACAAAGTCTTTCATTCCCATTTTCTTTCCTGCAATAATCTGCAATAGACCAGTTCACAGCAAAGTCTAGTAAACTGGCATCATGGCTTCTCAAAGATATTGGTTGGCCTTGTCATATCAGGAAGGTGGAATTGACCAAAAAGTGCAGTTCATGCAGACTTTATTCTGCTGAAGTTTTTCTGCCTCTTCGGCATGATGGCGCAAACAGAACATTTAGATTTTTCTTTAATATTTTATAGACGGAAGAATTTGTGGGTGAAATGTTTAAATGCCAGAATTACTACATCATTGAATGCAGCATAGGTAATTTTGCCCGAGTGACACAATACAGTTTCATCATCAGCAATGTCTACTTATATCCTTGGTGTGGACGTTGGCACCACGTCGGTAAAAGCTGTTTTATTAGAAACTGGCTCCAGGTCGGTGGCTGCGACTCACGCTTTGCCAACTTTGTCTGATATAACAGACCACAGCGGAATAAAGGTGAGTGCCCTCCGTGGTGCGTTCACGTAATCCAAAACAGTTCTACCTAACAGTGCAGCAACATGAACCCTAATGTACCGCGCAGGCGAAAGAGCAGGAGACCGGCCGGATCATAGACACACTGAACCGGTGCATCGGCCTGCTGCCACGAGACAAACTGCAGCATGTCATCGCTATCGGGCTGTCCGGACAGATGCACGGGGTTTTACTCTGGAAAGCAAGGAGCGGTAAGACGAAACCACTACACACTTACCTGCAGAAGTGCATGCAACGCGTTGCATTTCAAAAGTAGTGGCACGGCAACGGATGTGAAACATTAGCAGTTTCAGCAGACCTTTCATTCTTAAAGTCATTTGAAGTGTGATCAAAGAGGGAACGTCAGGTGATTGTTAAGTGTCAATGTTTTAAACCATGTTAGTTTGATGGTCCTGTCCAAAACCTCACAACAAAGATCAATTACTCTGAAATAAAGAGGTGGCCCTGTACAGATAAATGCCCATGTCCCGTGTAGGAACTCTCTCAGGCTGCTGCGTTATCGGGTCATTTACATTGTGGCCCCTATGCATTTAATGAGGGGTCCCACTATAAGGGTCCTAAATCTCACTCTCGTAGCTGTTGAATGTTTTCTAAAGAGCTGTATTCATTGAAAATGTACTTAATATATTCAATCTTCTCATCAATATTGGGAAGCAATAGGTTATACTATTTAAGTTAACTTTAGAGTAACATTTTAGTTTCAGTATTTCTTATATCACACAGTCGCACAGTTAAAAGGTGTTAATCACCACCTTGTGGTAGCGCCGCAGACGGATGGCAATAATGTTTCCAGTAGGTCTCAAAAGAAACATGCATAATGGTTTGGGTGTGTCACGGTTCTTCTGGTGGCAGTGAAGTTGTTTTTCCTTTGAGCATGTGCTCCTTGCAAATCCCCTTCAGTCTTTACAGCCCAGAGATAATTTACAATTTATTATTGACAACGGTTCCAATAATGTTTAACTGGAGAATTATCTTTAGAGAAACATTTACTAGTGAAGGCCTTTGGGATTTGGTTTTCACACTGCTCATTAGCACCAATTTTCCACTTAGTAAATCTGGTGACTTTTTTAAGTTGCTTTTTGAAAATGGCTCATGAAGCTGGAAAATTAGAGGAACTGGAATTTTCTCATAGCTTCTCCTTTAAAACAGAAACTTGTTGACTGTTGTAGTTCTTTTACAACGTTGCCTTCTGCTGGTTGAATATGATATGAAAATAGGTTAGTTGTCATTATAAATCTACCATTAAGGCAGATGTATTGTCCATGTATCTTGGCCCTCGCAGGTTGTGTTTGGTCCCAGGGGAGTTCCTTCACAAGCGGAGACACCAGTCAGCTGATCACCTGGCAGGACGGGCGGTGCAGCAGCAAGTTCCTGTCTTCTCTTCCAAAACCAGACTCTCATCTCAGTGTAGCCACGGGGTTCGGCTGTGCATCAATCCTCTGGCATGTGAAGCACCGGTCAGCACACAGCGTTTAAAAAAAAATCCCACATGGAGTCGGTTGCAGCTAATGGTTTAGTGATATGAAAGTGAAATGTGTGCTTTCACTTCAGACCCGAGTTCCTTGAGGACTTCACCGTGGCAGGTACCATCCAGGATTATGTGGCGTCCATGCTGTGTGGTTTGGAGGGGTGTGTGATGACGCCCCAAAACGCAGCCAGCTGGGGCTTCTTCAACACCTCCTCCAACGAGTGGAACTTGGACATGTAGGTCAAAGGAAGAACTTCCTGTTCAGTCTAAGACATGTTTTGTAGTTCGGGCATCATCGGTTGTTAATCTGAAATCAGCTTGGCATTTTAAGCTTGTAATCAACTGTACAGTTGTAGTGTTGTTGTAATGCATAACGGAGTAAAGCGTCTGATAATGTGTTTGTGTGTGTGTGTGTGTGTGTGTGTGCGCGCATTCTCTAGCCTGAAGGGTGCCGGCTTCCCTTTGCACCTGCTCCCTCGCTGTGTGCCATCTGGTGGCATGGCGGGGCGAACGTGCTCTGAATGGCACGGCGTCCCTGCTGGTACGCCAGTAGGAGCCGCCTTGGGAGACTTTCAGTGTTCTGTGTACTCCTGCAAGAGCGCTGGAACAGATGCAGGTGAATAAGGAAGTCCTGGTGTTTCTTTCAGGGCCAAGATTACACTTTATGAGCACACTTTTCATGCACTTCAGAAAAAAGAATCCATTTAAGGTTTTGCATGTCTTAATGCATCCATTGTATTCCTTGTAATGCGCTACCGGTAATGCCTAGTAAGGCGTGTCTTTGTTTGTACTCATTATTTTCGAGCGCGCAGATGCATCACGGATCAAGTGTATTCCTGCCCTCAGTGCCTTTAGTATCAGAGGTTAGTTCATACTGCATACATGTCCGTTTGCATCGGGCTCCTATTTTTTTTCCAGTTCTTAACATAAGCACTTCAGCCCAGCTGAGCTTCGCCATGCCAGCCAACTTCAAACCTCCAGATTCTCCTCAGCCCGCCTCCACCATCTCTTACTTCCCCTACTTCGACGCCTCGTACTTGGCAGTGGCGGCTTCGCTCAACGGCGGGAATGTTATAGCCACTTTTGTGGGAATGCTCACTTCCTGGATGAAAGAACTCGGTATGTATTTTTAGACATGCTAGTAGTTACGTTCTAGGGGGTGGCTCTCACGCCTTTGGTCCATACCAAGTTATTTAGCATCATTTAGGACTTTGGTGATCCTGACTTTTCCTTTTCCATGAGATTGACACATGTAACGTTGTGTGTAATGTCTCAACAACTATTGCATTGATTGCTAAAGAAGTGTGAGTGAGTTATAATTCCTTAACTTTTAATCTATTATTGCCATTTTAAGTGTTGAATCACTCCTCTCATCCCTGGCAGGTGCACCGATGAGTGATTCTGGCTTGTACGAGAAGCTGATTGACTGCGGCCTGAATGCGGGAACGAGCGACCTGAGGGTGAGCCCTACAATCCTGGGGGAGAGGCACGACCCGCTGTGCCTGGGTCAGGTCGCCAACATCTCTCCTGCCAATCTCTCCCTGGGTCATCTGACCAGGGCGCTGTGCCGCGGAGTCCTGGACAACCTCACCTCCATGATGCCGGCGGAGCGGTTGGAGCAGGCCAGAGTCGGCAGGATTGTGGGCAGCGGGAGCGCCATCGCCCGGAATGAGGTGCTGAGGCAGGAGGTGGAGAAGGCGTTTACTCAGCCGGTGGTATACGGCCAAAACGCAGACTCTGCTGTGGGCGTGGCCATGGTCCTCTGTGACTTGCTCTGAACGGGAGTTATAATCTACCAGGCAATCGATGTCTGTTTAAAGGGCCACGTGAACATTTTGCTTGTGTGAGAACCTTAATGAACGTAATTTCTTATTTAAAAAACGGGAATAATCCAGAGTATTTTGTAAAAGATGCCTTTATGTAAGGTTTATTTTTTCAGATGCGTCTCGTTTATGCTCATTTGCTGTGTATCCCAGAAATGTATTGTATAAATTCATGAAGTTGATCAAAATCACTGCGCTGCTGGACTGCTTCGAAGATCCTAGAATTATTCGATTCTAATTAAAATACCTGTTTCTTACGAAACTCTGCATTTGAGTCTTGCTTCCGTGCCATGACAACCACGAACCCTGACACAGATTTCTGATGCATAAGGGGATTTCCGGTTGGCCTCCTTCTTTAGATGAAACCATCGCTGCTGCATGGTTCATCAGAGACATGGCGGGTAGCAGCTATTAGCATGTTGGCACTCATGTGGAAAAGAGCCTATGATGGAGATGTTATTTTCCTCAGTTCAATTTCCTTCACATCTGTCTCATGATTTCAATGTTGCATACAAGGAGCTCATTTTCTTTTAATTTACAGCTAACAATAAGTCTTGTGGAAACATAATTGAAAATGTGATATGCAATAGGGTTAAGATCGCATTCAGAAGGGACAATAAAACAATTAGTTAGCCGGTTGCGGTTGATACCACAATAAATGTGAGATATTTATCACATCAATTTATTGTTAACATAAACATTCGTCCCTGTCGGGTCCTGCGGGAGTATCAAGGAGGAAGGTTTGTTTTGGACTGTTTTTAGTGAGGTGATTAGGGGGAATATTTGATCAGACTGATTCTTGGATTTCAGGATTCTGGTTGTATTTTCTTCAAACGTTGTGCTTCCAGTGTCCTTGTTTTAAGAGAGAAATCTTTACGTTAGATTGAAATGATTTGTGTTGTTTTCTATTAAAGTCTGTGTCTAAATGAATGGTTACTGCTGCTTACTTAGTTGACATTTAAATCCCTTGAACCATGCGGTGCTGACTGTAACCACGCTGATATCTGAGGCTTCGTGCTCTGTGAAAAGGGGAAGTTCTTAAGAAAGGACTCGTCAGATGATCTCGTGAAAGCAGTTCCGAAGCCTGGAAACCACACAGCTGCGCTAAAAAACAAACACACCTTAATGAAAGTAGAAGTCACACACAAGGCAACGTTACGGACAAAAAAGGGTAAGTTTATTTATTTTTCTTGTAAGAGAGTCATTTTTTCCTACTCGAAGGGCTCATGACAAAGTCAAACGTCTGTGATTTGCATGAACCATGTTCAGTGTCCAATAACATTCCTGTACTTTGTTGATTACATCATCATTTAGCTCGCTCAGCATAGTTCGACATGGTCGATACATCCTTTTGAGCACTCCAGATGCAGTAATGTGCTGTGGTATTCTCTAGGGTGTGTCACTTTATCCCTCCTCTGGCTTCTTCCTGCTATCTCTAACGGATTGTTTAGTAGAGGACACGCTGACGACGCCTTGGTATGAAAGCTTCTTCTCCAAAGGGCTCCATTGTGTGCAGCCGACGGGTGCTGTTTTGATCTGATTTTTAATCAAAAAGGCAATCTGGAGCAGGAAGACTTCTGGTGAGTCACATGATCTGTTATTGTTTTGTTGGTTAGTTTTGAATTACTAGATTTCTTCTGTTACTGAAGAAAATCGACGAACATGTTAAGTATCCCCGGTACCCTCTTTTTCTGGATGTATTTTTGTACATTTGTGTTGTGTTTTAGTTTTCATGTATTTGGTACATTTTGAGAAAGAACGGCGTACAGCGACTGCATAATATTCAGTGCACTGCACTGGTTTATGTTGTTATTTTGAGATTTAAAGGCAATAGTCTGACAAAGTGTTGAACTTGAATAACAAGGGGCATATGAAATACAGTTTTGTCATTGAAAACTAAATAATAAAAATCAAATCCATCTTTTTTTTCATTTGATTGTACATGTTTCTAAAAACAAGACTCGCAATGCATACTTCTGCTTTTCAGATCCTCTGTGACTTGCTGAACTAAGCATTGGTCTGGATCTTATGATCAGAGTCTTAAGGGGGTTTCTATTGAGTGATTAATTCCCCATTGAAAAGCGGAACAAGACACCAGCAAATATGAGGTTCCCATTATCCTTTACACAATATTTTAGGTAAAAATATCTTATATTTTATTGTAATGAGCAGAATTCTGTAGAAATCTTTCATGCAATTCACATTGCGTCTTTATAAACCGTAATCTACGTGACCTGATTATTCCGCAAAGAAGCAGCACCCAGGTCAAGTGCTGCGTGCACTTCTGCCATGGAAATCTAAATTCTAAATACACTCTTTTGTTAGTCACTTGGGCTGAAACATCACATGTCTGGAAATATGTCAGTGATGTGATCCCATGTGGCAAAGATGCCTCAGACCCAGCTGGTACAAACACATAGTAACACACGATGAAGCACCAAAACAACACACTTGGGGACCGTTAGATTAAAGCAAAGCGCATGTGTGACCCATTGAAACAGTGGTGCGCTGTTCAAGCAAAGATAAAAACATTTCATGCATCCTGGTAAAATGTTTTTTTTTTGGCCTGACATCGCTTGGATTTGGAATTCTCTTGACTCGATCTGCTGGTTGTCTGAATGATGCACGCTCATGCTTTACGCCCATGCAGACCATCAGAGCAAGAGTCCAGGATGGAGAAGTCAGAGACTGGCTTCTCTCTGGAGGCAGACGACCGGACCGAGGAGGAGAAAGCGCGGCAGAAAGCGGCGAGGAAGGGCGGCGTGGCCTCTGCCCTGGGGTTGGGCAAGGAGTCGCAGAAGGTCCCCATGGACACGGATTACCAGGAGGAAATGGAGGCGACCAAGCCTCAAATCCGATACAATCTAAACTTTTACAAGTGAGCATCGCCATGCAAAGACAAATTGATCTCTTCATGACCATTAAACCACAACGGTGTTGATTAACGTGGAGTGTACGGCCGCTTGACTTCTGGTCCCGCGTGAATCTAACGGACCCGTGTTGTGTTTTGTCAATAGAGATATTCGAGGCGGGCAGCAGAACAAGCGGAACAGCAGCACCTTTACCATCGACCGGTTGTTTGAGGCGGCCGCCAGCGGGGATAGGACAAAGCTGGAGAACCTGGAACAGTACCTGCGGCTGAACAGGAAGAAACTCTCTGATTCCTTGTGTGAGTGTCGTGAGTGAGTCCCGTGCAGTGAGCCGTAGACCCGTGTGTCATCTCCCCTGAACGTGTGGCTACGCCTGCAGATCAGTCCTACGGTAAGAGCGCCCTGATGAAGGCTCTGCTGCACCTCAGGAACGGCAAGAATGAGACGGTGGAGCTCTTAATTGACATTTCAGAGAAGTTGGACGACGTTAAGAAGTTTGTGAACGCAGCCTCCACCAACGACTATTATAAAGGTAAACGGTGTGCTAAAAATAACTGCTGTGAGAATAAGGTTTTTGTCAGATTTGAACGTGATTTAAATTGTATGGAGCGTGTTAATGTGTGACTCTGGAAGGCCAGACAGCTCTCCACATTGCCATCGAGAGGAGAAATATTTCCTACGTGGAGTTGCTGGTCAGTAAAGGAGCAGATGTCCATGCTAAAGCCTGCGGGATATTCTTCCAGCCACACAATGGCCCCAACTTCTACTTTGGTGAGTCGGAGGTGCTGCAGGGAGGAGCTCTTAATGATTGAACTGTTTTCATGATTTATTTTTAATTAAAGAAGATTTTCAAACCTGATTACTCTTCTTATTTAACTTATGTGTTTGTGTGTGTGTGTGTGTGTGGGGGGGGGGGGATTCTGAGGACGACTTCTTACTTCTACTCCTTACATTTTCACACAAATATCTGTACTTTCTATTCCTTACTTTTTAAAAGTAGCCCTGTTACTTGTATTTCATTTTGGCTTGTTTTCTGGCTTCTCATCATTCAAAAACACACAAAAAAACCCTATCCGGATAGAGTGAGTTTGATTGTGGTTGGATAAGAAGTATGAACATGTACCGTTCCGACACCCTATTGGTTTCCTCCGCGACGCGCCTGCAGATGACTCAGATCAGATTGATGCCGGGTGCGAACAGTGGTGGGTGGCAGGATCCTTTTAAGAACGGCACAAGCCGATCTCAGTTGGGTGTTTAGCGGCCTGTCAATTCCGCGCAGCGTTAAATGAGTATCGTCATGAACATGGGTTTGTCGTTAATGCTTTTGTGTAACTTTTTTGAGAGTCTGGCACAACACTTCCACAGAAATATTTTTAAAACCTTCTACTTGAGTAATGAATGTGAATACTTTTGACACCTCTGTCTACCCGTCAAAATAGTCAAAATAACATCTTCATCTCAACTGATGAATGTATTCTTTGGTGAGAAACTAACTAAGGCAAAGTGAAGTAACGAGCAAAGCAAAAAAGAATCATCACAGGGGAGTCCGTCTTCTTCTGCATTTAAATGATATATATCTTGAGAAAGCTCAGGTCTCTCGCCGTGTTGTTCTCAGGGGAGCTGTGTCTGTCTCTGGCGGCCTGCACCAACCAGCCCGCCGTGGTGGACTTCCTCATGGAGAACCCGGACGAGAACAAACGAGCGCACCCTAAGATGACGGACTCTCACGGCAACACGGTGCTGCACGCCCTGGTGACCGTGGCTGACAGCTGTAGGGACAAAGACAAGGATAACACAGAGTTCATCACCGAAATGTACGACCGCATCCTCAAGACCAGTGCCAAACTGCACCCACTGCTGAAGCTGGAGGACATGGAGAACCACCAAGGGCTGACGCCTCTCAAAATGGCTGCCAAGACGGGCAAGATCGGGGTAAGTTCAGTCACAGCAGAATATACATGTTTTGGGGCCCGGGACCAGGAATATACTACAGGCCCCTAGCTTCTCTGAAAATACTATCATTTCTGGCCTTGGGAGCTTCTGGAGTGGGTCATAGACGAGTCTCAATGTTGTACTACATGGATTCATGTGATTGAAGAACCTCAGACCTGATTTTGCTCTAAATTTCCTTTTTTTATTTTTTATTTTTGTCTGCAGATTTTTACACACATCCTGAAACGTGAATTCCACGAGAGTCACACAAAACATTTGTCCCGTAAATTCACCGAGTGGGTTTACGGCCCGGTCCAGAGCTCCCTTTACGACCTGGCCTCCGTGGACTCGTACGAGGATTCCTCCATTGTGGAGATCCTGGTCTATGGCAGTCACATACCCGTGAGCCCCAGCATTATGAGCCCAGTGTGTGCAGATGCCCTCGTTACTCTGTGCTCACGCGTCCGTCTCCTCTCAGAACCGCCACGAGATGCTCGAGATGGAGCCTCTGAGCCGGCTGCTGGAGGAGAAGTGGAATAGGTTTGCAGGTCGGATGTTTTTTCTCAACTTCCTGGCCTACCTTGTGTACCTGACCATCTTCACTCTGGTCGCCTACAATAAGAAAGTTGGACGGGTGAGCTGGCCGCTGCCAAACTTGTGACTGATCCGTGTCGCCTTCTCAGACAGACCTGTGTGGATTGTTGTACTCTTTTGTTTCTTTTATGTCCCGCAGCTGCCGTATCCCATTGAACACACCACAAAAGGATACCTGTATGTATCCGGCCAGCTAGTAATAGCGATGGCTAACTGCTACTTCTTTGTCATAGGGGTATGTTTGTGTTTTAAAGTACAAAATCCAGTGGCTCCTATCATTACGTAGTGGCAGCTGTATTTGACTGATGATTAATCAAACACAATATGTAAATCCCCAGATCTTAGACATGAAGAGGAAACGTCCGAAGCTGCAAACGCTGCTGATTGATGGATATTATGAGTTCCTTTTGTAAGTATGGCAATGGATAATCGCCCATGTGTGGCTTGAATGAAATGTACCCTGCATGGTTTCCTCTTAAACAAAGTGCTTTTCATGCTGCTGTTTTTCACGTGTTTTCTACCAAAACAAAAAGAGAAAATTCTAATTTGGAAGAATCTGGCAAGAACTGGCGTTATTGTCTAGTTGATGGACTAAATCATTTAGACTGTATTGATTAGTCTTAGTACCCATTTGCATGAGTAAATAGCAATTGTTTCTATTAGTATACAGCCATGCTATGCCTGTAGTGGGGATTGTCTGTCCCCTTTAGCTTTGAGGGATCCTCTGTCTACCCGGTGCAGGTTTTGCCACAATACTGATACCTCCTTCCAGATACTAATTATTCTACAATCAAGGGGAAGCCCTTGCCTACGAACATATGATCTCCATTTTACAAACGACGTGGCCTGTAAAAGCACTTTGCTGCACGAGTGATCATTTAAAGGAGAAGTCAGCCATTTTGGAGAAGAACCACTTTATTATTTTAAATACTGGCACAACATGATGGTTGTTCACTTTACTGACCACTTTTAATCACACTATAACTCAGGGTATTTACTGCACAGCTTTGGATGATCTGGGATGGATTACACATCAATGGAATGTATAATCACACACCTGGGCAGGTTCACAGGGACTTCTCTGCTGTTGAAAGTTTTGTGCAGGGCGTCCTCTTCCTGATCACAGCTGCGCTGTATCTGTGCGGGCAGAAGAACTACCTCAGCTTCCTGGTGCTGTGTCTTGCGCTTAGCTGGGTGAACGTGCTCTACTTCTCCAGGGGCGACCGACACATGGGCGTCTACAGCATCATGATCCAGAAGGTAGTCCACACAAGTCCCACAGCAACACAATGAACATCATATCGAACGGTTCCCTGAAGTGCGTTGACCCCTTTCGTCCTTGTAGATGATCCTCAGTGACATCCTGCGCTTCCTCCTCGTCTACATCGTGTTCCTCTTTGGATTTTCAGCAGGTAGTGTTGAGGCAGTGGCTTCAGTTGGGATCCAACAATGCCCCTACTGAAGGATGCACTGTGTGTAATCTGTTTCCGATGTCTTGTCACAGCGGTGGTCACCTTGCTCAAAGAGCCTGAAGTTCAAAACTCAACTGTCATCAATCCAAAGGGGCGTCTCTTTGGTGCCCTTGATCCTGGTGAGGAGTGTGTCAAACCCTCCTTCAAAAGTATCTCCTACACCACGCTGGAGCTCTTCAAGTTCACCATCGGCATGGGCGACATGGAGTTCACCCAGGAACACGAGAACACAGAGGTCTTCTACCTGCTCCTCATCGGCTACATCATTCTCACCTACATCCTGCTGCTCAACATGCTCATCGCCCTCATGAACCGCACCGTGGAGAAGACCACCGAGGAGAGTACCAGCATATGGAAGCTACAGGTGGGGTCTCCGGCCAGGGCTCTGTCGAGGTCGGGGGGAAAGTGTCTGTACATGGCAGACGTGAGCTGATGGAGTGCTGTGACTGTTTTCAGAGGGCTATCACTACCCTGGAAATGGAGAAGAGACTGTCTTGCTGTCTGAGGAGGAGGTTCCGCTGTGGAGTAGACAAGAACCTCTGCACTGCACTTGGAGATGACCGTCGGCGCTGTTTCAGGTGTGCTTGGATGAGTTGAGGGACAGTGCAGTCAGTGACTGGTGTGTTCTCACAGCCTCTGCCAGAAGCTGCATGTGAACCAAAAGATAAGGAACCAAAGTAGCCATTGCCGTGTACGGCAACGACACCTTTTTTCAC
Source organism: Apeltes quadracus (assembly GCA_021346845.1). NCBI lineage: Eukaryota > Metazoa > Chordata > Actinopteri > Perciformes > Gasterosteidae > Apeltes > Apeltes quadracus. The sequence continues at coordinate 4,578,316 of CM037916.1, read as the reverse complement.
ACCACTAAAACAGTGAATGACACATGAATTGTAATAACTCAGTCGATTTGAGGACATGATATCTGCAATACTATTGCCATTCCCATCAGCCGTGTTAACATTCAAGGCTACAATAGTATAAACTTTAAACATTATACAATGTACGTGTTCATTGAGTCAATGTAAGCATGCTAAATTAATACTTCAAGGGTAGATGTACAGGGTTGGTGGGAAAATATATAGTGAAGCCAGGTTATGCAGTCTGCTGTGTGCACTGTGTAGTTGACAGGATACACACATAATAATAATAAAGGTTTAGGTTTGGAAATGAAAACAATAGAGTAGCAGTAGCTGTGTGAGGGGGATCGATTGACTCGCAGCACACTGTGTTCTTCACTAATTTGCCTCCTCCGGAAGCCAACTGATGCATCACACCGCAGACATTAATTGGAGCATGTGTCCTCTTGTCGTTTCAGAGTGGAGGAAGTCAACTGGAACAAATGGAACATCAACCTGGGAAAAATCAATGAGGATCCCGGGTGCTGGGATCGTGTGGAGCGGCCTGCCTCAGACACCCTGCCGTACGGAGCGAACACAGGTGCAGAAACATGGACGCAGGCGCAAACTTTCTGGGATCAAATCATGTTTTTGTGCAGCGTAACATTTCCTCGTTCATCCACAGGGAGGCGCTGGAGAAGTTGGAAGAGGCAGACAACCCACTCCACAGAGATGAGTCCTCTGAACACCACACCGGTCTAAGAGACCACGCAGAACTTTTATCCGTCCCCTCGGCCTGGCTGACCCAATGGCATTATTCCGTTTACAAAGTGTCAAATGTCAACTATCAAATGTTTGAACTGCCTTCGGGACTGGTAAATATTGTTAGCCTGTTTTTGAATTGACATTTTCTTTAAGGCAATATTTGACTTAGACGAGCACATCTTTGTTGACATAATGGTGTAAAGCATCAGACCTCTCAAAGGCCAGAAGCTGCATTAAGAGCAGTTGCAAACACGTTAAACGTTTAATCCAAGGGCTTCTGCACATGCCGTTCCTCCCAGCACCTGAACAGGATGAGAGACCCCTCCGCACAAAGTCCACAGCCTGCAGGCACCTCTGACATCGCTCAAAATCCTTCAGGGAGTAATACTGATTACGAAGGTGCTGATCCTGCCCTCCTGCTGAGTGCCCTTTATAAGTCCCATTTTCATCACAGCCAGACAAGCTAAATCTACTGCAGCCAGATAGTCCTGTGGATTTCACAGTTTGCTTTGTCTACCCTACTTCCCTTTTTTCGATTTGGCAGAGGCAGGCTCTGATAAATGGCATGAAAGCGCCGCAATTGGTGCAACAATTGCCACCTTCTTCACCAGCTGTCTCGGTTACAAATTACATTTTTTTTAGGCAGGGTCCTTTCGACCGTCGTAAGGCTGATTATGCAAGATACAGATCTGTGAATAGTAACCTACCCAAACTGTCAGGCAGCATGAGCTCATGCAGAATGAAGGGAGCAGGAGAAAAGAGCACACCTGTGGTCTGCGTCAGTCTGAATCAGTGTTGCAGGTAATCCACACAAGAGTTCACAACCATTTCAAAGCATAAATTAGAACTTTATTTTATTATTACAATATTACAAAAAGAGTAGCACAACTCTCACGCTCTTGCCTCTTATCAGTCGTACAGAATGACACAAAAGAAAGGCTTGTGGACCTTCTTCCATTTCACAGCAATAGTACAAGAAACAAAGGAAACACAAATTAAATAACAAGCAAATCAAGTATTATAAATAGTCACAACTGCAAACTGAAGCTTTGAAAAAAAAAAAAAAGTTACTGTAACTACACATCACTAAAATGTATAATTACAAAATATTACTCCTTTTCTTGCTTTTCCATACGGAATGGCTCTGCCTATTCATCAAAACCTCAATAAAATAAAAATGGAAAAATAGAAACAAATTGCTGTTCCTGCTCACACTCACCATCCTCTTTCTCATTATTTGGGTTTTTTTTAAACCATGCTCTTTTTCAAGGGAAGTCCAAGGACCAAACACTTAAGGCTTTTTAAGGGCTGTTAGGGAGTTAGGTGAACAAAACATGGGCGCCAATGTGTTTCTACACACCCGCACGCTCTCGCACACACGCACACACACCCTTAAATCTACCCGCTTTAGCAGGCAACACTCGCACAATCGTTAACGTTTTAAGTTACGAGTAGGTAAGCCAGTGTACAATAAAATAAACAATGCATTTGCTGTTTCACTTGAAATTTAAAAGTCAGTTTTGTTTACCTCCAAGTGATCTTGCAAGTGATCAATTTGGTCTTTTCAAGCAGGCTTCACATCAGAATCAGTAGCAAATACATATCATTTAAGTTCCTGCGGTCAGGATAAAAACTCTTTTGCGCGACGTTAGAAGGACGATCTTTTTTTTCTTCCAGAGTTTTTCCTCCTAACTCCCCTTCAATAACTGCTAAACAAAACATCTCAACATTCAAGTAATACATTTGTGATGGTTACAAAGAACAATCGGAAACAAACACTAAATGTCCTCGTTAACATGACTTTGGCCATTTTAAAGTATGAGAGTTGAGCTTTTTCTGCGCTTATCATTTCACTAGCTTTTTTTGCCAAACCTTCCTGGCAGACGTTTTTTGTTTTCTTTTAAAACACCTGAATTAATTGCAGCATTTTCAGCAGGACAAAGCATCGCCTTTACAACCTACTTGCTCCCTGCTGGATCACGACTATGTACAAAACAACCTGATTACATGCTTCCTTAACTGACAGAGGAATCAATCTTGAATTGTCCTATGATAGAAATAAATAATTACATTTCAAAAGGAACAAAACCATGTTTACATGTTTTTCTACCTGTACTCTGTAGTCTCCACTATCTGGTGGCTTTGCGCTGTAATTATCTAAGAAAAAAAGAAGAAAAAAAACACCCAGCACTAGATGTTGTTTTTGGGATCTATCTATCTATCTCTTCCTTACATGCATAAGAAAATATTCTGGATACATCTGCAGTAGGAATAACAGGATCTGTTCCGATCCGGGCTCATAGAGGAGGGAGGGAATGACACACATTACAGATGTGTATAAACACGCACATTAACAGATCCTCTAAAGTGCCAGATAAACGCACTAATTAACAAAAGAGAAAAAAAACGTAGCAATTGATCACTTGCAAGATTTATAAAAAACAACCAAAAAAACCTACCGCTCTTTATTAAATATATTAATTGACCCTCTTCAACATTAGGTGTTTTGTTTAAGTTATCCATTTAGTTGTATTCCGTGTTTCCTTTCTTAAGACTAAACCAACAGGTTTTGATAACTCTTGTGTAGACAAGGCCATAGCTTATCTGTACCCTGGGTGCTGGGTGAGAGCGGTTCTGCTGTCTCCCACCTCTGGACCGACCCTGCTCAGAGGAGGCCTGTGCATCTTGCTCACCAACCCCATATTCTGATCGCGGAAGTAGGGAGTCTGGAAGTCCCCAGCCAAGTAATCCGTTTGCATCAGATTACTGTGGGCCGAGGAGGACGAGGTGGAGGAGCTCGATCCTAGCCTGTAATGGGGGGCGGCAGGAGGCCCACAGTCTAGTGTGGTGCAACCCCCTGGGCCCGCACCGTGGAATGGCATGGGTATGTCCTGAGACCCGGAGCTGTCACTGTTGGGCGTGGGTAGGATGCTGCTGTTCCAAAAGTGGGACTGGAAGTAGTGGCCGTTGGGGTAGTGGGCCATGGGGCCGGGCATGCAGTTGTTGACAGGGGGCGAGGGGGTGGGCCTCTCTACGGGAGGTTTCAGTGTGTAAGGCTGACCCACACACACCTCTGCAGGGTAGCACATGCCCTTAAAATGGAAGGTGGGGTCCCTGGAAGGCTGCGTGCACAGGTGGCTTCCACCGTTCTGAATGAGGGGCAAGTGACCCAACTGGTGCGGATTCCAAGAGCGCATCTTCTGCTGCGGTGTGTTATGTTGTTGCTGCTGATCCTGTTGTTGATGCAGATGCTGCTGCAGGTGGTGGTGGTGGTGGTGCTGCTGCTGCTGCTGCTGCTGCTTGAGATCGGTGTGGTTGGAAGGCAAGTGGTTCATTATAGCCACGGCGTGTGGTGGGTGAGCTCCCACCGGGGCGGCGGCATTCTCTTGAGCACCGATGATGCAGTTGGCCGGGGCAAAGCTAGAGGTGGCGGGGTTGCTGTGCATGGACACCCTGGAGCAGGCGCTGATGAGCATTTTGCGACCTAGCGGGTTCGGGTTGGCGATCTGGCCCTCGCACATGGAGTTGGCCCCCACGCCATGAGCCCGAAATTGGCAGAACTGGTTGATCTGATGCACAATGGAGCTCAGGTCAGCCTGGCGGCCCTGGTGCAGCCCGGCGACCATCGAGAGTGGAATGGTTGAGGTAGAGACGGTAACATCTGGCGGCTTTCTGCTCCCCTGCAGGCCGGGTGGTGGGTGGTGCTGCTGCTGCTGGAGGTGCTGCTGCTGAAGCATGACGGAGGGCGGCCCCTGTGGGAGACCAAGGGCCGGGTGCTGACACAGAGTCTGGAGTCTGGGTGGGCCCTGAGGGTGCTGGGCCATGTGGGTAGGGTGTCTGAGGCTCTGGGTGTGACCCTGTTGTTGCTGGAGGGGCATCTGTAGAGTCTGAGGTGGGTCCTGTGGCTGAAGGGGTACGCTCTGCTGTAGCCGGGGCAGAGGTGGGTGGTGGTTTAAAGTGCTGGTCGAGGCCACGTGGTAGGGTCTGCTATAGGGGTTCATGATGGCGTCGGAGTGCAGGCAAGCCCGGCTGCCGTCGAAATCCTTTAGGACGCCTTTGACTGTGGGCACCTTGATGACGGCGAGGAGGCCCGTCTTGGCAGTGGCCTGAGCGGAGGGGTAAGGGCTGTAGCGCTGCCCCGACGTATCCAGCCCATTGACTGTGCGCCGCACGTGGTTCCGCTGGGGGACCTTGACGCTGTTGGGGAAAATCTTGATGGTGAGGGGATTATTGGCAACCTTCTTAGCAAAGGCATCCAATTCTGCAGGGGTTGGAAACGGAGCGGATCTCATCCTTTGCGTGGTGTCCCCTGGGGTGGAGGACAGGACAGGTCACAGCGGAGACAGAAAGCAAAGAAGAGGGGAAGGGGGGGGAGGCACAGAAAGAGACAACTTAATCCAGGTGGATGTGTATATGGCACAAAAGAGCACATCGGTTGTAATCTGAGCCCCTGCCATGACAGTGTTCCATACCTCGCCGTTTTTTCTCCTAAAACCCTCTCGGCTACAGTCTCACGAGGCGATAGAGAGCGAGCTGCAGTCTCGTTCTCAGCCGTGGAAACATTTCCCAAGTTCAAAATCCAATTTGGTGGTGCTGGAGGTCAGGGGCTTTTAGTGGCCTTAATTGACGCAGCATACGTGCAAACAATTAAGTAGGCATCTGAGGGAAAGAGCGGGGCCGCGTTGTTTGCTCCTGACTCACAGACTAAACAAAGAATATAAGCGGCAGTGACGGTCCCTCGGGTCGGCTTTGGGGAGAAGCAAATAAAAAGATCGTGGCAGTGAAGCGGAGCTCCGTGACAGCAGGCAAGTAATCAGACGGAGCAGCTTGTCTCTGATATGCAGGAACACCTCCCAGGCCTCCGCTCGCAGACATTAGTTACACCTGCTAAGCACCGTGGCTAGATTTAACGATACCCACGTGACAATTTCAACACGATTTTTTAGCCTTGTTTGAAGACGTTGCAATAATGCAACCTGACGGCTAGCGGCCGCGATCGCCTGTTTCCATTAAACGCAATTTTCTCAGCGCCACTTCCTTCACGCAGACAATGAAAGTCAGTGATAATAAAGAAGGACGGGCTCCTCTCCCTGCTTAATTCTGTCTCCATCACCTTGGCCCCCGCCAGTCTGACCTACTTACACCACAGCTTTTGCACTGATGGAGAGGAGTGGGGCTGATCTGTGAAAAGGACGCGTGCTTCATTTCATCTTCTGCCGTTATTCTTGAGAGGACTTCCAATGTCACCAATGCAGCACAGAGGCCACTTCCTCCCTGTTCAAACCTCTCAATGGCTGGCTGAGGTCCGCGGGTTCAACAGCCCCCCCCCCCGGCCGTTCCGCTCACGCTCCCGCCAGGCATGCTGGACTTGAGGGACGAGGCGCAGAGCTGAACAGCGAGCTCTCACACGCCGCCGCCGAGAGCCGTGCCAACTGGCTAATTAATTCCCGCTTCATTTGTGAACGGGAACAATGGGCGGGGACGCGCGGGGCCCGATCGGGCCGGCACACAGGGGTCCGCTGTGACCGAGTGCTGAGCCTGCTGACGGCGGCCTCATTAAAGCAGTGATCCGGGGCCAAGGAGCCGGAGCTGAGGCCTAATGTCTGCTAAATAAATGACGGGGTAAGCAAGCGCAGATAAATAACCGCTTTGACACAAAGCTAATGAGGGCGGCGATTACCTGTCAAGCAAATAAATACAATCTCGTGTGAATGTAACTGTAGAGCAGGTTGGGAGTAGGTGGGAAGAGAGAGCCCTCCGCTGTGGTATTGAATAAAACATCTTTTGTCATAATTTCCTGGCAGTAAGATTCTTCTTCAAACCAGGCATGTGTAAGTGTAACATCGTCTCTCTGAGTGCACTCGGTTATGAGAGGAGCACGGTCGGGTGGAAGGGAGGAGTCAGGCTAAATAATGAAGGCTTACCAAAAACGGACAGAAATAAATTGACAGACAAAAACCTTTTGCTTGTCTAAAAGGTTCGGTTCGGGGTCAGGTGTGTTCCTAGGATCTAAATAATTGATTCAAAATAATATAACAAACAATGCAATTTAACACCTGAAATGAACTGTACATAAAAACAAATGTTGGTATTGCTTAATTTTCATATTTGGGGTATTTAGACAACGTTGGAAATGTAGCAGAAGCATCTGCTGTGACAGTACAGTTTGCCACCGGCACTTGTGTAACGAGTTTCATACTAAAGTGTTAGACTCAGGCAAGTAGCAAAGAAAGCAAAGTCAATGTCTGGAAACTGACCAATCCATTAAATTGGAAAAGGGATTGTACATTGTTAACAAAGCTTAGGCAGGCATTTTGAGATTAACAAAAAAGCAAATCAGAAAACATGCAGTAAAATTGGTAAATTGAGTAGTAACAGTGGATAGAATATTTCCGTTTACGACGGTTTAAGGCTCCTGGCAGCTGTTGATTTTGTGTTCTGGTAAGCAAGCAGCGCTCATTAGCATTTCAACCCTAACCTGAAACCTGGATTAGTTGAGCAGCTTAAAAAATATCAAGGGAGGGTTAATGAGGATATGAGTGAAGTTTGTAGGCGTCTGCGAGCATATCGTTTCTTAGATCTCCAACTGAGCATGTTCCCAAGGAGGGAACGGGGGAAAGAGTCCAGTCTGGCCCAGCGCTAATTACCCCGCTGCCAGCGAGCTAGCTCGAACACAAGTGCGAAGTCAGCAGGCAATAATTAGGGTGTCTTTTATTCAAACTACTGTTTTTATTGAACAATGTTTAAGCAGCAGGAGGACCGGGACTCGTGCTGCTGCAAATCGTTTTCACACAAGCGCAGCAAATTAGGTCTGACGCTTTGGCATCAAATGAGACATGCAAGTTTGGCTTCCCATATGAAACCCACCTCCTTATAATGTTTAACGGACATTTGAGCAGAGACTTCCATGCCGATAGGTCGAGACCGCAGGGCCTTGATAAGAAGAGGAAGATCAAAAATGGCGTCTTTTGATCTCGGTGGGGACGGAGATGGGAGAATGAGCCAAAGTGGCCCAGCTGTACTCGCCGTTTGTTCCCGCCTGTAAGAGGCAAAGACGAGGGCCACTTTGAGGCATTCGAGTCATCCGGCCCGGAGTATGAGCGGTTCTCTTTGTGACCCACAACCGTCTCTTAGCGTACCTAATCTGCTCCTCCGAGCAAACTCCCGGTGATAAGCAGAGCGGCGGCTCTGGCCTCTGACGGTGACCCCGCGAGCTTGCAACTTTAAATGACTCTCTGATTCAACCTGCGGGAGGAGAGGCCGCGCGGCCATCTGGGGCTCCTGGCGCGCACGGGGGGGAGGGAAGAGTGGCAGGGACAACAGGCCGTAACGTACGCGCTGGCATCCGAGCAGCTTAAAGCACGGCGCTCGAGCGGGAACACAAATTAAAGTTCATTATAAGCCATCTGAGCCTTTTTTCTATGGGAACCCGTCAAGAGTATTAAATAAAGATTTCAAGCGACAACTGGTCTATGATTTTTTCTAAAAGCAGCCGAGCACACCCCCCATGGGGTTGAGGTGTCAAATTGTCTGCCATGGTGGGCAAATGATGGGGCTCTGCAGGGACCGGGAGTCCACTGGACGGGAGGGGGGTTACTTGAAGGTTGAGGCCCGACTGTTATTTTTTAATTCTAAAGGCACTTTGATAATAAATGACTTGGCCTGAAATGAGAAACGGCTCCACTGCTTTTGATGTAACACCATGTCTGTTAATAGCACTTTGAAGAGCAGATGAAAAGAAAAAGCGTTATGAAAGAATGACGAGGAGAAGGGAAAAAACATTTTCGATAGAAAATGCACTTCTAGGACCCTGCGTGCTGCGGGAAGCACGCTCTCCATCACCAAAATGGATTACGGCGTTGGGCAGGAAAACAAATTGATCTCGAGTTGATCGCCTTTGTGCTCCGAGGCGTCACACAAAAGGAGACACGGTGGAGCTGATGGGGGCACTATGTCACCAGGTTGCTTCAGTCAGGCAACCGGCGCTGGCAGACTCCCTCACGCGCGCTGATCTCCTGGGGGTTTGGCTGATTACTGTGATTCTGAAATTACAGTCTTGATGAGCTGGAGCATTTTACCACAACACAAAAAGCTGCTGCAGAAATGGGTCAAACCGGCGCCGAGTTGTCACTCTTAGATAAACGGGCAGGACAAAGAGTAGATGGAGATGTTTCATAACGGAATATATAAATCTGACTAGCTCCCCAGGAAGTGATAGACTTTTGGGTTCAGGTAAAAAGATTGAGAGAAAACAATGATCGCAATGATCAGAACGCTTTTCAAAAGTGATGAATGGTCAAGGAAACGTCACTGACGTAAAGTTACCATTTCCATCGGTGTGTCATAGAGCCAGTTAGCAGTTGGTCCTCAACACTGTAAAGATTCGCAATTTGTCAGCAGCCGAGTTGTGAAATTCAAAACACATTGAATGAACTGGGCCAGCGCCGACTAGTCTGCCATTAAACCGGGGCAGCAGATTGCTCCTTAAATTCACTCATTACGAGATCATCGGGGCAAAACCACTCAGCCGCAATCGGCCTGACAGCCTGACGGAGAGCGAAAGCATCCAAGATGGTTGAATTTAACACGCGACAGTGGTGATTGGACGCGCACACTCACACACTCACGGCTGACAGATCTTCAGGGGCGGCGGGGGAGGAAACGGGGCACAGAAGAGTGGCAGGCCGGGGTTGGCATGGACATCCGACAGCTCGGTTTTGGGTGGGATGGTGGCGGTAGTTCATATTTTTGCGTGCGTGTCCGCAGCCCGAGATACTCACATTTCTGATGTCCAGTGTTCATCTGCGTGTGGGGGAGAAGCTGGATGGGGAGGTCACCTGGCCGTGGCAGACAGGCCAGCATTTCACACGGACACTAATGCAACATGGGACACGCACTTCTCCTCACACTGCAGAGAAAGGGGGGGCGGGGGGGAAGAGAGGGAGAGAGGTCAGCAGTCAGACATAACCGCGAGGCAGCACATGCTGCGTGGCGATACGGCGGCTGGGTCCACACTAATAGAACTCTCTGGTTGATACCCGGGGGCACAGGGCTGACGGAGACGGGGTTGCCTTTCAATTAGAAACCCGATTCACACCTTGAGCACCAGGTAAGGTGACATTTGATGGCAATAACAACTTCAATTAAACATCAAACAGCTGAGGTAAAACGAGCAGAGAGCCTGAGGGGCCGGCAGCTTTAAATAGGCTCAGTCCCTCCTCCTTGCCCTGCATGTTAGTCAGCCAGTTGGACCCTGCTACCTGCGCTTTGCCTCTCTGCCTCTCTGGTGGAGGAGATGAAGGACGGCGAAAGAGAACAGAGTTAACGAGTCTCTGATTCTAAAGTCCTCTAGACTTCAAAGTTGCCTTTCTATTTGCGACATTAAACAATGGAGCCGGCTCCGAGCGATGCCGAGGGAAAAAACGTTCACCGCGCTGCACTTTGCTTACTGCTGCATTCAACAGAGCACAGATGCTTGCTTAATCAGCGCTGAAGAACAGTCGGGGAGCAAATTAAGTCAGCAGAGTCCGTGCCCTCCCGTCTCGCTGCGCGGCGTCAGAGGAGGGCGGCGAGTGTGCACAGACAAACAGCGGCTATGAGAAAGGCAATTACCCACAAAACAACCTTGGCATGCCTGTCTGCCGCAGGGTGATGGCTTAAAAGTGTCTCTCCCCGCAGGGGTAAGAGACAAGTGGAGGAAGGAGTGACACAGTGCGAGAGAGAGAGAGGTGGAAGGGGAGAGAGACGGGTGCTGAGGTGGTGGCAGGGGGGCTGAACTTCCTTTAAAAAGCAGGAGCTCAAAAAGGTCACGATGACAGCTCATTTAAATCCTCCCAGCAAGAGGAGAAAAAAAAAAAGAAAGGCTTAATGAAGCTGCCAGCTGTACACAGATACCTGCGAGTGTTGCACCTTAGGGTGCCGCTGGACGGCAGGAAGGGTAGAGAGGAGGAGAGGAGGGGGTTTGCTTGTGTGGCGAGGGTGTGGTCTTCAGAGGAGATTCGAGGGGTTTTTGTAGCGTTGATGCTACGTCAACCTTCCTGTTGCGCAGCAGCCTCGGCCCCTCTGCTTTCTGATTCACAGCCTGGACCAGCATATGCCAGCTTCACCGCGCCTTAGCTTTGATTGGCAGTGCACGATATGTTATGATATTCTTTTCCCTCGTTTATTTTTTGTCGTTACATGCTGCCTCGATGTGAGCAGGCAGGACTTCGAGGGCTCTCATCACAGTGCCAAGATTTCAAACATCGCTTTGACAACAGGCAGGTTCAGGGAGAAGATAAACTAAATATCAAATGATGGCAGGAGACTGAAATGATTTGGGTGGGAAGAGGGGGTTGGAGCCGCGTACACACACACACACACACACAACATAAACTGTGCATTTGTTATAAAAGAAACACACATCAACGCACTACAGGCACACAAAAAAATAAAACAGCCACGCGCACGCCCCCTCCCTGCCTCCCCACAGCTCCCCTGAATGTCAGAAAGCTGTGCAGTGGGGAGTGCAGCGGGGAAAGGTCAGCCTATGGTAATGCCCCAAGCTGACAATCTGCTCTACAGAGGAGAGCAGGGGGAGACGGAACCGACAGACAGAGGGCCGACGTCTACCGACTGGCCCATCGGCACCACGGCGACTTCAAATAAACATCACACGCCAAACCCCGGTAGAAGGTAAGAAAAAATGCAAGGATTGTGAACCAAAAATAAGCTTATTAAGACACACAAACATTGTCAGAGCAGAAAAAGAAAAAAAACACTAAATAAACAGTGAGAAAAAGGTGAGACAGTATATTCAGTAACTGGCGTAATATTAACAGCATTTCTACACCAATTAAAAGCAAAGGCAATTAGGAGAGCCAAGTCACCATGTTGTACATTGCTTGTGCTAACGGCTGAAGGAGAGTGGAGGAAAAAACAGGCTGCTGTTATTCTAATTGCATGTTTACCCCCAGGTTATGGGTCTGAAATAGAGCAAAGAAAAAATGTTGCAGTAGAACAATTCAATGCAACATCACTGTGCCTATTCTCTCAGGGACAGAAGGAGCGAAATTACTTTTCTTAGCGAGCAGAGTCTCTGAATAGGAGGCAAAGAAAGAAAGAAGGAGCAGGAAATACAGAATAGCTTTTCGCCCTTGAATACCGAGCCGTAGCGCCGTGTCAAAAGAGCGCAGGGAGGGAGAAAGCACCGGCTTCCGAGCATGTTAGGCAGAAATGATACATCAGTGTGGCCTTCATTACCCTGTCAGGTCCACAAACAACGGAGGCAGAAAGGGATTCCTGCCGCTAGCAGAGACGCGTGTCAGAGCTCCGCGGCCTCCCACAACGGATCCTGATGACTCCGGCACATCCCGGGGCGCTCAGGACGCCCCCCCGCCCCCTCCCCATCAACCCGAGCGGTTATCTCACCCCAACGGAGAGAGGGCGAGAGAGTGGGAGACGGCCATGTTACCGAGGGGGGGCGGGCTGAAAACGGAGCGTCTGAGGGTCTGCAAAATAGGGGTTTCCAAGTTGCCAGCCACGGGGTGTCAGGCATAAAACTGTCAAACGGAAGAAAAGTGCTGCGGCAGTGAGGGAGAGGAGAGAGGAAGACAGCTGCTTGAAACTACTCCTCTTTCGGGGCTGGAGGGGAGAGGGGCGGGGGGGCGGTGTCGAGAAGAAAAACTGTTGAGGCGATATGAATGCTCAATAACCAACTGTTGAAAGAGTGACAGCTCCCCGAAGGAGAGATGGTGGATGTGGAGCGCAGAGAGAACACGCTCCCTGGAATAATGCAGTTGGTGAGATGCGGCAAAAGTTGTGGTTCCGCGATGAGAACGCGGACTCTCGGAGCAGCTCCGTACCAAGAAAAGGAAGCAGGCTTCCAAACCACGAGGCCTCTTCTCATCGAAGCGACCTTATTCCACGGCCTGTATCCTAATTGGAGCGTGGATGACTGCAGCACAAGTGGCACCCACTTGCCTTCGTGAAGAGCTCCCCGAAAGCGGAAGGTAGCATTCATGCCGAGCCGCCAAATAGGAGGGGATCCAAAGTGAAGGCGGGCGGCCTAGCTATTTATCCGCTGCATATCTATCCAGAGTGCAGCCAGAAGCTGTGCATGCCTCAGTGAGGACTGAGCCAACCTCTCAGGCATGACACGTCTTAAACCACTTGAGGGGGAGGGGAGGTGGTGGACAAAGTAAAAGCAAAGATCTTATCCCACTCCCAAAATTTGGATTGGATTTACACACTCTCAATACGTCACAGTAATTAATGATCAATACTTTAATTGGAGGCTGGGCCTGCTCTGAGTCAGCATTGACATTTAAATAATTGGATGAGGTCAACGGCCACATAGAGAGGCATCGCCATCCCTCGCACCGCGCCAGCGTGCACACGGTGGATGAGAGCAGCAGAGAAAACACCATGAAAGAGACGCTTATCCTCTGGAGAAACTTCAGCCTTGTGGTAAACATCAGATCACTAAAACTCAGAGACCACCCTCATACGTACGAGAGCGACGCTGCTCCCTTTCATCGGCTGCGTGTTGCCAACACACCTGTGTTATCTCCACACATCCCCATATCGCACCAGACAACCATGTGCCGAGTCACATGCTGCCGTGTCAGCTGCCAGACTACAGGGTTTGGACTTGGATGGCAGGGTTAAAACAACACAGACATGCAGGTATTAGACTGACATTGATCTACTACTTGTGTGTGCGTGTGTCTGCTGCAGTGATATCAATCCTCAGGACTGTTAGCTGTTTTTCTAAAAAACACAATGAAGTAATTAACTTGGGCTAGGCGTGGCGTCACTTTCGAGCAAGCGCTGCTGCCTGGAGTGGCGCGTGTTCGAAGAGGTGTAACGCAGGGGGGGGCACACGCACAAAAATCAACCAAGTCACAGGGATCCACCTCCCCTCCCTCCGTCTTACGGTTCTGGTCCACTCCACCCTCTCCAGGCCGGTCGCCCGAATAATAGCAATAACGACTAGTAGCGGTAACCAAGCGGAACAAACGGGCCTTCAGTCTGACACCTATGGCTTACGCTACGGCCTCGCTGTTAAACCGCCAGGTCTGAAATAGATATGACAAGAATCAATCAGGGATTTTAAAAGCAGACTTCTGAGCATGTCGTAACGATCTGACTGTAAGTCAGCCAGTTAGAGGGGAAATAACTCAATGTGCCGAGAGCTGAAGCGCGGCAGCATTATTCCAGCTGGCGGTAAAAGGGAGAAATGAAGATGGAGTGGTTTGATTTCATTTGTTAGCAGGTGCATCCATTTTGTGTTCCTCCCCACACCCACCTCGCCTCTCTCAGTTAAAGCGCTTATCCGAAATTGGACACCCCAATGACAAATTGAGCCTGCGATTAAAGGGAGAAAGAGGAAAGCTTTGTTAAGTGCTGCTGATTGGGATCCCAGGCCGCCCTTGCACATTAGAGGTGTGTGTGTGCGTGCGCGTGTGTGTGTTTGGAACAGAGCCAGGAGCAGAGCTGACACCACCACCACCTCCTCCCTCTCCAGGTGTTCCCACGGCTTACATTTCTGCTCAGAGTACCCGGCAAACAAAAAACCAAATCAATGCAGCTGTTCCCCCAAATCTTCTCACACACACACACACACACACACACACACACACACACACACACACACACACACACATATATGCATATTGCATGCACAGGAAATTATAGGCATAATAGGCAAACCTACATCCACACGAGTGATTTCCCCTGCAGGAATAGTGACCTCTAGTATTTCAATGTTTCCTTATCGACATGTAGACTGTGTTTAACGGAGAGAAAAGTTAAGCCTCTGTTGATTTGTCCCACCCGGGCCCGTATTATTGACCCAGCATTAACCAGCCACGGCCTGTTTGCGAGCGCAGCTCTGCTGATTTAAGAGCGGGGTCAGAGCGGCTCAGCTAGGCATAACTGTGCGAGCGTAAACTCTCACAAATCATCCAAAAGGGGCTTAACGCACAAAAACAGCCTCCGGTGTTACACAGGCCTGCTGTGAGAGATTTATCCACTTTGCCATTATACTAACTGGCCTCTCTCCCGTATGAGCCGCATTTACGAACGCACATACACATAAAGAAAACACCCTAATTAGACTCATGCCTGGTCCAGCTCTGCAGGAGGACTCACTCAAACAATGCAACCTTTTATTATTACCCATTAAACGCATAATCTTGTTTACCATTAGTCTTTGTATTTACTGCCGACACGCTGCTCACATGCTGTCGGTTTAAGCACATTAATGTCGTACGTGTAGTTTGGGACATAATGAAAATGGGACCGGCGTCTACATTCTAAAGTTACCATTAATTTGATGCGTTAGGAGCTGTAATATTGAATAATTACACTGTCATTAATATGAATGGATTTTCACTGTCCTATGTGCAGTTAAATTTGTAATTACTCGTAATTGCTGCAAATCAAACACGGACCTTATTAATGCAGGCCACAGAAAAGGAAAGATGCAGGTGTGGTCTGCTGCAGCCCCAGCAGTCAAAAGCAAGTGGCTACATGCCGATTTCAAACCCTGCTGTGTACAGATAAAAGCCGATCCGACTGCATCCTGTAGCTATGCGAGGTTGGTAAGGTCAGCCGCCTGCACGCCAGCTTTGACATTCATTCTGGCCTCCAGCGAGGCCGATCGAGTCCCCCTCTCACCTACAGACAAGCCGAGGAATGAAAGACGTCCTTTTTTTTTCCCCCCAAAGAGACAGGCTTGTGTGAGATGGGCTCCTCTCGCCCTTTGTGACACCCCAGACATGTGTGGTCTGTCCTTCTATGGCCTGCGTGTATGCGAGAGCCTCTCCGCCCCCTCCGGTTCTTCCCCCAGCAGACACTGGCTCAGGGCACCGGGCAGCCAGCTCGTGAGCCAGGCAAACATCTCACCTCTGTGTCTGCGAGGGAACATCTGGCCCTCTGTCTGTCTGTCTGTCTGTCTGTCTGTCAGCATGCACATAAATGTGTTTTTTACTACTACACAGGTACTGGGCTTAATATCCAAAAAGCAAACAAGCTGGCACTGGAATGATTTCGGAATAAAAAAATAAGAACATGAGTGAAATAGTTCAATGGTTTGCCCAAATTGTTTACATCTACATTTTCCCCGGGCCTGTCGTAGTGAGATAGAGTGGTGAGAGTAATGGAGTTAGCCGAGATGATGGAACTCCTTTTCACATTGCTCACTTTCTCCCGCATCATGCCCGCTCTCCTCAGATCTCCCGAGGCCGTCTGATGATTCAAGACTGATGAGGCATGCTCACAGGTCTGTGCCATTGAGCACAGCATTAATGCACCCAGCAGCACATTTTTTGCCATCGACCCCAGTTCCCCGCAACAACGGTGGAGCCATCAATCAGGGCCGAGATAGCAGACGCCAGACACGGGCTGATGAAGTAGGGGACTTTGGAGCTAATGACAAATGGATCCCTCAGATATGGTGAAAGAATACTATAACAGTCCGCCGAGAACACTTGACCTTTTGCAACAAAAAAAAAAATCCACCGTGCAAAGCAAGATGGAGAATATGCAGACTGCGGTCGAGTGAGTGTGGTTTCTGTGAGCTGGTGGGTCCAGCTGAAAGTCTCAGAGCTGCTCCCGATCGTCCCGGTCCTCCTCTGTTTTCACACCAAAGCTCTGTGGGTGACCTTCAGGGGTCCTGCTAGTTGTGGTAATTGGGGTCTCTACAGAGCACAGCAATCACACTGCACTGGAGGGGGGGATTGTGGGAGATATAGCAGGCCCTCAGGTGGAAGTTTGGTGGGGAAAAAAAACAGGTGGAAGTTTGGAATACAGAAATAAACTTGGGCTGCAGTCAGGAAAGTGCAGGATTAAGAAGAGTCTTTTTGTTATAAATGTTTTGTAAATAATTGAGTAAAAATTTTAAAAAACTGAGTAAAAATTTAGAAAAACTAACAAACCAGATATTGATGTATTGAACAAATTATGCAACTGCCGACCAACAGACCAAAACCCAGAGATATTTAGTCCGATCAAAAAGCCAGTTAATCCTCAAAGTGGAGGAGTCACTGAAATATGAAATATGTTTCTGAATACATTTGAGATAAGAAATAGGAAATGAACAAACAGGATCCCCATTCACAATGTATTACTGTCAGAATATAGTGACAGTTTGAGCAAATATGACATTAAAAGAAGTGCTGGGAAGATTCACAGATCTACAGAAAAAGGTACTATAGGTTAAAAAAAGGATAAAACAAATTAAATAATGGAACCAATAAAAGTCATATTTCACAGTAGCCACTATAAAACCAAACCGTTTAAAAAAGGGAGCCGAAAAGAAAAGGAACGTATGTTGCACCAAGCTCACCAACACGCCATCACAGCAGGGGCCACTTCCTATCAGGGTGATCAGCCCTCAATGAATGGGCAAGAACATATACAGGAAGTCTTCCTGTAAAAACAAGATACTGAGAGCCCCTATGTTGGGAAAGTAGGAGGCGGGTTTTAAAAAATGCATTTAAAGGGCAAGAGACTCTTCATAGGAATTTAAGGACACAGTGAACCACGTACCGGTAACCATTTTAAAGTAGGTTTGCCATAGATCAAGTAAATTAGACTTTGAGCAAAGGTGACCATGAATGGAAAAAGTCTGCATTTAATTTGCTAATCCATCACTCCAGTTGTACTATGTATCAAAAAGGAGAGTGTAGTGGTGGGGCTTTCAGAGGCAATGGAGCATGTTGAGTGGTGCGTGCGGTTCTGCATGGAGCCACTGAGGCCGTGGCCCTTGGCCCTAAAAGCCCGGCCGGCTCTGGGGAGAATGGGCTCTGATGAGCTCAGCGCAGGCAAGACTAATCCCCCCCAGGTCCAAAGAATTGTTTAACTACGTCTGACTGATTAACCCAAACCCCAAAATTGCACTCGCAATCTATTTGTCCAATCAAGTCTCCGGCACTCATGCTGCAGTGTGTGTGGGTGGCGAGGGAGACAAAAAAAAAGGAGGGGGGGGGGGGGGGGGGGGGGGGGCGGAGAGCAATCCATTTGGATGGAGCATACAGAAGTCAAAAAGACAGGGTTTTTTTTTTTGTTCTACTTGCAATTCTTCAAATGCATAAAGCAAATGAGTCCCAGCAAACCAGCTGTTGGTAACATTCAAAGGTCAGAGAAGTATTGCCTTGAGAGATTTCAGACTAGCGACATTTGTTTTTTTACCAGCTCCTTGTAAAAAAAGAGAAATGTAAAGGCACTGTCCCCTGTATGGAAAAGAGGTTGCAGGGGAGATTAACCCAGCTTCCTTTAATAGCCTCCGACAAAAGATTAAATCACACATTACGCCGCATCAAACGTCTCCTTGTAATTAGATCAAGAATATTGCTCCATCTTTCTCCCTCGACTAGCAGACTGCAGCTGATCAAAGCCTAATGATGGTGTCAGTGCAGCGCTGGCTGGTTAAATCTCCCAATCTGTCAGGTCTGCTAGCCCCGCTAAGCGCAGCCCATGACCTGAACGCAATGCCACTCGAACAAATTGTGGCCCAAATGAACCGCAGCTCTCATACCAACAACCCGTGATGATAATATGCGTGCAGGGCCGGAGAAATGTAGGGGACACGTGTGTGAGGGTTCTTACCCCGGTAACGGTGAAACCCAACGGCCGGTAGATCTGTATTTCCACGCCAGAGTAGATCCAAACACCACCTGCTCCCTTGACGGGGGTACAAGGGGCAACTCGCTATTAATTACCAAAAAGCAGAGACGCCGCTCAAGCAATCCCTCGCGATGACGCCCCGGGACGTCAGACAGGCAGCGAGACCGATGCTTCCCTGTCACAGCGCCAAGACGCTCTACAAGCCAGCACCTTTGAGTACGCCGCCCTCCTTCCCCTGCCTCCATCACTTTCTGCGGATGTTCCACTAATTCTGGGGGTATTTTCTTGCTGGTGCCAAACGGTTCTGCTGTAGTATGATACAAAATTGACATTTTCCTCTTCTGATTTAACGCTCCCGTAGAAAACAATCCTTTTTTTATGCAAGCATTTCGCACATAATGGTCAATTTCCCCATTTGCCGTCGCTCTCGGCGGTGGCAAACAAAAGGGGGAAATGGCAGGAGATGTGCCAATCATTTACTACTGAAAGATGTCTGACAAAAGAGGCCCTCAAAGCCTGACAGCTTTTCCTCTTTCACGTCGGCCCTCCGGCAAAGGGGGCCCCCAGACAACAGACGCCTGCGAATGGCCTGACCCCAATCTTAACCCCATACAGGTGGCACGTCGCAAACACTGGATGCAGGAGTGCTATTGACGGAGCGCAGAGAGAAAACTTTGTTCTCACCCAAAGAGATCATTAATACGGGCACAAAGGCAGCAAAGTGCATTCTAACAGGCTGAAAAGCAAACCCCTCCAACACATTTATGGCTAAAGACTTGCTCTCAGTGGAGACTAAAAGCATCTGGTTAAGGGGGTTTTGAGAGTCCCGGTGTAGGATGTAGGTAGCTACGCTGTAGCATGTTATTCTTTAAGTGGCTGCAGAAATGTTGCGGGTCAAAGCTTTGATTAATGAAAACTTAAAGCTCCTCCTTGAATGGATAACCTCCGTAATCACAACCCTGTTGATAAGATAACCTGCACTGTCAGGTGTGGCCCTCTGGCTCAGTGACTCCTGGCCGATTGCAGCCCGGCTGAGTCCGACGAAAGAGTTGAACTATGAACTGTGATTGCAGCAAACCCCCCTCCCTCCCCCCCAACTGCATATCGGCACATTCCAGGAAACGCAGCCAGCTTCAGACAGCAAACAAGCCGGAGAGGAGGAGACACACAGGACGAGGGCCCCGCCGATGTTTACTGTCTCGCTAAGTGCATTTCATCCCCGCTGCTTTCACAGCGCTGGCGGGATTTCAGCGCGCAGCTCTGCTGATGCCACAGGTCTGTGTGCAGAGGGCTCACAGGCCGGACAGGCGGTTTGGACATCGTAGGTGTCGGGCACAAGGCCCGTCGGGAATAACCATACAGTTCAGCTGCTACAAAACAGCCCCCGGTTCCTCAACGGCGGAGGGCTCGACTCAAAAGGAAAAATAGAAACTGACTTCACTGTTCTGTGGCGTGTAACTGTAATAAAATATAACATTTCTGCCGTATTTGACTTGGTGCATTGCTATCAGGGAGGAGAAAGGTCGGCGTTTGCCTCAAACAGGCACTGAATGACATGCCAGAGATTAGCCTCTGAAGGTCACAGTCCTCGCCAAACCTTTCAGCTGCTTTTCACAACACAACCCTGGGCCCTTTGGAACAACAGGAAGAATGTCATCTGGTTACTTTTCAAGGCACGGAGATACCATTCAGCGCGGCCAACAATGGCCGCAAACAGGCCCGGAGGGTTAAGAGGTTATGAAAGGGCCCCATTCTATGCGCGGCTCGACCTCGAGTGCGCCGCAATGCACGCGGAGAGAAAACACTCCTGCGCGCCGAGGAGCGGAGCAGGCGATGATGAACCGAGACCGGTCACAGCAAAGTGCCGCATGTTGACCGCTCGCCTCGGCCTCAGTCGCTCTTTCCAGCAGAGCTCTTTACGGAGCAAGCCTCAGAGCGTCACGCGCCTCGTTGGGGCCGCAGACTCGTACTCGCTGCTTTGTAACGCTGGAGAATATAACCTTCAATACCCTACAAAAAAAGTCCTCATTTCTTTTCTCACTGCGATTTTTAAATACTTCAAATGCACGACTTGCACAGCATTCTGTTTGAAGAGAGGGATATGAGGTAACTATGCTGGTAATGAGCCGCAAATGATGAAATCCACCTATGTAACATGATTCAAAATTTGGATCAAAAGCATGACCCTAAAACGCACTACACAATGTGTTCGATGACTCAGCATTAACAAAAAATGATCTGCCATTATTAAGGTTTCAAAGCATGTTCCAAAATAGACAACCGAAGACTACAGCCAGAGCCCAAATCCTTCACCAATTTTGTCCATAATGAACCCTCTGAAATATTAAAAATAACATCCAAATAGCCGACAGCATTTTACTTCTCCCTCTATAATCTGTCTATTCTAATGTCTGCGCCAAATATGACACTTTGGAGTCGTCGCTCCCTCGGTCCCCTCCGCTTGAGGTTCAGGCGCTTTGCTGTGGCATTCTCTGTGACCCTGAACGCCGAAAGCGGCTAATGATGCAGTTGGCATAGACGTAGGAAAACGGCGGCAATAAACCGCAGACATACTAATGGCACCTATGAGGATTACTCAGGAGCAATACGGAGCTCGCCTGGCAACCCTCTGATTCTACAGGGTTGGTAGTGAGGATGCAGAGTGTCAGCGATGCGATTGAGGCGGCCTTATCTCGTGCCACAAACAGATAGCAGTCCCCGGCCTGCTCGGCTGCTGTTCCTGTGAGATGGAGTCAGATAAACAACCCTGTCGTCTCAGCCAGACCGAGACCGGCTTCTTCCTGCTGCCACCACCAGTTTTGCCTCGAATGTCTCCGCGAGGCGTAGATTTCTTCCCTGATTGCCCTCAAGCTAAAAGACAACAACATTTCTCAGAAAGCCTTTTGTTCTTTCATCAGGTTGCAGCAGTCCCTGTCTTGAAGACTTGGCTTTTCCCGACTACACAAATTACCCAGCAGCCGAGCGGAGGGGAGGGGGGGAAGGGGTTGTCCTATGTGGAGCTGCCGGTTAACATGCAAATCCATGCAAAAATATGAAGGTACACCAAAATATAACAAACCACACTGAAGACACAGGGCGTATCTTCCAATGGGGTTGGTCGGCGGTCGTCACACCATAAATCAACCCCTTGGGTACTAAACTAAATACGGGCAGCAGCTGAGCGGCACTCTGAGCCCGCTGGGTCGGTCCCTAGTCCTCAGACGCATCCAGAGGTTTCCTGTGATACCACAGACACCTGATCTGCGTATGAACGAGTCACGTGACTTTCCCACAAAGCCTAGGCAACATCTGTCTGGAAACAGACTCGTATAGCGGGGTGACCTCGAAGGGCGCCCTCCACCCCTCCCTCCAGGCGGTGGGTGTCTGAGCGGGGCCGACAGCTGACCGGACTGAAAGGTGGAGCCTGCTGGCAGATTATTGTTACCTGGGAGATCTCTGACCTGCTGCCTGGGACATGGGGAATTTAACATACACAGACCCCGGCTGGAAAATGAAAATGAAGAGCGTACTGGCACACATTTGAAATTCAAGTGCCGTTTCGAAAATGCAACATCAAATGGCTGGCTTTGTATAAACCAAGTCGAGCATCAGCCGAGCGGCTCGTTGCATTGCATCAAACCCTCTGCATCAAAGAAAACGCTGGTTAGTCCAAGCGCTGCGCGGTCAACAATCACAGAAACACGGCCGCCACCAATCAACGCATTTAATGAGCTCCCTGCGAATCCCAACAAGAGCTGAAACATAAAAATCTGTTATTCAGTGTCTCAAGTCTCGGCGAAACGGATCAGAGTTTTGATGACATCCTCCATCTGCCGTCTGCGGGGGACTAGTCCGGCGTCGGGGAGCAGATCGTTTGGCCGCCGGGCGCAGAGCCTCCTGCGGCGCTGAACGTCTGGGATTCAGAGCAAGGTGCTCGGGGTGATCAGCTCCTTGAAACCCATCACCACTCGCTTAAATCTGCTTTGCCTTTTGCTTCTATCTAGAGAGCCGCGTGGGTGTTGAGAACTACATCCACACCAAACTCTACTCACTACTCGGCTTTAAAGCGTCCACCCAGGTACCCTAAACGCGCAGGTGTGTGCAGGCATCTGTAGACTGAGGAGCTATAGCAGCAGAGATGCTACGCACATATTTTAGAGGAAATTACCCTCCTCTGCCCACAGTGTAATCAATAAGTACCAATACCAATTTGTCCGGCTGGCTGACAAAAATTAAATTAAATTAAAACTAGGCAACTTGCTTCGTTGTCAGTTTGCCAGGACTGAGGATTGGCTGTGACAGGTGAAAGAGTCAGCACAAACCAAAGCGGGGGGGGGGGGGGGGGGGGGGAGACACACACTTTGAAAAGCACATGCAGAGATTTAATCAACACATCCATTCAAGTGGTATTTCAATTTCCTCCAATGCTGACCAGCATGGGACGAACAAAGGAAACCAGGTGCTCGTCTACTCTTAACAAGTAAGAGGCGACACCCAAAATACAGACGAATAACATGAGCACACAAGGGAGTCCAAGTCAAACTTTTACTTCCACGCTGGTAACGGCTGTCAAACCTATGTTCTGTTGAGCCTCCGCATCGCCATAGCTCAGTAACTTTTGAGCTTTCACTGTCATGCTTCCAGGTATGTGTCATTGCTGTCATTAGAGGCGACCTGCGTTCTAACCGACAGGGAGAGGCCTTGCAGGCATTTGCTTTTAAGACCTAATTAATCTTCATCGGGATGGTAAACATAGCACCCCGATGCAAAAAGGGTTCCTTCTACCCGATAATTGCAGGCAGTCTTGGCCGAGTTTCCCTGACAACAGGGTCTGAAATTTAATCAAGTGCTCTTTGGGAAAACGGAAAGCTACAATGCAAAACTGCACTTCTGGGCAAGTAGTGTCAGGCTCTTGTTTGGGTAAGCACGGGATAACACCGAGCACAACCTCCCTACTGCCACTAACGAGACACCTAAAGGGCAACATCATGGCTTTTTTTTTTTTACTCACACCGACGGACTCATCAAACTTTAAACAAATAAGATAAAATTCTCATGCAAATGCAGACATCTGTTTTGTATCCGCTTACCATGTGCAGAGTAAACCCGATCACTTCCATAGTCCAGTCAATCGCAGGAGTTTTGCTTTACTGCGTTTTTTTTCATTTATATTTTAAATAATATCCGTCAAGGTCCATGAAATTATGGACCGAATACGAACATCGGAGCAGCCCAGCAGAACCCGGGCAGGCTGAACATCCCGCCGCGTGCGGATCAGACTCTGGTTGGGGGGGAGAAACGTCGATAGGATCCCATTAGTTAAGTGTGCCCTTAAGTTGCCTGAAATTTGATCAGAGCTGGACCTTTTTCTCCCAGACGCGAACCATTAGACGCTATGGCAACAACGACTAAAAAAGAAAGAATGAAAGGAGCTGCCCTGTGAAACTACACCTCCTGCACGCCTCCTCCGCCTCTCCTCGGCGGACGGGGTTGAGCGGCAGCGTCAGGATGAAGCCCGGGTGACGTCAACCTTTTGTTTGTCACCTTTAACACTACTTGACGTCGAGACGCGCTGTTCACAGGGACAGCGCGAGCGGGGACAACATCTGGATCACGAGGGAGGACGACGTGAGGGTGCGTGTCCTAATGGAGACCGTGTGATCCCACCAGTGGGAGATGACACGCGAGACGGCTATAGCAGACTTTTAGAAGCAGGAGATAAGCACACGTCCAACTTTGTAACCGCGGAAAAGGGAACTTCTTGTTTCTCTCGAGCGGTGGCAATAAAGTTGGGGAAATAGATCAGGGTGATGACTTGGCAGGCAAATTGAGCTGTGCATCACCCTCAGTGGTTGTTATCGTATGCCACACAAAAAAACTAGCAATAAAGCTCAACTACACAAGCCCAGTTTCATTCAGTTAACACCAGCTCGGAACAGGATTTTACGGCTCTTTCGGTGCCTGAATAAAATATGTTTGGCTCATAAAAGACCGTTCAAACCGCCGGGGCTGAGAGCAGGCATAGAGGCACTACGGGGAGCCGTTCAGCGGCTACAACCCTGCATGATGCCAGTCGGCTGCTGTGCCAGCTGACTGGCCAGGCTCCCGGCTAGCTAACCTAGCCTGGGACATACACACAGTCCCATTGTTGCCTTCTCCAGCCTTCCTAATATTTATGCCACAATTCAAGAGGATGCCACACAGTGTCAGCCGGCGGCCGTGTTATCAAGACACAACTACTTACTCTCCGTTTAACTCTGCGAAAGCCATCGTTTAGTACGTCGCCATGGTTTAAAACGGACCGTTTTTCTCCCGTTGCCTGCGCTGCCGAATCACTGCTGCTGCTGTCTGCGGCAGCAACTTCCGCGCATGCGCAGCAGCTGGGGGCGTTCTAGACTCCACTGCGCGCTGCGCAGGACGGCCGAGCGGTTTAAAGGGACAGTCAGTGTGGCGTCTAACTGGACGGCTATTATTATCAGGAATATACTAAAAGTATTAGCAGGACGTTTACCAAGCGGGAGGTGAAAATAACCTGTTAAATCACTGTTCCCACTGCGAGACGTACCAGTAAATGTGAATCATTGAACGTATTTATATTTCAATATGTTGGTGTTAACAAAAATGTACTACGACATCTAAAAGAAAATCCCCCAGAATCTTGGCTGTATACAACTATTAGCTTTTTAACAATGAGCAACCGTCTCAATCTTTTAGCACTTTGTTTACCTAATAAATGTTGCAACGTTTTTATTCTTAAGATAAATTGTTGTAAGACAGTGTACCCCTCATCTTTCTGGTGGAACTCAATTATCCCCAAGCAGATTTGTGTTGTTATACCATAATGATGTAGCATTTAATAAGCATTAGTACATTTTAACATATTTCAGGAGAAAAAAGTAAATATGTCTTAGTACGGCAGTACTGGGCATCCCTCCAGAGCAGCTTCAATGCGCATTGATCGATTCACTTTTATTTGTTTGATTGACTTGAGTTTTATTGGCGGTTGTGATTTGACACTTTGCTCTGGATACATCTCTCATGAGACGGCAGATTTCAGCCGATCCACCTCTCTGCAGAACGTCTGACACTCTGCAGCCTGCCCTTGTGCTTGGCTGTGGCAGCAGCAAATCAGACGTGATGGTGGAGCATGGTTGAGGATGGACTCAATGATGGTGGTGTAGAAGTGCACCATCATCGTCTTCCAGGAAATGGAAGGACTCCACAGTGTCAACGTTGGAGGTGATGGGGGAAGGTGGGGCTGCATTCTTACTGAAATCCACAACAATCTCCACTGTCTTAAGAGCGTTGAGCTCTCAATAGGAAAGATGTTGCCTATACCATAACAATAAATCAATTAAAATACAGCGCCATCATGTAGTTGAACAGACTCTTTAAATTGAATCTGAATCGCTAACGCACTGAGTCATTTTATACTGATAATCATTCATGCTTGCATTAAAGCACACATTGGGTTCATGCATTTGACTGGTCCAAATACTCATCTGGTACGCTGCCTTGCCTTGAGCTCAACCTTACATCCTGCATCGCTGCGCTCTGCACACATTGTTATCTTGTGTGGGTAAGAAGCATGTGAATCTTGTGTGGGTAAGAAAAAAAAACAGAGAGAAAAATCCACGGTCAATAGTGTCACATGCTTTGTGATTTGATGAAAGGTTCTATTTGTGCAGCCTGATGTGTGTGGCTCCCTAATCAAACACTTATATTTCGGTGACAACCAAAATAAATTACTCCATTACAACCACCCACCTGCCCTCTCCACAGTATTGATGTCGTTTTATTACAAGAGAAAGACAGATGGACGATGCTGAACATTGTGGCAAGTCCTAGAAATGTGTGACCTCAACCACGTCATGTCATGTCAACCTGCACAAAAGTAATCAAATAAGATGGTTAGAGGGAAAATGACACACATTCAACTCCGCAAACAGTTCTGAGACCACGCACGGTGGAGGTCTGGACTCCAGTATACGGACTGGCCATATTAAAATAATCCAGGCATGCATGCTTCACTTCCTCCATCAGCAAGTGAAAGAGGGGAGAATTCAGTCTGAAAGCCCAATCACACGGAGCGCTCAGAGTTCAGCAGGTGGGGAAGTAGCAGCAGCGGGATCCATCGCGCAATAATACAAAGTTAATGATGCCGAATGGTGTCTTTCTCCATACCGAAGGAGACTTCAATACGGGATGTTTAAGGACGCTGTTCCTAATTACACTTTTTGTATTCGCCACCGACGTGATGGATGATTTCAAAGAGAGGCTTTATTGATCCACTTCACAGACAAGTCCCGTCGATTGCAAGTCTAGAATGAATAAAAGTTTCTCCCCCCCTCCGCCCCCACTCACTCCCTTTATCTCCCCCACCGAGCGAGAGATTGTACAATCAGAGCATCAGTGTGACCTATATGGGTAATTTGGGAGCTAAATCGCCTCCTTTTAAAATACAGACAAATGGAGTAGTGATTGCCGAATGGAAGGACCTTGGGGGACCTTTGGGGCATCACGTAAGAAGTGACAGTGAAATATCCCCGTTTTCTCATTCCTCGTGTGAAGGTTCATCCATCCACCCATTAATCTGCGGGAGGCTTTGCTAATAGCCCATATCTACGTTGGAGTCCGCAGCGTGAAGAAAGTTCAGGAGCTGCTGTTTCACAGAGAGCCAGCTGTGCAGCATCACGTCTCTCACAGCAATCAGCGGTGATGGAGCGATGGATGCTCTGACGCAACGACAAATTGGGCTTTTATTTTGCTTCCTTATTAACTTGCTCCATGGCACGCAAATATTACTCTGTGAACTTTGTTATTCCGCATGAGCTGCCAGATCTTCCTATCAATGCAGAAGCTGCCAGTTACTGCAGCTCTAATCCCAGCAGGTGTTATTAGCGAATCCCCAAGAGGCGCTTTCAAAGCACAGGCCCATGTGAAAGAAAGTTTGACATCTCCGGCAGAGAAATTCTGTATATTCAGGGCAATTTGACCTTGTTTGGTTTAAAATACAGAAAACAAAAGTGATGATTAGGAATCGACAGCACAACGGATTGGAGCAGCACAGGGAGGATTTCCATCACACCGCAGAGAACCTCATTGGCAAGTGCACTTCAGATGGCAAAGTGCGCTACAGCTTATGATTAAATGGTCTGCCGGCAAAGCCTTTTGTCTTTTTTTTTTTGGAGAGAGAGCTCTTTCTGAAGGCCAAAGTTAATGCAGTCATAGAAAGAACTCTGATACCCTCCCACGTCAAATGGCCATGTGAGGAAAGCCCGAGGGAGAAAAGGGCCTTGAATGAATTTGAGAGGGAGAGAGAGTGGGAGTGAGGCCGATAGCGAGAAAGTTCAAACATTACTGATCCTCAAATATCCTTTTGGTTTCTAGTTCAATTGGAAATTTGGCAGTAAGTGTCTGCTAAAAGCTCCATTTTTTGTTTCCCTTCTATTGCTGCCGAGCTTTTAGAGTTAGATGATGACAGATTGTGAGCTACCTGATATCCTTCATCATCCTCCCCAGTGGAGGTTTGTTCCGCCCTGAGCAAGTCCTCGAGGACTCACAGCCGGCGTGTTTGATGGACTGCGCGGAGACATCTGCTCTGCCTGGCTTTGCCACACAGAAGAAAACAACAACTTACAGTAATCTATCAATATGCAAAACGGTGTCCATTTAGTGTGATGATTAACCTTACAGACATTACATCAGCTTGTACCCGGGAATTAGCGCTGAGGAGCTGCAGGGTGTGAGCGCCCACTGTGTTTTCTTCAGGCTGGCACATCGCCTTGAGCGTGGATTTTCGATATGCCCTCAACAACACTGTCACCACTGGGTTTCAAGCCCCTCGGGTATTAGCTCTGTTTTTTGTACTCAAGGGACAAAGAAGGGATGGAAAAAAAAGTCTGCACGGTGCAGTATGATTTGTGGTTATTGACGCACTCTCCCTCACAAAGTCATCCACAAAATATCCCCCCAATCTCAAAATCCTTTGAGCGCTCTCATTGATTTTGAACTCTATTGCTCATATCGGCAGATGTGTTTTGTGCACTGTGATTGTCATTTTGCGTTTGCCACTGACACATTTTGTATTTGCCTCTGAATGTATCCTACCGGCATTAGGCAGGTACCACGGGTATGGTCATTGTTTAGTTAACTTATTTGGTCCTGGAATTTATTATTTATTATTAAATTCATTGTATGTCTGTACATATTTTGGCAATAAATGTTCGTGCCTCCTGGTCGCCAGGGGGCGGTGTAGGCTCCACGCGAGCAACCGCGACCACCTTCTTCACAGCGGAAGAAAGTCTCCTCTTCGGTCGAGGCAACATGGTTCCCCCCGGTAGTAAATGTGAACGTAAACAAGCGTCTCACCTCTGAAGCGACTGACACCGTGTCACATCTTCTCCACAAGCAGAGGCTGTTCGTCGAAGTCCAAATGGCTCTCAGAGTGTGCGGCCGCTTCCTCCGAGACGGCGCCTTCCTCTCCAGGCTGGCGGCGGCGGCTCCAGAGGACCGAGCGTCACGGCTCCTCACGGCGGGTCAGTCGCGAAGCGAGCCTGCTCTAATCTACTCAATACTAGTGCTATATATAACATATTACACACATACTGGCTATGGCTCGAGCAGAGTAAAGGAACCACGGCGCCAACATGAGGGGTGAAGAAGTGGGGATTTGTTATTTGTAAAACTAGATCTACACACGTGGTACTTAAAGCCCCGCCCCCACTCACAGGTGCGTGTCTGTTTCATGGCTGATTCACCTGGATTTCTGAGCCTCAACGAACTGTTTAAAGAGGAATAGCTCGGCTGTGCTCAGCTCGAATCGGAGGTGAATGTGCGAGCTGTGATCTCTGTTGCTTTTCTTCGTCTCTTTTCGCGGACATATTTGTCCCGTATTTCCTCCACAACTTTAACGCCCCCCCGACCGGCAAAACCGATGTTTGCGGAGATCTACGTCCATGAACTGGAGCCCATCCGCGCGTCTTTGTAGTCCGCCAATGACGCGTGTGTTTCTAAGTGGTCATATTTACGGATTTCTTCAGACAAAAGCTCTTAGATCTGATTCATTCTCTCGTAAAATATATTCGTTTTAATAATGGCGAAACTATGCTATGAAACCGGAAATGTGAGACTCCGACAAGGATGTAGTAAGCAGACCAATCACAGCCCTGCGGCTTGCGTTTCCTTGCGGAGCTTGCGTATCCGTAGACGCAAGGCTAGAAAAATTGGTCGACACACGCAAGGACGCAAGGGGGGGCGGGACGCTACGCAAGGGACACGCAAGGGGCGCTTGGGGGTCTTTGCGTTTCTCCGAAAACGCAGAAGCATAAACCAGGCTTAAAAGGTAGTACAGAATTCCTAAGCTGGTACATAGTCAGGGGGTCTTTAAAGATTTTGCAAGCACACATGTCCACGCTGTAGAGCGACAATATTTTGGTTTTCTAAAACTCCAAACGTGATATTTAACTTTTGTGTAATTTACAATAATATAAAAATAGATGAAAGTAGCAAATCCTCATTTATATCTCAAACCAAGGATTTATCCTTGACGAATTACTTTAGCAGTTACTCAATTATCAAAATGACACTTTTCTGCTCATTGATTCACATAAAGCATTACTCTGCATGTTTAGTGGGCACGTTGAATCAGCTGCCCTGTGATGGAGATGCTGATGTCTTTACAGGAAGGGCAGCCCGTGGCAGAGGGGGGACGCCCGGATCGATCTTCACTCCGGCTTGTTTCATTACATCAGAGGCGTTTCTCAACAGGCTGATTAAAGGCAAAGCAGTCGAGGAAGACGGCAGTCTCTACCGCCTTCCAGCCTCGGTTCCGCCGGACAGCGGTAATCCCATCACACGCCCTCCGATGTTATGATCAAACTCAGCATTGTGATGCCACACTTACTGTAAGTGAGTAATGCATTCTGTTTGTGTGTGTTTTCAGGCGAACAACTGTCTTTGTTACTGAGACATCCGGATCAGCCTGACAACCCAAAGGTTTTGAAAGTGGCCGTTATTGGCGCCCCGAATGCTGGGAAGTCGACATTGTCCAATCAGATCCTTGGCATAAAGGTGTTTGTCTCAAATGTCCCTGTCTTAAACCCGGCACACTTGGAGGTCACTTTGTAAAGCCAACAATTATTTCTTCAAGGTGTTTGCCGTGTCCAAGAAAGTGCACACGACGCGGTCCCGAGCCATGGGCGTCCTAACAGAGGAGGACACGCAGATAGTAAGAGCGTTTTTGTGTCTTTTGTGTTTATAATACAAAAAAATAATATAAATAAATATATTAAAAAATGTGTTTCATATGAGTGCTTATCATTTTTTGCAGATTTTACTGGACACTCCTGGTCTCACCTCTGTATCAAAGGTCAAAAGGTGTGTGTCTTTTTTAGATATTTGGTATCTACAGTGTGTTAGCAGTGATCTCATACAGTAGTACATGAGTGGACCCTCTGTTTCCACAGACACCAGCTGGAGAAAACTCTGCTCACGGATCCCTGGAACACGGTCAAAGAAGCTGACCTGGGTATGTTATAAATTCACTCTGAGCTTTTTAATTAGTCCTATCTGAGCGGCAGTTTTCTTTTTGGCACTTAAATACGACCAATCTGACGTTGAGATATACAGCATATAAAATGAGACTGTGTCCATTCCCAGTGGTCGTCTTGGTGGATGTGTCGGACAGATGGATGTGCAGCAGGCTCGACTTCGAGGTGCTCAAATGCTTGGCCCAGCACCCCAACGTCCCTGCTGTCCTGGTGCTCAATAAGGTATTCTTCCCCAGATTGATATGGGACCAGTCAATGCAAGTGAAGACCTGAATCTTAAAAGGATCATGGATATTGTATTGTGTTTTCTTTCAGGAAACTTTACTATTTTAGAGAACTTATTTAACTATTTGGTGCTGTAGTGAGGATTTACAGCAGCAGGTCGGTGTACGTGAAATCAAGCCTGTGTCCATGTTTTAATGCTTCTGGTCTTTTTATTTGGTTCTTTTGACAATCGGAAACATCTAGATGTTCGTGGGACTTGAGCAATTACCCGAAATCTTGAAAGAAGTGTGTTCACTGTTCTTCAGGTCGACAAGGTCAAGGCTAAAGACCGGCTGCTGAGCATCACATCCGAGCTGACGTGCGGAGTGGTGAACGGACGGCGAATGCGCGTCAAGCCGGCGATCAAGCCTGCGATCAAGCCCCCGGGGGCTGAAAGGAGCCCAGAGAAGGATTGTTCGGAGTCACCGGCTGACGATGACAACGCGGGGGGGCACCAGGACAACGGCGGGCCGAACTCTGCGCTGATCAGAGAGCAGCTGAAGGCGCTGAGTAGCCAGCGCGGCTGGCCCCACTTCAAAGACATCTTCATGCTGTCCGCTGTGGACAGAGAGGACGTGGAGACGCTGAAGGTAAGCAAGACAACAGGTATCAAGGTTCTTCTTGCATTATACATTATTAATGACAGATAAGAGAACACACTCCGTGCAGCTTATCTGTATGTCAGTTGAAGCAAGAAGTTAGTTTTACTGGATATTTTCATTTCTTGTCTCCATAGAAATACTTCATGGCCGCGGCCAAACCAGGATCATGGCAGTACCACAGTGAGGTCCTGACCGACCAGAGTCCACAGGAGGTTCTCAGCAACACCATCAGGGAGAAGCTGCTGGAGTACCTGCCCCAGGAAGTGCCCTATTCAATGACACAGGTGAAGCAGTGAGTGCGAGGACGCGCTGTGAGTCGGGCGTGATGATAAGCTGACTGAATCCGCCCATCGCGTCGTCCGGCACTGAGGCTTATTTAAAGCGTTTAATCCTCAATTTCTCTGTTGTTCACCTGCGCTCTGTCGGCTCGGAGCAGATGGATGCTTTCGGCATCAGCATCCATCTCCCACACTTCTGCCCTATATTTGTCTTGTATTTTCTTTTATCACGGTTTCTTTGTTATTACTGCTCCTGCAGAGTCCCCAGAGCTAAAGGTGTTGCATCCCACCTCAAGTTGAACCGCAGCACAGTCAACCAACTGACGCACACACATACAGTCACGGACACGTTAGGAGGTGCACTTGGCTAGTAAGAGGTTGGACCCCCTTTTGCCTTCCGAACTGCCTTAATTCTTGGCTTTCTTTCAACAAGGTGTTGGAAACCTTCACCAGAGTTTTTGGTGCATGTTGACATGATAGAATCAAGATGTTGCTGCAGGTTTGTCGGCTGCACGTCCATGATTACAACATCTTAACGGTGCTCTATCGGATTGAGATGTGGAGGCCATTGGCGTACAGTTAACTCATCATCGAGAAACCATTTTGAGGTGATATGAGCTTTGTGACATGGTCCGTTGTCCTGCTGCAAGTAGCCTTCAGAAGATGGTACACTGTGCTCATAAAAAGATGGACATGGTCAGCAACATTACTGTTGCAACATTACATTAATGTACCTAATTACATTAGGTTAGTTTGTAGCATTTTAACAATGAGTAATTGGTACTGAGGGGCCCGAAGTGTGCCAAGAAAATATCCCACACACATTATTACACCAGCACCAGCAGCCTGAACCGTATAAATGGATCCATGCTTTCATCTTGTTCATGCCAAATTAAGATCAGGCAACATTTTTACAATCTTCTATTGTTCGATTTTGGTGAGCCGGAGCAACTTGTATCTTTACGCCCAATCCCAATCTGCACTTCTACGCAATCACAGAATTTCAGGCGCTCCTATTAACTCTGGGGCTTTGGGGATATCCCATTGTGGAATGGTTGAGGGTTCGAGCGCTTTCAGGCAGACATTTTGAGCCCGTTATGCAGCCTGGATGCTGATTCAGCCTACTGAGTTCGTTACCCACAAAAAAAAATTCAAATCCAGAGACTAGGACGTGTTGAATACCCTTTATTGTAAGTCATATTTTTTGATGTTGTCATGGTGACGTGACATGTTGCAGCCAAATGCCGTCGCATTTATATTTACACCATTTTAAGCCCCCACAACTCTCGCACTCAACCACTTACAGGGTTCAGGGGGGAGGTCTGGATTGGACCTCAGCTCCCTGTTCTTGGTCTTCTCTCCGGGGTTCTGAGATGTGTAGCGGTGGTCTTCTGCTTTGAGCCAGCAGCTGCTGTTCCACATTGACCTCATTTAGAAGTTGTAATAATCAATTAAAATGTTTCCTTTGCAGTCAATTGAACTCTGGCAAGATGGAGAAAACGGAGAACTGGACATTTGGGTGAAACTTCATGCAAAGAAAGACACTCACATGGTAAGTGCGACCGGGACACTCATAAATGTTCTCTCCTGGTCTTGAATCAGCTGCAACACGAATGGAGCACGAACAAACAGCTCGGTGAAGACGGGACTGGAATCTTCACCTGTAGCCTCTGATGGTTTCTAATATTTATTTTCCATTAGTTTCTCCAGATTCCTTTCTTTACCTTGTGTTTTTAACTTTGTAAATATTTGAGGAGACTTTCTAAACTATACATATTTGATGAAAAAGAATATTTTCTTGGTACTTAAATGTTTGAGTCTTGGACCATTCTTTCACAGGAATAACTCCAGAATTCTCTTCTGTTAAATGACTATGGTATAAAAATATCTTTGACTTATTTATCACTTTGTGAGCTTGTTGCAATATTATTATTTAAACAAATAATGTACATTAGAAAAATGCAAAATGGACCAAGCATCTTTTCTAGAAAGCAGTAATAAAAGCTCTGGTTCTACGTGTTCTGCCGGTGCCTGATGTGTTTCTCGTGTCTGCAGAGGATGGCGATCGGCACAGCCGGCCAGATGGTAGCGCGCATCGCCCAGGAGGCGAGTGAGGACCTGACCCGCGTCTTCCTGAGGGAAGTGAAGCTGAAGCTTACCGTTAAGCTGAGGAAGTGAAGAGCGATTGTAAAGACTTTTTAAATAGTGAAGAGGGGATTTTAGGTGACTCTTTGTCCCTGTGAAAGACAGGATCCCAAAGTGGAAGAAAGGAGAAGATCCAGACATGGTGGCATTCATCCACAGCGTCAGATGGACCTCTAAATATTTATCTGTGTAATGAAGATTCTTCCACGCACTCAGAAGGCGCCCAAACGCAAATTTGATCCAAGCGGTGAAAGTACTCACATTAAAAGCAGGCCACAAATGCTTGTTAAATTGAATTATTGGCATTTATTTAGCCATGATGTATTTCAGGCAGCGGACATGACACACACACACACACACACACACACACACACACACATACACACATACATACATACATACATACATACCAAATGGTTGTTGTGACCCTGTGTATTCATGGATGAGCAGGTCCGGTGACCTGTGAAGAGGCCGGTGGTTTATCTCTGGCTCTCAGAGCTGGTGGGACCTCCAGTCATGTTCACTCGAACGTCCCCGATGTACCATGCAGCCCTGTTCCCTCCGCTCCCACACCACTCCCAGCCCTCTCTGCCGCCTTTTGAAGTGTGGCCATTCATCCCCGCGACTATCACTATTTATTTTTTTCCTTTTCTTACGCCGCTTTCTTCCCCCGTTCTCTTTCCCCCCACTCAGCTTCTTTTTGGGCTCTTATAAAGCGCAGCTCGGCCCCCAAGGGCCGAATCGTCTCCCTAATGGATGGCAAAATGGAGCACTAAGGCAACACTAAAATGGGTCAGATAATGGTGATTGGATTCGTTCCCACTTGCCTGTGAGGTAACTCGGCGGTTACTCTATCCGGGGCATCTCGCCGAACAACCAGCTAGTGGCCTAAAGCGATTGGCGAGAAAACAGGGAATGGGGGGAGAGAGGGAGGGGGGTGGGTGGAGGGGGCTCCTGGATGTCTCACAGAAGCCCCTCAAGCGCTCGCTGCTCTGCGCTACGGCTGCTTCCCGGTGATTAGATGAAGCCGCCCTGCGCAGCAGAGATCCCCACTTAGACAAGCCAACTGCCGCTCTGTAGTTTTACAGCTAATGTACGTCAGCCAGCACATGAAAGGAATCGTTATATACGTTTTAGAATATTTGAAACCCTGATTTCAACGTTTGCTAAATAAAAGTAAGGAGAAACTTTTTGTTTGGGAACCGCAAGGTTTATTGACATGTGGATGTCGTCCAGAGGTTCATATACAACACATCACTCTCACAACTCTCCTCCTCCTCCCGGCGCAGATGACATGGAGCGAGGGCCGTAGAACCCTTACCATAACTGAAACTCAGTAATGGTAACGGTTTGACGGCCGCTGCTCTGCGGCGCCCGCAGCCTTTCGCGGGTTAGCGTGCGCTGATGGTGTCGCCGGGGGGAATGACACCCTGGATAGTACATCATCTATACTGTAGTGTCTCTTTAATAAACTTACAGTATAAGATGATATCCTGTCCGGGGCACAAGACATAACAGTTAGCAGCAATTTCCCGTGTTTGTGATTTGCGAGGCGGAGGTAGACGGCTCATTAGGGATGCTCAGCAGTGAAGGTCAACTGGGGAAAATGTTAATCATGTGGAAGAAAAAAAAAGGTACGCCTTCAAATGTGAGCCAGAACAAACATATTTTACAGCAATAAACTGAAAAAAAGAGAATGGGAACGCTGGGACCTGCTGCGGCGCCACAAAACACCTTCTTCTCCATCTCCACATGCAGTATGCACACTCACCTTCCGGCATCGGTGTGGTTCTGTGGCCGCCGTCCGTCCACGTCTGCAGCTTCTCACTCTTCTGCCCGCCGGCCGCCGACACTTAAAGGCCCCCGGCTCATTAGCATACTGTGATGGCATCTGGGGTGGACCGGACGGCACGGGGTGAACTTTTTCTTATCTAGTCCTGACTTGGGTGCCTCTGGCCCCACGATTACCCACACCCTGATTACACACGGCAGGAAGTGCACGTGGTTCCCTGTTTGGATCTCTTACTGCGTGTATCCTGTTGAAAAGTACATGTGGGCAAAAGCAAGCATGAACTTATAAAAAATAAAATAAAAACAAGTGTCTTTCATCCATTTGCTAATATTTTATTTAAAGAATTAATTTATTACCATTTTCAATGACGTAATGACTTTATTTTTATTAATCAGTTTAACCTAACAGCAGCAGCCATAAAAAAATCTTTTCTAGAGGCACTAAATGTTTCTTATATTTCCCTGAATATTATTCATGTCTGAACCACTTGGCAGAAATCCCTGGTGAGTTGAGACCTTTCTTGGTCCAACGTGTCTAATTGAAAGCGCCCAGCAGTAAGCCATTAAAAAGCGTGCATGTGGTGATCCGTTGAATCTCACAGCCTTGTGATTTGTGGGTGATGGTCTTCATGGGTGGCAATTTAGTGCTGCGATATGCCAGCTGATGTCATGTCATCTGGACACGTTTTTCATGCATTCAGCTCGATTCCAGGAGGAGGAGCTGAGATCTTTTTTCAAATTTAATATGAGATGTGTTAGTCAAACACCGTTTGTCAAATTCACAGCATCAGATGATGCCTGGACGGCGGTACCGCTGAAGTTTGTCTTCAATCCCTGACATGTTGTCCCCTACGTATCAGACCATCTTTGGAGGGGACTTGAACTGCAACGTAATGCTCTTTAGCAATGTCCGAGTTGGGCGGGACATGGTAGTTACCATGGTAACACCCTCCCCATTCAGGGTGTGGAAGGTCCTCTTGTGGGCACAGATAAAGATGAAGGTAGGACTGTCCCTCCCTCCAACTCCTTATCTGCTGCAGCAATATAACACTATCTACAAATTTTCCGTTTGCATTCATAGATACTTTTTCCTCACCTCACACGTAGAGACGAAACGGAGGAAGCTCTCGTTATGACATTTGTAACAGGCCACTTTCATTCAAAGGGCTCAGGAGGAACAAGTTGGGGGGTTTTATCCAACTGTTAGAAAACATTCAGAGGGAGCCGACTTCACCTAACACCTTAAGTAAAGGAATTATTAAAGCCATGACATGTAGTGTCCCCCCTCCCCACCCTCCTCCCTACCTCTGTGCCTCCATCAGGTTTCTACCTTTATAATTCATCCGTCACTAACTATGTTCATGTTTCCACTTCAGAGGTGTGGAGCATCTGGCTTGCAGTAATGTACTGAGCTGTACACGGATTCTCTACCAGTGTGGCAGGTTAATGCTGGCATTTATTTCACACTTTGGATCAGATCTCCGTTTTTATCTGTTAATGCATTCGGAGTTAGATCGACCTAAGATAAAAGCCCTTTCATGTTGCTAGAAACCTCGGGTATAATTCAGAAGGGTCGCGCGGATCGGATGTTCAAGAGAGGATTTCTCCAGTGGCATCGAATGCCAAGATGTATCTGTTTTTGAGCACTAAGCAGACATTTTATTTAATCTTGGCCACATGTTGGTTTGGTCAGAAGGAAGTGAAATGATAGTCAAAGAATAAAGTATACATTTGTTTTATATTTATTTAGGTGTTTCTGACTCAAACGTTCACCAGGTTATTCATGTCTGATTTTCCTACAGAACAGAAATAAGAAGTAATGACCTTAAACCGTTTCCTCCACTGTGATGCATCATTTGATCTTGTGAATCCAGAGCCTTTGGTCCTAGTTGTTGTTTTTGTCTGATGAACGCTCGTCCTGGAGTTTGTCTCTGTGAGGGGAGCGCCCTCTGCAGGTTGAATATGAACGGTGAGTCGGGCATTCAGGTCCCGTTCAGCTGCATGGCCGCTGCTGTGCTAAAGACGTGTACAACTCACACGAATCAGCATTTCTGTTATTTGCCAGCTCCAACTGGACAAAGTAAGGAATACAACCGTGAGTTTATTCGAGAAGTCAGGCCGTCTCGGTCCTATTTTCTGGAACAAACAAACAGAGGCCAACAGGTGGTGATATAATGTTTATTATAGGGTGCAACACGACATAGAACGACATGAAGACGTGCATAAAATGACATGCTCGACAAGTTATCCAAAGGCCAGTCTAGTGTGAAGCCACAAAATAAATCTACGATATAAATTTGTTATTAACAGACATAACGGATGATTTGTTGATGACAGATGTTTCAGGTGAAGACGAGAGTTAAGGCGTAGGTCTGTCTAGTGTTTGGTCTTTAATCACGCGCCCCAACATTTCACTTTCGGCAACAGAAGGTCGCCTCTATTCTTATTAGACAAATCAGGAAATTGTAGTTTTGGCACAAATTATAGGGTCAAACTAATGAAACACTTTGAAGATCCCAAAAGTTAAGATATTCATTACATTGTTATTAATTTACCGAATATGATGTTCCTTTGTACATTTGCATCACAATATGAAGTTAATAAACAGAAAAGTCAGGAAGAAAAAAAAAATACAGATGAACACTATATGTATACCACTCAGATGTCCTTAATTCCCATTCTTAACTAACGGCGCATCCGAGTAGGTTTTACCTCTTCATTATCTGACAAAGGCACTGTGTACAAAAACAAGATCTACTGAAAAGATTTAACCTTACACCAGTGTGAAAACAAAACACCCAAAGTTTACCACTTCAAAAATGCAATAAAACCACAGGAGTGGCCACTTTTTAAACCAATCCTCATCCAAGACGTATTCAGAAACTACAGTGTGTGGGTAGTTTTACATTTCCATATCTGCCACCGTTTCTGTGTTCTTAATGATGATGACAACAGCATCAGATTTTGAAATAACTTTTGTCTCAACCCTAAAAGAACAGCATGTAAACAAGACCATGAAGATCTTGGCTGGTGACCGTTATCAGATGTCAGCAATCACTCGTACTGGCCCATTTCCAAACGAGGGTATATTACACGTATTAACAGTATTTTTGTATCCGCGGCAAACCAAGCTGCAACTTTACTTAGCATTATTTGCCAAAAGCAGAAACCAGCTGAATGAGCCGCATATTTATTCAAAGAGGGTAAAGGAAAATGGTGCCATTGTAATAACTTTCAGTGGAAAAATTAAAACACCACGTTTAAAAGGGTCACAGATTCTGTTAAGTGGTAGAAGATGATTCACAATCACAAGGATAAAAAGGGCAGTCCTCCTGGTCGGGCGATTTGGGAAAAACTGCAACATGAAGAAAAAAATGCTTTAACAAAAAGCCAATTCATATCAAAGGGCAACTAAATATGGGAACGTTCACATCACTTGCCACCTGGCCTTCAACAGCTGAATGATTGTAACAGACTAAGTGATTGACCTGTAGGCAAGAAAAAAACCCCCTGAGGTTTACACGTTGAAGCACGTAAAAGCAACTGGTCCAACTGCACGACATTACATTTACCAGACTGAAGACCCCTCCCCCGCCACAAACGGACTACCACCCTGAACACGTGCTCATCTTCCCACTTACTTACAACGCAACATCCAATTCCTGCTTTGTCATCATTGATCGGTCGTGGTCAGATAAGCAACAAACTGGCAACCTGTAGAGACTTACAATATGCATACAGTCCGCAGAAAGGCAACAAAGCACGTGACCACATGTGAGCAGGAGGAGAGGGAGGAGTAGAAAAATGAGTTAAAGCTCGGACCTTCAGCGTCCTCCAGTTAAAAAGAAGAGTTGGGTGAGCCTGGCAGGCGCCCAAGGGGGATCTTTTCCAAGTATGGCTTCGTCTAATGCGCTTTGATTAGCGTTTCTTTCTGCCTCTGTGTCTAAACACGGGACATAAGTGAAGAGTAAACACCGGTGTTAGTACGAGCAGATGTTAGGAGAACAGGGAGCGATATTAAAATATCCTCCGTCTACGACACATTAATATACTCGGACATCCAACTAAAACTAAACCCAGGTCCTGAGGTTCGGGCACTTGAGTGGTGAACAGGCACTGCACTTTAGAACGAGAAGACGACACGACGGTGAACCGCCGACTAAGAACAGACACGCACAAGATTGTTACCAATGTTAAAAGAGGCTGCTAATTCTACAGTCACAGTGGGAGAGGATCTAGGGAGCATTAAGTAACAGCGTTTTGGTAACCCATCCAGTTCTCCAAGTTAGAGCTGATGAATCTATAAAAAATAAAAGCGTTAAAAGAAGAGAGGAAGGAAAGCTGAACACACTGTGCTCAGTGTACTGCAAGTTACTTCACTGGCTGGGACGTTATGCTCCCAAGATAAAAACATGTCATTACACCCGACAGGAAGATGGCGCACTTCCTGTATCTCTGGAACAATATTCAGATTTATTCTTAGTGTTAAGGACGGTTTCCAGTGTTTTTTCCTTCAAAAGAATTATGTTCAACAACACCTCATTCGAAGTGGGCCAACTCAAGACTTTTGCTGTCAAAAACATGGAAGTCTCCTTGACTGAAAAAGTAGAAACGGCATAACATCCTGGGTAACTAACAGTGTGACGAGGAACAATTATATATAGACTGGTCCTGTGGAGGTTAAGGCCCCAGAAATTAAACAACCTCTTAAAAATATATATTTTTTAAAACTTCTTGGCGGATGTCAAGTGTTTCTGGTCAAATGCAGTTGCATACGGGGTCAGAGGCTGACTCCTTAAAAAAATACACACAAAAAAAAAAAAAAACTGTCATGCTTTCAGGCAGATGAATGTCGAAGGCTTCATATAGACGAGTCTCTGGCCCGATTCTTCAGATGGCTGTCTGGCTCTGTGGGTTCATCATCTTCTGGAGCAGAGGGATCTGGGAATCGCACAACAGAAGGATGAACTGGTTAGAACTGGGGGAAAAAACATCTTCATATATAGACACATAGACAATACCTCCCTGGTGCATCAAACAACATAAAACTACCTCATAAAAATGTGTTGTGATGACTCTGTTGCATATTTACAGATACATTGCAGATGGATGAACAACAGTATTTATTAGCCTGCTTTGCTTTTGTTGTTGACACTCAAAGCTTGAAATTTCCAGCAATCATACAGTTTTCCCCGGGGATAACAGGGAAACAGGTCAGATGTCACAGACACACGCTCACCTTAGTCAGATCCACTCCGGTGAGGGCGTTGACGGACACGGGGAGCTCAGCCAATAGACGGTTTACCTCTCCGGTCACGCGGCTGCCATCTCCGCTCAGGATGACGATCTCACTGGTCCTGCCCAGAGGTGCAGCCACCTTCCTGGCAATCTGATTAAAAAGAAAGAAAAAACGTTATGCTGAAGACTAGTTTGATTTTTGAGAGAACCCCCCTGCCCCCCCATTTAAAAAAACAGTACGTTTAAACATGACTTTGGGCTGATCGAACCAAACATCCCAAACGTAGGGGCCTTATTTTCAAGCCAGCCGTGTACAGAAATAAATAAACCTACCATCGGTAGAGCCTCCAGCACCAAAGCCGTCTTGGCCGCCTCGCCGTACTGCTGGTAGGCTTCAGCCTTCAGCCTCATCTTCTCTGCTTCTGCCTTGCCCACCGCTTCAATGGAGGAAGCCTCGGCCTCGCCGATGAGGCGGATCTTGTCGGACTCTGCCTGCGCCGTGAGCACCGTCTTTATCCTGGGGTTAGAGTGAGCCCAGCATCAATGCACTGTTTAGTGTTTACTGCGATTAGCGGTGTACTGTAACAACATATGAATATAAAAGACAAATGTACAGGTTTGTGGTGCTGACATAAACAAAATGTAAAACCATCAATAAACATTATCAACTAAAAATGTATAGTTGTTATCCGAGAATTAGAAAAACGTGTCATTCAAGTTAGAGAGTACATTTCATTTATGTGTTGTTGGTGGGGCTCCAAACGTTGCTGGAGCTGTGTGCAGCATTTAGGGGGATCTATTAATATAAAATGATGATATTTAACAACAATACCTTGAAAGAAGCTGCTCATATCTACATATGGGAAAAAGTTTTAATAGGTTGTAATCTGAAACCTCACCACCGGATGCAGTCAGACTCTGAACCTGTCGTTAAAGGTTCACGGTTTATAAAATAAAGTTAGAATGTGCCGACATAATTAGCAGGTACGCAGACTGTACGACTCAGACAACGGTGAGGAAGGTCTGCAGTGGGAGCCACTCACTTCCGTCCCTCGGCCAGCTGCTGCATCTTGTAGGCTTCTGCCTCGGCGGGTCTCTTCACGGTGGCGACAAGCTCCTTTTCAGTACGAATGACCTCCTTCTCCTCAATGGTGATCTGCTTCTTCCTCTGCACCACCTCGATTTCAATCTCCTCCAGGCGGATGTTCTGCTGCTGTTTGG
This sequence comes from Apeltes quadracus, assembly GCA_021346845.1. Taxonomy (NCBI): domain Eukaryota; kingdom Metazoa; phylum Chordata; class Actinopteri; order Perciformes; family Gasterosteidae; genus Apeltes; species Apeltes quadracus. The sequence continues at coordinate 4,535,875 of CM037916.1, read as the reverse complement.
CCGCCTGCAACTCGTACGCCAGCTGAGCCTCTGCTTTCTAGAGCGGTCGGAGGTTTTCATTAACACGTTAGAACTGTTGACGAATTTCAGCTCAAAATCGAGTCGCAACTGTACGAATAATACCTTTGTGTTCACTTCCTGATTAAAGGAAGCTTTCTGCATTTCCAGCTCCCGTTTGGAGTCGGCCATTTTTGTGTCAGCCAAGAACTTGACATCCATCATTTCTCTCTTACACTCCGCTTCCTGGAAAAGACGTGCAACAGTGCGCATGACGTTATGACGTAATAACCCGTGGGAGGTGGATTCGGAGCGGCTGGTTGGATTCTTAAGGCTATGGCTATCAGCCGCAACATCAACAATCTGAGAACAGATGCTTTTCAATCGCTCTTGTCTGACGTTGTAATAGCCTCTCAAAGCTCCTCTCACCCGGATGCCAGCGTCTCTCTCGGCCTCTGCCACTCCGATGTCTGCGTCCCTCTGTACTGCGGCTGTCTGAGTTTTGCCCAGCGAGCTCAGGTACTCCACTTTATCATACACATCCTGTCAGGGAGATTAATAAATATCAATGTACTGTAAATAATTAACATGTTCTAATTTAAATTAGATACATATGTTCAACAAATGAATGCAGAGTGATGTGATCTTTTTTGACCTTGATGGTGAAGCTGAGGATCTCGATGCCCATGCGGCCCACATCTGGCGATGCCACCTCTCGCACCAGAGTGGCGAATCGGTCCCGATCTTGGTAAATCTGCTCGACCGTTAGGGTGCCTGAGGGGATGAACACGGCGGTTAGTAAGGTCCTGTGAATTGGAGTGGAAGTTTTAGCAAAGATGGACCGTATCTCTTTAAACACCTTCTCCTGGGACACTGAGGAAGTGACGCATTTCATGTTTGCAAGAGTAATTTATTTGAACAAACACAAGCAGCACCAGCGTTTTATTCCATGTGCTTTGATCAGGTTGGGCTTTTCCTGTTCTAGCCATGGGATCATTGTGTTGGCCTGCCTGCTGATAGCTGCACACACATTTTACTAGAAAGCAAATTAGACGGGGAAGAGTAGTAGGCAACCAAACCGACCTCTTTGCCTTTCCTCCACAAGCTTTCTGATAAAACTGCTTCCCACTGTGACTCATGGTGGGGTTCTTATCTCAAACTAAAAACAAAACGGACTAGAACTCACTATATGTATTCTTGCAATCAGTGGCATTATATTATGACTGATATTTATAATCTTCTGGGAGCAAAACATGTTCATTTTATGATTAAGTTCTACACGTTTTGACTCAAAGATGATGGAAGAGCAAATTTTAAAAAAGGCCGTTGGAGATTACCCACCAAGGATGGCGCGCAGGTGACCCTCCAGGGTCTGCAGGATGACGCTCCTGATCTCAATGACCGACTTCCCCAGGAACTGTTCGCACGCGTAACCCAGCAGCTCATTTTCTGTCATCACCTTCACCTGGTGCCAACGTGGACAAAGAGTGTCAGCAAACATTCTCAAATTCAAACACAAATACACATACAGGCAACGCGTGGGGATGGTACACATAAAAACACGACCCATACTAGTTTGGGTGGTAGCATCTAAGATATTGGTTTTCTCTCTGATTGGTTAGCACACATTATTCTCTTTACATCACGCAGAGAGTTTGTCACTGTAATCATGGTTAAATAAGGGTTTACAAAACGAACAATTATATATGGCCAGAGAACCTGTCATGTTAAAGTCTCTTCGTTTGGATTTCTCAAAAAACAGAACTACATCCGCAAAAAAGAAATAGCTTAATTGTTACATTTTTAAAAAACGTATTAGCATGTAGAGAGCATCATTGTTTTTTGTCCTTATCTCACATATAGGATCATAGCATAGCAAATCCTATATTTATAATGAAATAGCTTCTCTAAACCGTCACAATGCAAATAATATATTCCCTGCTAGAGGACTTAACAGAACAATCACACTGGGGAAAATCCCAACATCCAGGCAAGATTCATGGTAACACAGTCACAATCTAAATTTAGCAATATACCGTATTCTTCTGTTACAACAACTGAAAACCACAAACACGATAGTTCACAGGATTTAAACGCCAAAAGAAAATTTAGAAGATTAAGCAAAGGGGAAAATCAATGGCAATGACCAGAGTTTAACAATGTAAACACATGGACATTCATTGACAGTAAGAGATGTTGCTTATACACTCAAGAAAATAAAAACAAATTGTGTAAGACACATGGTTTTGGGGGGAATTGTACTCCGCTCAAGCTGTAAGAGAAGAGAGTGAACTGGGTCCTTAGGCGAGAGGTCTGCAGGTGTTTTTTCTTTGCAACATGCACTCATAACAGGAACAAAGCCAATTCAAAGTATGGGGAAGATGGACGTCATTCCAGGGAAACGCATTTCTGAAAACGGAGGAGGCTGCAAGCCACACACGCATATACACACACACACACACACACACACACACACACACACACACACACACACACACAGCAGGGGGAGCTGTGATGAAACCGACACAGGAACAGAGTCCTCTCTTGCAATTAAACCCTAACCTCAACCACGGCAACCCCGCCCCCACTGCCCTCGTGACACCACCCTTCCCCCTGCCTCCAGCTCCGTCAAGTGCAGGAAATGAAGTGGAATGAGAGCGGCATCTGAGCACTGGAAACATTTACTGTGGAGCTCCAGGAGCATTTCCCTCCATATTTGTTTATTTTATGCTTAAGAAACTTCCAGATGTTCCATGTTTCACTGATGCAATTGATTACAATTCTGATGAAGAAGATATACATACTGATCTGACCATACACAGATTTACACACGTATTAAAACTCCTAGATAATAGATAGTAATTTACACATACATGTATATACACATATGATACTTAAGCACACTACATAGATCCTCAAAAGTACCTATTGATTTTATGGGGAGAATAAAGGGAAGAACCCTTTAGAGAGAGACAGGAGGATCTCGGGATGGACAGACTTAATAACGTAAAAGATACGTTCAATTCCTACGACAGAAACGATTAAAATATACATATTGTGGTCTTGAATTCCTCATATGTGTTCATGATCATCTCCTGCTCGCCTTACTTTGAGTTTATTTGCTGTCGTACTGTTGGAGAATCGCAGTATCGGTGATCGACTCTTCCCCCCTTTTGAAATAAGGACGCGCACACGTAATTATCCTGATGACTGAAGTCTGGTTTGAACTAATGACATAGTTTTCATTGTGGATCAGCCTTTGAGGAACCAAGCTAGCTTGATCATCAGGTGAATTTAAGCTAATAGAACATTTGATCGACTTAGTTGAACCACGTACGAGGAACGTGGCCCATGTCTTGCATGCTGAGAAATTATAATTAGGGCTGTAAAAAATAGCGCGTTAACGGCGTTAATTAGGCGTTTGTCGTTAATTACTAGGGCTGTAGTCAACCAAAGACATGCTTAGTCGACCAAAGTCTTGTTCTGTGCAACGATTAGTCGACTAAACTAGCGGTACCCAACCACATTCCTAACCGGGCCGTAGCCTACGACACGGGTAAAAAAAAAAATGCATGCAAACTAATTAAACGGCCCGCGGACGAGTAGGCTACCGAATGCGGGCCGGCGCAGGAGTCCCCGTTCGGATCAGCTCCAACCGCCGGGGCGCAAGCTGCTGTCGCTGCGCGTGGTCACGGCGCTGACCGTAACGGACCTGACGCGGGAGGTGAGTGGAGCTCGCTCTTTAATAAAGAAGCGACCACAGAACTTCAGCTGGCGGACGTTAAAGGGTTTTTTTTTTAAGCGCGGTGACGTAACGGGCTCGGTTGGTCTAAGTTGGGGATAAAACATGGCTGATTATATTTTGATTACAGTAATACATAACTGCTTATAAAATGAATAAATATCAAGGAGTAAATCAATGAAAATGTCTTTATTGGTGTAAAAAAAAAAAATGAAAAAAAAAAAAATGCAACTGGTCGACCAATGAGAACGACTAAAGTTGACAGCCCTATTAATTACGTCAATTTTTTTAACACATTTCACGCATGCGCAGTGTGACAAATTATTCAGGTCAGGAAAGTACCTCTTCCTCGAGCAGTGGTTCTCAACCGGTTTGATTAAAAATTGTAATCATTTGACAGCCCTAATTTTAATATGTGTGCGTTTCAGTTAACTAAAGTAAGTTAAAGGTGGATTTTCTCTTTAACATTCTAAGTCGCCGACCTAAAAAAAAGTTGATTTTGGCACTGAACATGATCAAAACATCCAAATAGGAGAGACGTTAAAAACGAAAATATTTAGATTGACACATAAATGCACATCCGGATTAACACAGGCTCCTTTAACTGTCACACCAGGACCAGCTTCAGACTGAAAATAACACGGTCAACTAAATGCCAACAGCTAAAGATTTATGGTAAGCTGCTACAGGTACCAGTGAGACGATAGAATACAAATTAGGAAGTAGGTTTAAAGGTTCATCAGACAAATGAGTTCCAATTGTGTCGTCCCATTTAATTTAATAAGGAGTCTTGGTTTTATTTGACTCTGCGCTACTGTCAGTCTCGAAGCAGGCTTACCCTTACATTGGTTCACATTATGAAGGTACATCATGCAGACAACAATTTCCCCCAACATTTGTGTGTTTACATCGGACTCTGGCGGGCATCTTAACTTGAGCACTCTGAATGAAACACCACCTGTGCTGTGATTATGGGCTGATGCCTGGGAGGGGAAAGTGGGGGTAGGGAAGGGTGTGTAGGGGTTAGTGGTGTCTGAACTGGCATTCCCAGAAAAGTGTAATGATTTACCTGAGCCACCCCAGTGACAGTAATAGCTACACCCTCCGCTGTCTCTACATCCTCACACTTCGGCTGCAGGGTCATAATCTCAAGCGTTATCCTGTTGAAGAATGTGGAAAAATATAAAATAAAAATTGACATGTTCGGAGGGAAAGCAAAATGAATGGAAGGGCCAGAACACAAGGAAAAAAAACTGGACAAAGTGAAACCATTCACCCAAGGACTCCAGATCACTGACAACGGAGCAAAATGAGATTCTGACCACAATTCAAACTTTGTGGGATTTGGATTTTTGCCATGATTATTTTCAAATGCACCTTTATTCAAATCAATTTGAATTTAATCTTTTTTTTTTATAGCCTCCATTTATTGACCCCGTTGCCTGAGTTGAGTTCAGCTTTAGTTGCGAAGCCCAGGTTAGTGTCAGCTGCCTGTCTGGCCTTCACTGCAGAAGAAAAGAAGCCATATAGATGAGAAGAACAAAGTTAGGTTGTTAATTAAACCTTTTCCCCGGGTCTGCCTTTGGTCTCCAGCACCAGCCGCTGCTGTTTTTGGGGGAGGTTTTTTTTCATCTTTGGAAGTGCATTACCTGAGCCACCCCTGTTACATCCAGGGGAACACCCTCCGACGTTTCGATATTCTCGCAGCGACAGAGGATGGTCATAACCTCCAGAGACATTCTACGCAGGCAGGCAGGCAGGCGGGCAGGCAGGCGGGAATAGCAGAGGCAAAACAGTAAGTTGGACAACAGCTGTTAGAAATGTCAGTAACCAACGTCAAGAGAAAGAGGGGAAGAGTGAGGGGGGACACAACCAGACCTCCCACCGTTTCAAGTGTAATGCTGAAACATCTTTCAACCCCAGGATGGTCAAAGCTACAGCAGTTTCTCTCGTCTTTGTTAATACATATTTCAATAACCTTGGACAAAGAGCAAGACCAATAGATAAAAAGGTCGAAAAGGAATTTTTAAGGGAAGCTCCTTTTTAGCATTACTTTTGTATGAAGATGATGTAACCCAAACCATCATTACCCTCTGCATCAGAACTAGTCCAGCTGGATTGTTCATAGGAGATTATGTTTCAGAGCTGATTTAAGAACAGTTGGCGCAGCTATTTTACAACAAACACTGACTCAGATTGGTTGTTGTAGACATGGGCGGCCGATTGCCGCTACGAGCAAGAAGAGACTTTCTGGTCAGCGGCTCCGCTGCTTTACAGGGAAACTGGATCGATGAATCACATGCCTGGACATTAACATGATTACTGCATCACGAGCAGGAAGCTAGACGACTCCCTTTGCATTCCTCGTGCACAAAAGGCTTTTAGCAGAAGTGGACTCCTTCTTGTTTCTACCCTCAATGAAGATGTCTGAAATGTTGAGCAAACTGCACACGACCAAACTGAGAGGATTCTGGGGACTGCTGCTTTCTAAACGAAGGTTTATGACTGTGGTTTATTGTTGAGGTATAGCGTTACGTTTCCTAGCTACAAAGAGCAGCATCGAATGGGAAATGGGTCCCTGAAGGGAGACACACTGGGGCGTGGACAGGGGGAGATAAACACCACACAAAGCAAAGCAGGTTAGCAAAGTAGAAACAGAGAGACATGCAAACCCTAAATAATACATCCTTTAAAAACCTGGAGCTCCAGAGAGAATGTTTTCAAAATTAGTACATACATATATATTAGTACAGTATATTTTCTGTTTTTAAGCTTAACAAAACACCAACACAAATTCTGTTTGTTTTCGATCACATTTACCCCTTTTCCACCAAAGCAGAGCTAGTGCTAGTTTGGAGCCAGAGCCTAGTTCTAAATCAGTTCTTTGGTTTTCCACCGGCAAAGCACGAGCTTTGTGGTTCTTAAGTGGTTCTTAAGTAGCACCATATCATTGCTGGGCTAGAAGTAAGAACCGCTTACGTCAGCGGCTGGGGGCGGGGTTACCGTGAGACGAGAGAAACTTGTGACCGCCATTTTTTAAAATGGATGCCGATGTAGGTCCGCAGAGGAGAAAGTAAGCCGGTGAAAGTAAGCCGGTACTGTCCGGTACGGCGTACTGGAAAGAAAACTGTACGGTGTCAACTGCTATTTAACTGCTAACGGCGCGTATATGCCCGGTCAGCTCGGCCCGTAGCACCAGGAAATAAAAACAAATCCTCCCCCACTCCCCCAGCGTAACAGTGACGTAGGACCTGGCTCTGCGCTGGCTCTTTAGCCTGTGGAAAAGCAACCGGTTCTTTGGAGGCTCCTCAGTTGAACCAACTCTGAACCGGCCCTAGCTCTGGCTCCGAACCAGCACCTGGTTCTTGTTGGTGGAAAAGGGGTAATTGCTATCCTTTACGGAGGACGTGTGGGAGTTTAAACAATTACACAGACAGCAGGCTCGTCTTTTAAATATAGTTTTGTAAACGTTGAGCTTTTGCTGACCTCGTCAATATGTATCATCTGTTTATCTTGGCAATGTTTTCTCAGAAGCTTATTTGTTGGAGCTGCATTTAAAGGAGGGGACAGAAGCGACCCTGTTCACCCATTTAGTAAACATTGGGTTATAATATTGACGCCTTAATTTAACGTAAATAACTTAATAACTAAATATTCTTCACTAAATTCATGTAAAAACGTCTCATGAAAAACATACTCTTTCATGGTGTCTGCAGAGATAAACACAAAATATCTACCATATAACTACTTAACACAACGACAACGACATTATTTAAACATTTCTTTAATTGTCAACAAGAAGTAGAATTTTTAATGAATTCATCTACGATTTTCTGAGTTAAGCTGTTAACACAATTAACACATTTGGGTATTGAGTATTTATAGTACACGGTTGTATATGTAATTTTCTTGTAATAAACTAAATGTGGTTCCCATTTTCCTTGTTGTGTAGCTTATTTGCGTGTGCATTTTTAATGTAATCACCAAGTTGAATGACAACTGATTAATAGTGATGCGGGAATTCCTAAAACACAGAAATGAGTTTGTAAATTTGCATTTTCTTTGCAAACCCATTTACTTCACAGAGCTTATTTGCCTGGTTAGACCCTGTCGTTAAAATTTCACACCTACTGTGTGGATCTGCACATGCTGCGTTTGTATGGCTACCTGATTGACTCTGAGCGACGTGTCATTTCAAATTGTATGTCTCTCAAATCGCCTTTCACATGTGTGTGGTTTGGAGGCGAAGTAGAGAGGTCTTACCTCTGGATGTCAGAGATGAACCACCAGGCCCAAGCCCAGCCTCCCACCTCGTAAGTCTTCTGATCTGAGCCACAGCAGCCACCTTTACAACCAAGCACAGGAAATGGATGAAGACGGTGACCGGCCCGACTTTACTGTTAAATGGCTTTAACAGAAATTTTGCACTCACGTTGCATAATGACTTAAACGCTGATGATAGTTATTGCAGGTTTAGCATCACCAGTTAACAGTACAAAAAAAAGAAAAACTTGAACTGACTACTTTTGCCAACAATTCACAAGTGTGTGTGCAGTCAACACATCCATATGAGACGCAAGATTGTAAACATGGCACTTAAATACATGCATTTCATAGGAAGGAATACATTTATATTAATACTGATACGTAGGCCCATTTGTAATTAGAGCAGCAGATTTGGTTTTAAACCTAAAGTAGCAGTGAGGTATTGAGAAAGACCATGACCCAGTTTTCAGCGCCTGGGAGTGCTCCTGAGGAGGAAGTCCTAGGAAGATGATCATGTGCTGTTCAGAAAGTCATAAACAAGAACCGCTCCGCCATCCTACCACAACGCCCACAAGGTTTCTTCCTGTTACACCAGAAGCATTCACTCCATGTTCCAGCGGTCAACGTTACTCTCCCCTTCAGAAACACAGGCAGGCATTCAAACCATCTCACGCATCACTAACGGTATTAAATGGTTTATAGTAACCGTGGTGGCGAATGTGAGAAAGTTTTTTGTAAGGAAGCGCGTACGTCCAAGCCAATGGCCTCGGTCGGCTCATTTAATCCAGAGTGTTTTTGTGTGACATTCCCAGCTGCCACACGATAACTGACAGACAGAGGGACAGGGCTATCTTTACAGACACATACTCCCCCCACAACCAAACATTACAGTTCTTCTGTGTTGTGCTGTCATGTTACTCTTGGTGAGGCCTCCCTCTAACCATTCAGTGTAGGAGAAAATGTAACAGGATTTCCTCAAATATACCCACACTGACCTTTTCTCAATAAATCTCACCTAACCAAATTGCAGGTTAAATTTTGGCTTTCATTATTGAGTGCTCAAAACTTTGAACCAGAGACAAACCAGCAGACTACCATCAATATAGATCTTTGGACTTTGCTTTTATACAACATAATCTAGTTTTGTTTTGATAAAAGGGAATTTAAGGTGGGCCACGCTTTTACTATTAAAACCCACATGACTTCGGCCAAATGCCATTGTCAACTAAAGTAGTATCAAGCTGAAGACCTATTGGAGCGACGCACCATAATAACCCTGCAGCGGCATATCTGAGATTCCTCACTGCATTCAGCTCAGCAGAAGGGGGAGAGGCTTCACATGAATGAATGACAATTCAAAATAAGCTTTTGCATGCAATGCATGCTAATGCATTTCGAAAAGAAACCTAACTTTGAATCAGGAAGTGCAACTCAGGCCACTCACCTCCGCTCCCAATTCTTCTGAATGTGGGGACTAACACGCTCATCAGAGTTTATCTCGCTAAGAAAGAATCCCCAAACTGTGTGTTGTCTTTTTCTTCTTCACATGGGAGTTAAACAGGAAAAACTCCTCCAGACAGATTTAGCTACTCAAACTATGTTATGCACAACACTGACTAACCACATTTATTGATTCAGATTATAAACAAATGTATAAGAGTTTCTATTTCCTTGAAGTCCAATGTCTAACAGGGATCCAAAACCGCAGTCCATCAATGGAGAATGCATAACAGCACGTTAACTTGGCAGCATGAATATAAGTGACAAACTCTCTGGAGTGCTGTGATTAGTTGTTGTGATTGGATCCTTAGGTGAATTTTGAATAAATGAAAATCAAAACGCATGCCTGAGATGAATGTATAATGTGCCACATTTCAGGTCTGAGACACATCAGTCTCCACTGTAATTGAATCAACGTTAATACATCTCTGCAGCACAGGCACTAAGAAAAATAACGTGGAAAAATAAAACCACAAGCCAAGCTTCCCCACATCCATAATTATAATAATCTTTGTTACAACAAAATGCCTAGGTGAAAGCAGACTCGTGTGCCGTTGTGCAAAAAAACTAAAACACATGCGAAACCAGAGCCCATTTAATCCCCTGACCAATCAAATGAAGAGGGGCCTTCTGAACGCGCCTTACGACTAATGGATCATACTGGGAAGAAGAAAACGACGCTGAGAAAACAGGTGGGATCGATTATCAAAACTGACAAAAGTAAAAACAAAATCGGAGAAACGCGTAAGCGAGGGAAGGACATTGCGGATATAAAGACGCCAAAAGGCAATAGATTTTTTTCAGATAATTTAAATTACTTTAAACACGATTTAGCGCGAGACCTTTTTTTCTTTCGGGGATTGCGTGCAATGATGAACTAACGTTAGCTAACGTTACTAAAGTCCGTCAAACGGTTAAATGTTAGCATGTTGCACTGAACAAACACACGTGAACCGTTTAATAATACATATGCGTTAAGCGTCGAAATTAAAGCAGGAGAGTGTTTGATTTATTCGTCCATGGTGTTCTTCATAAAGCGGGAACTGACGTTACAGCTAGCAGCCACACAGTGTCCAAAGAGCGTTACCTGAAACCACCAGGGCCTCGTTCGGTCCAACGGTGTGGCAGTTTCCCATGTTTCCGATAGAAAAAGCTTGTATCCAAACCAACTCGACGCTCACAAAACTAATTTCAACTGTAAACTATGTTTTTTCCCGTTTTTCACCAACAACTGTCATTTAACGATGGGTTTGTTCACACTGGCGAGTATTCTGCTACATCTGCTTCACGTCAAACATAATAAGAAGTAGTGTTTCCGCTTGGGATTTTCAAAATAAATGTTACGTTGAGGATAATCTGTTTAAGGAAGCGATTTTATGTTTTAATGTTTTGTTTTGAAGGCTAAGACACTGCTCTTCTCTTCTTGTTCCACTGCCGCTTGACTTAGTTTATCAGCTACCCCTCCCATCCATTCGGCCCCTCCTCCACAATGGAGGGATACGACTCTATAATAATAAAAAGGGCCCTCGAAAGCCTACTCAGCCACTATTGACCTAGTGTTTATTTAATTTGGTGTAATTCTCCGATTGTTGTTGTCGCTAAAGCTTCTCTGTATCACCTAATGCAAATAGATGTTTTACGTACCATATTTTTTAGGTTACACGAACCTCTCGTTTCTCAATTTTCCATCACATCAAGCTGCTCAGTTTCTGCGTTTTTATTTTCACAAGCAGTGAAAGGGAAAGTTGAAAGGTGAGTTACGCATATTGAAAGGAAGATTTGCACTGACTTGCTCCTTAACAAATCAGTGGATTAAAGGATCTCCTCAAATTTGCATTTTAGCACTTACCTCTGCCTGATTGTGGGTGAGTTGCAGATTTGAGGCCATTATATAAATATTTCTTCCCTCTATAAACCGAACCATTCTTTCTCAGTGACATCCACTGCTTCTGTAATTTGTATTATTACACATTTATGTTGTGAACATCAGCACCATTGCACAATGTTATTTTCTAGTTCCCCAATCTTTACTGAGCTTATGATGGTGCTTGCAACGTTATCTTCTACTCCACATCCGGGCCCTTTCGATGCTGTCATGTTTTTGTAGACAGGTTGATGTGTACTTCTGTAAAAATATACAAAAGAATAATACATACTGCAGGACAGAAGCAAACTGTGGCTAAAAACCTTGCCCGCAACCAGCAAGTGAAAATCCCCATACCTTGTCATATCACTCCAAAAGCTGCATTCTCAAACATTTCCGGGGTGAAATAGCATAAAATTCAACTGCCCTCGACAGGGCGACCTGTGTCCTGTGTTGAGGGTCCACAAGAACAACCATGTTGACTTTGCACACAGGGCCCCATTGCTCATTCAACATCCTCTCTTAAAAACAAAGTTGAACGTTGCACTGGAGTTAGAGCAATAAGGTAGGATCATTAGTGAACTGATTATCAATCAACCGCCACCCTCCCAGGCGCCAAGCAAAACCAGTCCATCCAAGTTCTAAAGTCATGTTTCTCGACCTGTGAGGTCCAGCGATACCTTTCTCTGCTGAGGCCTGCGTTTCCTCTTTAACCAGCTTTGTGATGGATCATAGGGATGTCTCTCCACCTGACCCTCTTTGTAGCTGTATATTTTGTCAGCAGAAAAAGACATCCAATCACTTGACTCGTTTTGACAGACAACATCCTATTAGGCATTCACCTAATAATGTTTGTTACATTATTTACTAATTTGCCAGATGGTGTGAATTGTGAAAGGAAACATGTAATGTCTCTGTTTCTCGCTCTGCTATCTTACTATACTGACCTTGGAAATTGAATCGTGTAGCAGGGGTGTAATCCACCTTCCCCGGTGTTTCTCTATCACTCTGGCGGGCATCGGCTGTGCCGTGGGCCTGGGAAATGTTTGGAGGTTCCCTTATCTCTGCTACAGGAGCGTAGGAGGTGAGACACGCAGCGTAGGTGCGTAGACTCAAACTGAAGTCTTATTGAACAGTGCTGTTTTGACAACCCTGCTTTTGACACTGTGTATTGGTGTGATGCAGATTGTGCTGAACAGTTTCTTTGTGACTTACCTTTGTGTGCTGATGTTGTTGAATATTATACCTCGACTGATCCAGGATGTTAAGCATAAAATCCCAGAGCCGGATGAATTTCGTAAAGATTAAATATTTGAGAATGCCACAGAACACGGACCGTGGAAATCCTTGGCCAGCTAACCAGCGGGACGGTCCCCCTCCCGTTTCTTCCTCTCAGGTGCCTTTCTGGTGCCCTACCTGCTCATGCTGGTGGTGCTGGGTGTCCCTCTGCTCCACATGGAGCTGACAGTGGGTCAGTACACAAGGAGAGGGCCCGTCCACGCTCTGGCTAATGTCTGCCCGCTCTTGAAAGGTAAATTGATTTTCTCCCTCACTGAAAGGTACAGAGTGTACTGTTATTTTTGGACGATTTCCTTTGTTTGTCAGCCTTTTGACAGACAACATCCTATTAGGCATTCACCTAATAATGTTTATTACATTATTTACTAATTTGCCAGATACTGTGAATTGTGAAAGGAAACATGTAATGTCTGTTTCTCGCTCTGCTATCTTACTATACTGAACTTGGAAATTGAATCGTGTAGCAGGGGTGTAATCCACCTTCCCTGGTGTTTCTCTATCTGTTATATTTGACAGCACAACCGTTTTCTAGTTATTTGTTCCTCATGCAGACTGCCTGCAAAAGGAACTCTGTACGACCATTGAACCTTCTTTGCAAAGAATAAAGCATTAAAAGACGAGGACTGTTCTTTGATATGGATGTGTTTTCATATCAGCATTTTATGGCAATATTCATTTTCCAATACTAAATGTTTTCTTCAAAATATCAGTATGAAGAAAATCTTTGATAAAATGTTGTGGGATAATACAGGAAATCTATAAATTTCCAACTTGGACATGAGCCTAAGTGCAAACAAATAATGCACACTCATAATCACTTCCTGAAAAGCTGAAAGTGTTGATTGTTGTGTTTTCTTCATGGTTACATATTGCCATATCATAAAAGTCATTATGGCCTCATTATTGACCACACCCGCGTCGTATTGCACAGGTGTAACGTAGTCATAAAAGATCTATCTTCTATCTCCTTTTGTCTTTAGATTTCTAATTGATGTAAAGGTATTGGTGTTAGGGAAGTAGAGCTTGTGGAATCCATGAAATCCTATGACTATTAAAAGTTATAATTTTTAATAAACGATTAAGTTGTTAAGTCGTTTTTTGACCGAGCTTCTGATATATAATAAAATCAAAATATTACATGTGTTGCCAATGCAACATTGAAAATTTCCAGTTTAACAATGAATGTAAAAAAGTGTGATTGAGTTCTTGAAGATGATCTGTTTGACCATCAACAGAGAAAGCATTATTGTCTGTATGAAATATTAGCATCAATACATTGTTTAAAAGCACAAATTATTTTATTATTTGACTATTAGCAATCACAGCACTTTGTGGTAGTTCTTGAAGAAATTGTACTTTCTTGTTCTTCTCGGTGTGTACCCTCTCCCTCTCCCAAATAACTCCCTATTTGTGAGCCTTGGAGCTGCCACAGAGTTCCTGCTAAGCTAATCATTAAGGATAATAAAGGGCAAGGTTATATCACCCCGAGTCATTTAAATCCCAGCCAAACTTTCTTTGGCCCCAGACGAGCGGCAGCAGGAAGACTTGGAGCAGACATGGAGCAACAGCTCAAGAGACCAACGTGGAGCCGGCAGATAGAGTTCACTCTGGCGGGCATCGGCTGTGCCGTGGGCCTGGGAAATGTTTGGAGGTTCCCTTATCTCTGCTACAGGAGCGGAGGAGGTGAGACACGCAGCGTAGATACTCAAACTGAAGTCTTATTGAACAGTGCTGTTTTGCCAACCCTGCTTTTGACACTGTGTATTGGTGTGATGCAGATTGTGCTGAAGAGTTTCTTTGTGACTTACCTTTGTGTGCTGATGTTGTTGAATATTATACCTCGACTGATCCAGGATGTTAAGCATAAAATCCCAGAGCCGGATGACTTTCGTAAAGATTAAATATTTGAGAATGCCACAGAACACGGACCGTAGAAATCCTTGGCCAGATAACCAGCGGGACGGTCCCCCTCCCGTTTCTTCCTCTCAGGTGCCTTTCTGGTGCCCTATCCTGCTCATGCTGGTGGTGCTGGGTGTCCCTCTGCTCCACATGGAGCTGACAGTGGGTCAGTACACAAGGAGAGGGCCCGTCCACGCTCTGGCTAATGTCTGCCCGCTTTTGAAAGGTAAATTGATTTTCCCGCTCACTGAAAGGTACAGAGTGTACTGTTATTTTTTGACGATTTCCTTTGTTTGTCCTCAGGAGTGGGCATAGCATCGGTGGCCATCTCCTTCATCATGTGTATCTACTACAATGTGGTCATCACCTGGGCCCTCTATTATCTCTTTAGCTCCTTCCAGGCACCGTTACCCTGGCAGAACTGCAACAACACGTGGAACACCCCCAACTGTACCGACATCGCCACCAACAGCAGCTTTTCCTCCACAGCCAGCCAGGAGTTCTTCAAGTATGCCTCGCCTGTGTGGGGGAAGCCGGCGCTGCTTAACTCGGAATTATAAAACCACACTAGATAATAATTAGTTTGTAGCAGGATTACAAAACCCCTGTAGCTTGAGAAAACTGCTTATACAGCTCGAAGTCTGATTATGTCAAAGGTGAACATGCTTTAAAACGTGAGAAGGAATAGGTCATGTGATGTGAAGCTTGGTGATAAGAGGCAAACAGGTGCTATCTTAAGGAAGATTCACGTTACTTTAACTTGAACTTCATCACTCATTTAACATAAAGTGTTTATTCCCCTGCTTCAGCGGTTTACTCATTAACGTGCTTGGTGGATACATGTTTGGAGTGTAAGTTTGTGACCAAGCAAAGGGTTTTACTAAATTAATGCCACAAGAACTACCATTCTGTGTTGGGAGAATGGAGTTGTGAAAAATGGCCTGCAGGTATTGCCTTCTTACCTAAACATGGGGGCATAATCTGTCATATTATACAAGGTAGCTGTTTATCTATGTAAAGTGAATGACCACGGAAAATGTCCACCTTTTAAAATGCAAATCTTTTATTGAAATGTTTTCCTTGTGTCATCTGAAATCAGAATTTCACACTTTTGGTGGCAATAGATCAACTAATTATATAACTATTTGCATCATCGTGCAATAAGAGTTTTCTGGTCTACCAAATAGAAACTGGCCTATAAGGGAAGACAAACACTTACAGGGAAACAACATAGTATAGTAAGATATAACAAGTTCAGTTAGCGTTAGTGAAGCATTCTGTTATAATTTTCTGATTTTTCCTTTTGTTATTTCTTTGAAGGTATAAGATGTTGGAGCAGACAAGTGGAGTAGAAGAAGCGGGAGTGGTCATCTGGGAGCTTCTTCTCATTCTCATTCTGGCTTGGGTCCTCATTTACTTCTGCATCTTCAAGGGGGTGAAATCGACAGGCAAGGTGAGTGAAAAAGAAAGTCGAAACTCAGGACAGACGAGGAGACTGCCGACCCGTGCGTACTTTGCTTTGCAGGTGGTGTATTTCACGGCTTTATTTCCGTACGTCATCCTGATCGCCCTGCTGATCAACAACGTGCAGCTTCCTGGCGCTTTAGATGGAATATCCTTCTTCATCCTCCCAGTATGGGACAAGCTGCTGTCAGTGGAGGTGGGAGAAAGAACCGGAAGTGAAACAGTGAAACAGGAGAGCAGTTAACTGGTGGATTGGTGAAGGGTATTAACTCGTCGATATTCCCTCTGGATTTCAGGTGTGGGTGAATGCTGCAGCTCAGATCTTCAACTCCATCGGGATCGGTTTCGGCTCCCTCATGGCCATGTCCAGCTACAACTCCTTCAACAACAACGTGCTGAAGTAATCCGACAAAGCGCTCAGTGTTTCCCATCAGCAGTGACAACAACGGTCACTGGGGAGTAAGAAAAAAACCCCTCTGCTTTACCCACAGGGACACTCTGACTATCTCCATCCTCAACTCCGCCACTAGTATCCTGGCAGGTTTTGTTATCTTCTCGGCTTTTGGATACATGTCCCATCTGCAGGGCATCCCTGTCAGCGATTTGGCCGTGGATGGTAAGAAATCAAAAACAGTGAAATCATAAAATCCTCATGGCTGGGTATTTGGTTTTAGAATTATTTTTTTTAAAGCTCATCTCATCTAATCTGGGAGTATTTGCAGCTACAAATCAGTATTTGGGAAAAGCAATGCTTAGTACATTGTTACAGGTCTTTTGCAAGGGAAAGGGAAGGCAGAGCTGCAATCCAGAGTAATTCTAGAGTCTGAGTCCAGAGTCATAATAGCTAAGCAAAGACTGGATGATACAAGGAAAAATGATTGAAATCTGACCAACAAACAACCAAAATACCTTTAATCACATACCAAAAAAGACTATAAGCTCATATCAGACTTCACACACCATCAGTACGCTTACATCCAATGCATTGTAGCACAGGAGATGTTTATCAGTGATCCATAAATTGATCCATAAATTGGTCCATTACATTTTTTATAATTTCCTATTTCACAAGCCTTACCACACTGTCATCTTGTCTGTCTGTTGCATTCAGGACCTGGACTGGTTTTTATTGTTTACCCACAAGCCTTTGCCAACATGCCAGTGAGTCAGCTGTGGGCCGTGTTGTTCTTTTTCATGCTGCTTTGCCTCGGACTGGACAGTGAGGTAGGTAATGGGGGACAACAAAGGCCCTTCAGTGATAAAAGTAAGATCCTGTGCGACTGCTTTTGTCTTCTTTTTTTTTGTCAGTTTGCAATGGTTGAAGTGATGGTGACCAGTCTCATGGACCAGTACTATCAAAGTTTGATGGGATTTTTCAAGCGAAAGGAGCTGTTTATTCTCGCTATTTGCAGTGCAGCGGCTCTTCTGGGGATTCCCTGTGTCATGCAGGTACAGTTTACGGCCTGAGCTTTATCTAAAGTGAATCACCCACGGTCCTAAAGAGTCTCTTCTCTTCAGGTAGGCATCTACGTGTTCCAGCTCATGGACCATTACACTGCCATAGTGTCCATCATGTTTCTGGCTTTCTTTGAGGTTATAGCCATCTGTTGGAGTTATGGTAGGCAGATGTTGTGTTTCTGTTTTTTAGATTCCAGTTAATATAATTTTCAATGCCGAATGTTGTAAAACATCCAAACAAACTGTGGACGGCTGTTAACTGAAGCAGCTCTCTATGCGCAGGAGTGAATCGACTTTCAGACAACCTACACGAGATGACTGGGAAAAGACCAAACATCTTCTTCAGACTATGTTGGCTCATAGTGGCTCCTGTTCTGATCACTGTAAGTCCACATGACTTAGATTTGAGATGTTGATGATTTTTCTCTTTACCCCAAACTGGGATCCAACTAAAAGTGTCATGTCACATGTTCTTCTTGGCGCAGGTCATTCTGATTTTCTCCATCATCCAGTTCAAACCAGCCCGCTATGGGGACTACGTCTTCCCCCCCTGGGCTCAGGGGGTTGGCTGGGTCATCGCCATGGGCTCCATCATCTGGATTCCTTTGGGTGCTGTTCACACATTATGGGTGTTACCTGGCTCATTTATGCAGGTGAAACAGAGTTTTTTTTAAATCTCTAGTCAAAACATTAGAATAACACACTTGTGTGTATGTGTGTGTGTGTGTGTGCGTGAGTTGTTACTCCAAGCTATGTGATAACAAATATATTGGTGCATTTCTCCGACAGAAACTGAAGCTGTCAGTCAAACCATTCGCCCTGAATGAAGAGGCAAAAACACCGTATTATGAGAGGGGAGGAGCTGTCATCAGCTCTGACATCCATCTACCTGAAAAACCTCCTATTCAGGCAAAGCTGTGATGGCTTTGCACTTCTGCGCGAGCGCATCGCAAATGATTGTTTGCCTTTGGTTACAACGATCTGTGTGATATTGAAAATATATCGCTGTATAGCTGCCATGGTGATATATTGAAAGAGCCATTTGTGTGAATTCAATTTGTCATTGTAAATTAGATTTTGTCGAACTTTCGAACCGTTCTGACTTTTTTAATGTAAAAATGTTGTGAAGAGACAGCGTTTGGAATAATTTATTGTTGTGTAAGTCTTTTCTATCAAACCAACACTTTGTTTGCAACAGAGCTCCAAAGGACAAATGTGTGTTACGCAGGGCTTCCGTCACACGTTCCCTGCCCTCTTGACCTTGCTGAGGGTGCCATCTGCTGGCCGTGTCTGCTAATGCAAGTATGAGTGTTGATATATCTGAACTCCGGTACTGTGCTTGGATGTAGTACACATATGCTAAACAATAAAATGATAAAGGAATGCTACCACTTTTGTTACAAACATGAACCACTGTGGACCAATTCATTGTAGCTGACTTTTATTAAGTCCTAATGCAACAAGTGCTGATAAAAATCATATCCGTCTGTGCTTAACAGAAGAGTACACAGGTCAAACAATGCTGCATCACGTCATGCAAGGTCATGCTGATAAAGGCCTGTCAAAGTCCACAGCTTGTGGCCTACGCAATGACAGACGTCCTTTGGAGTTCCTAGTAAACATAGCACACACCATAACTCACTTCTGGACAATTGTTTTTATTTGTTTATTAATTTAAGGAGACATTTCCACTGTGAAGTACACATTTCTAAAAGGTATACATGTACATGGAGTTAGTTTCTTATTCCCCTAAATAAGTAGTTATCGTTTCCTTCTTGCAATTCCTCATTAATGAATCCAAAGTGCAGAACAAGTGAAATTACACAGGCAAGAGGTGGATAGCAGGAACAGACGTGCTGAGCAGACATTGGCACCTGTGCTTATCCTCCTTCTTTCTGTGTGTTTGAAAGCCAAGGAGTGACTGAACGCATTTGTGAAAACACAGTGAGTAAAGGTGGCAGCAGGGACAGACTCATGCTTGTTACAGTGGGTAAGACATAGTAGTGTCTACGGTTAGTTTCTGAGACCCCTTCTATTTATGATCAAAAGTTAAAACATTTATAAAAAAAAAGGATTTAAAACGAGAAAAAAAAGTAATTCTTATAAACAGCAATTACTCTTTCCATTTAATTTCAAAAGGATATGCCATGTGACCTACAAAAACAGACACAAAACATGTGCAATCAATGGCATACACTTCCCTCTGAGGTGATGGTCGTGCGGATGACCACGCAGCACGGCAGCAACTCACTCCTGTTATGGTTCCTGCCACCGGTTGGAGTCAGCTCAGTTCAGGGCCTGGGCTCAACAATTCACAAATACCGGGTCGCCGCATTCAGTAGTATTATTCGCAGTGGTTTACAAAGTCCGTGCCCTTAATTTCCTCGCCACAGCCTACCTAAGGCTCAATCCCTCTTTGACCACCTCCCTGCAGATCCAAAACAGCTGTAGTTGATTTCTTTTAAACACCTTCCACCCTCCCCACCATCACCCACCCCCATCTTCGCCCAGCAGAGGTCGCTGTGGAGTCACCGCGGCTGCCGTCTGGTCTGCTCCTCCTACAGCTTCGTGTTCGACTGCTATGAGACCTGCTCTACTGGCCTCATCTGCACGTCTCCAATCTGGTGACACAAGCCAAAGAGATCGATGGAGTCCAGTCGCCACACAACGCGGATCCCTTTGATGGTGTCAAAGTGAGAGAGACAGAGAGAGATTTACCTGGACGTGAGCAGGGGCACTGAGGACAAATGTGACAGCGCTGGCTATGTCCTCGGCTTTCAAACACTGAAACGTGGAGAAAGTAGGTATTATTGGTGCAACATCCATCTGGTATTTTCACTTTGCAAAATCAAAAAAAAAAATCAAAACCATCTTGTGACTGTGCTCTTACTTTCATACTCTCATAAACTGCAGCTGCCTTCTCTGGATCGCTGTTGTGGTGACGGAAAGCGAACTCGGTCTCAACTATTCCAGGAGATATACACTGCAGGAAAGGCGAACGCATGGGAAAAACGTACACAAGGACAGCTTTGGGGGAGCTTTAGGACATAGCGTACGTAGAGTTGATCAAGCATAAACTCTAATGACAACGACACTTACTGTGGCTTTGATATGGGTGTTTGCTTCTCGGAGCTCCTGCCGTATCCCCTCAGTCAACGCAGTCACCGCATATTTAGTGGCACAGTAGAAATGCTCATCGGCACTCAGGGACCACTCTGTGCCCACCCATACTGTAAGAGGTGGAAGGGGAGAGAGATGCATGAGCCGGTAACAACATTATTATTATTATTATTATTATTATTATTATTATTATTATTAAGCACTACTTGTAGAATTCTAGAGCAAGATTTCTCACATGTATTTGTAAGGGTTGAATATCTTATTTAGGCCCAGGCAAAAACATAGTTTAATCAATTAATAGATCCATTAAGTTTGGCAACAGGATAATAATAGATCTTCTTATTGTTACATGTGCAGGATCACAATAGGCTTTACTTAAAGCCTTGTTTTAAACCTTAAGTAAACTTGCTGAGCTTTTTCTAGATCAATCTATATATTTATACTTGGGTTCAAAGGCTACAGCTTACCTGTTGATATTGATGATGTGGCCGTCGTCCACATTCCTCTCCTTCATTGATTTGTACGCCTCTCGGGTGCAGATAGACAAGGCTAGGACATTCACCTGCAGGGTGAAGCGAAGACACAGACGTTGCTTTTCTTGCTTTTCTTTCAATCTCTAGGCGCACTACATCACACAGAGCTAATCCAGTTGATATCAAGTGAAATGTGATTTTGCCATATTTTTAACAATATCATGTGATAAGTGTGTCAGCTGACTGATGTTCACAAGGTCACCAGCTGATCCTGCTGTTCCTATCCAGCTTGTGGCCTCTAAGCGGCTCCTGTGATGTCATTGCTAGATGGCATGTTAAAGCCAACGTGGTGGCAAGATAGGGGGAAGTGACCAAACAAGGTCAGCGTGGAGATTAAACACAGGCTAAAAATACACTGCTGTACACATTCATGTGGGCTGCCATGACAACAGATGGACGAGCGTTATGAATGCAGGACTTGGGAGTGGGGGGAGCGGAGGGTCTTCAGTAGTCAAGAGCTCTATGAATCACAATGTGAGGTTTAAACTAGATAAATAGTGCTGGCTTTCATTAGTGGGCCTCTGCTGTGCTTTTCCTCAAAGCCAATGAGGCAGCCTCTGTGAGGGGAGGGGATCTGTGAGTGAGTGAGTGCACCAATAAAAAACAATGCAACATACACAGAAGCCAATAATGCTCACCAACCCTTCACTAAATGAAAACAAGTACTGTTTTGGTTGAATATATATTACGATATGTTCTATTTGTGGTGATCCACCCACGTCGATCATGTTCCTCCAGCCCTCTGTTTTTCCGCTGAGCAACGGCTCATTGTGGGCCAGTCCGGCGTTGTTGATGCACACGTCCACGCCCTTGTGCAGCGTCTTGATCGCTGAAAACATGGACAGGATCTCCTCCTCATTGGACAGGTCGCACTTGTAAGGAATCAGCGTGCCGCTGTAACCTGCACTCTGACATTCCGCTGAGAGCTTCTGAAAAGCAAAAGATCAAACCCGGGTCAACAAACGTTTGCTGGAGGATAATAAAGACAAAAATGTGGGCACTAAGAGTTGTCGTGAATAGGTAATCGGGACGGATACACTCTTAAGCAAGAGCTGGAAATGATTAACTTTCAGCAGCGTAATTAAGACTGATAAAAACCTTCCGGCTCAGACGCGGGGGAAACAGTGAGAGCGTGCAGCCGTAAAATCAACCTCCACACCAGTTGAGGGCAAGAGGTCCCTGACAGCGCCTCCGAAGGCAAAAGTCTGACTACTTCTTCTTTCACTTCATAAGAAGGTGCATATTAATTAAGAATTCATTGAGTAAAATCTATATCTGGACCCTGGACAAGAAAAAGCGAGCATTTGAACAGATGAGACGCCTCTTCCTTTGGGTCACAGCTGGGCTGAGCCTGCCGCAGGATCCCGTCCAACCAGGTCAGCTGGCTACATCCGCTGCTCGGGGCTTTGATACCAACCGACACAGATGCGTCCCCCCCTCCACCAGGCCCATCTGCACTGGTCACCTGATGTCTCCTCTGGGTGGCAGTCAGACAGGGAGGGAGAGGGGCGGGGAAAAGGACGGTGCCATTATGATCGTTTATCTATTACTTTCAGCTAACAGTGTATTCGTTGCAACTATTTCAATTCATTAAATTAATTTAGTTTTTTATGATTGAAATATTACGCGTTGGGAATCACTGACATTTTGTTCTCAATCCCACAGGGGTTTATTTCCAGATTCATCCATCAAAAGCAGACACAAAAACCTATGCACCATAAGTAACATATGATATAGTCAGAGAGGATTCAGAGCAGTCATGTTACACATTGAGAGTGTGACTGTGACTATATCTATGGTCACACGCACACACACACACACGCCCAAATACTAACACAATACAATAAAGGGCAAGGATCTTTGTACCTATCCCTATCCCCAAAAGCCATGCCAGCAATGTGGGCCCTCCAGATATTTCTTTAAGATCCAAAACACTTTTAATATTACTCGCATTCACGGTGAGTACTGAATCTAATCGCAGAGCGAAGCAAGTCATGACGCAAGTACATAATCATAGCTCACAACGTTGAGCCCCATTTTGTGTGGTGGAACTATTACAGGAGAAGAGGCGGCATGATCTGATGCTTCCTAAATAGCTTAAATATGAAAGCAGCATAGAGTCAGAATACAAATGAAGAAAGCAGCAAAGAGAAAGGTAATCATTCCTCACATGGAGTAGTGTGGATCAATGTGACTAATGTTGTTGAATTTTCTGTGGAATGTCTGACATCTGGAAATGAGTACTGCAGCCAATCCTAAAAGAAGCTAGCTTAACCTGTGTGAAGCCCGCTTTTTGTATTCAGGATGAAATTGGATCGGATCATTGGGGATTTTTTAACAAAACGTACAACGGCGGGAATGTGTTGGGCCCTCATCTATGCACCGGTTAGCGCGCCGGTCGGATCGCCAGCGCCCTGTCAGCTCCCCGTCAGCCCTACCGTTCGCCGGTCAACCTCCCCCACCCCCTCCACCCCCATTTGGATCGTCAGTGGCCCGCGTTCGGTTGAAGTGGCCAGTATCTGGCCCGGAAATGAAATGAGTTTGACGCCCCATAGCCAGTGCCCGATCTTAAAACCGTCCAAATTTTTGACTCTAAAGAAGTGAACATCAATTATGAGACTTTAATTATAGTATTTTTTATAAAGTCCACGTTAGTGCAGAGTGGTGCCCCATTTCTGAATTATCTTAGTGGTTATTAAAAAATTTGATTGATGTCAATCATTTCCTTCCACACTGCTGTTCCCAACAAATGCATCACATCTCACACTTGGAGTCTGCAGATTTCCCTCGCTCGTCCTCTAAGCTCTTTAACTGGGATTACCCAAAGTGAAGGCATTACCTGAATAAAGCTGTCAAAATGCCAAAATACTGAAAACACTTTGTCTCACCTGTCAAGACTTAAAGCGAGCCCCCTCTGCATGTGTAGGCTAATCATTACCTCAAAGGTGAGGCCGTGATCGCTGCTCTTTTCAGACATTAAAGTGAACAATTGGAACTGCCATAAGACCAAAGATCCCCCCTTCCCACCCTGGTGAAAGCCTGGAGGGAGGGGTCTCTCGGGCAGACGGACTGTTGGCTCTTCTTTATCCAAAGGAGGTTAGCGTCGAGGGGGAGTAGTTGCATGGCTGGGGTTTAAGTGGGAGCAGAAGAGCAAACAGGCTGTGGTCTTGGTCCAACAACAGGAAGTCTCAGGCTGTGCATTTGTGTGTGTGTGTGTGTGTGTGTGTCTGGGTGAGTGAGTGAGTTCTGGCACCAGCTCCACCACCATGGCCAGCACGAGGGCCACGCCTACAGCCACGCCTACAGCCATGGCACAACAGAACCCTGTTCTACTGCCCCCGTGGGCAAATGGACTTTAAAAACTGACATCTGCAGGTGATGTTTGGTTTCACTAATTTTAAAAGACATGGAGGGAGAAAAACAAGAACAAGTGAACATGTCTTGATGAGGAACAACATTTCATGAAACATTTTGAAACCAACAAGTCATAGAGCCTTTACATAACGCAATAACGCGTGTACATACATGCATCGCAGGCCTCTCAGACACATGATTAACAGGCCAACATGCTCACACTCACAGCCCTGCAGGGGGTGGGGGTTATATAAGATCTACAATGCATGGGACATCAATATCCCACCACATGTTTGGCAATCATTCAGCGGCTCACGGTGGAACTGGAGCGGCAAAAAAAAAAAAAATGTCAGAGGGAAGGGATAAGAAATAAAGCTGCCCCAACGCTTCAGGCAGACGAGATTGAAAGCGGTGACCACAGGGCACAAGAAATTTGTCTTATTTGTCTTTCCTACACGCACACACACACACACAACCCCCCCACTCTGCCCTCTTAATCCATCCTTTCTCAACTACCTGTGACACACAGAACTGTTTTTCCTGTCAAAATTCATTCTCATCCTCATTACAGAGACTGCTGTCCAGTGATCACAAAAAGTGTGCAGACGGAGGGAGGAGCAGAGGGCGGCTTGGCAGCCAGAAAGGGAAACAGAAGGAGAGTGAGAAAACAAAAAGCTGAGGCCCGCTGCATTAAAGCTGATCAGAACACATCAAGATTCCCCTGTGTGCTACTCTGAGAGCAGGAGGAGAACAGCAGCCAAGGAGAGGAAACCAACTAAATTCGCATTATGACTAATTTAGAGGCAACAATCTTTGCAAAACTGGGTTTAGAGATACCGAGACATTTTTAATAGGAATCAGAAGCAATGAGTGAAAGGAAGAATCATTGGTTTGAATCAACAAATAAAACTGAGTTACTCCACAAAGGATCACACCAAAAAGCAATATTAAATATTAAACCTGACTTTTACTACAGATGTGCTAATGCGTTTTTTTGAAAACAATTCTTTATTCATGAATAAATAGCATGAAATCTGACACCTCCATCCGTTTTGAACAAAAGGATGAACATTTAGAAAAGCATTGCAGCAGAGGGGGAAGTTCGTAGTGTGATCGTCTCTTCTGCCACCAAAAGGTACGAAGGTCTGAAAGGGAGGTTTTACAGCATTTCTTCAAGACAAAGAGATAAGAAAAATAATTACACTCTTTGTTATACTCATTGACAGACTTTTGGGGATTTACAACAAAGGAATACGTTTCAACCTGGAACCTTGATGACCTTTGAACATTAAACATCGTAACTACATGGCAACCGAGTGTCAGGCGCAAAGATAAAGGCTTTCACAACCTTAAGAGTCCGGACTAAAGAGTGAGGAGGCAGCCAGGTGTTGTTGTGTGTTCTGACACATTATTTCTCATTGCCATTTCAAAATAACATACACACAACAAAGCGCAAGTCGGGCACGTCAAACCTAGATGACATATTCACACGCTCTTGTTTGTAGTAGAAACATGCCGAGTGCTGAAGCTTCCTCCCGTTCAACCAGCATCCATCGCGTGTCTCGTGTGAGGAGGGATCTGTGCACCGCAGCTGGATGCAGCTGTGAGCCACACCATTGTGCATGCAAAGCTTCGGCTGAATAACTGCAGCCCGGTCGATCGGACGCGTCCAAAAGGCCTTCTCAGACGGCGCCAGTCCGAGGCCCGGGACTTTCAGCTTGTGAGTTTAGAGTAAGCACTGAATGTTTCCCAAAATCAAACATACACGCACTAACCAATCCAATTCGGCCACAGTCCAAATTGGAATTTATTGCACTCTGCTTGGTTTCTGCAACGAATAAGCCTTCGATAACGTGTTTGCCTGCTCCGGCCCTTGCACGTAGCGCTTGCGTGGGGACGCCTTCCCCCCTACGGCACATCCGAGGCCTCCCCCGAAACCCCCGCACGCAGACAACAGGACCGGACAGGAAACGCCCAACCTATCATAGCGGGAGGGCCGGGAAGAGGGGGGGCAGGGGGGAGGGGGGGTAACTGAGCTGCCAGGGCCGACCACACTGAAAATTAAATAAGACTTCGTCAATTTAGAAGCAGGATTTAAAAACACTGGACACATGAGCAATTGGAAGCAACTGAACTGATGGACGTGTTTTTGTAGCGTGCCATCAATTCATGTCTGAGGAAACCTCTTTGCAAGCGAGTTACGCACCAAAATCGCAGGTATTTTTAACACCGGAGTGTGCAAATCAAAGTGTCAACCCCAGGAAAGGTGAAGGAAAGCTTGAAACTAAAGTCAAGGTGGCAAGGTGACGAGGTCAGCGGTGTTTGCACATCAGAGACGAACAAGACCAATTTCTTATTAGCAATATCGTTCCCTTTTATCAGAAATCTGTGTGTAGATACCGCCTGATGTCCTCTGACCTGATGCTTTTGGAGGATTTATATGTGGGGAAACGCTGTTGGGCTGGTGATAGCGTCAACTCGCTCTTTGCGGGCCGAATCCACGGAAGCGTTACGATTATTTGTGAGGTATGAGTCTTTGTCAGCTAGAGGGGAAAAAAAACCCAGCCGTCAGTGGAAAAGCGTTCTGCTCTGATAAGACAAAAGCCTAAGAGCATGAAGGAGAAGCCGCGAGGCAACTCGATGAGCTCAGGATAAAAACCACTGCGGGGGAACAAAATC
Source organism: Apeltes quadracus (assembly GCA_021346845.1). Taxonomy (NCBI): domain Eukaryota; kingdom Metazoa; phylum Chordata; class Actinopteri; order Perciformes; family Gasterosteidae; genus Apeltes; species Apeltes quadracus. The sequence goes on along the minus strand of CM037916.1, from coordinate 4,508,700 downwards.
ATCTACAGTGCAGGTGAGGGTAGCGGTGACAAGTAATGCATGGAATAGAAATTATTTACTCACGTAATGACTGGACAATTATTTATAATGTACGAAGGTTAAATGGGGTTTTACGTTAAAGAACAAAATATCATCAACTAGCCCGCTCTATATTCTGCACAAACTATATAAAGAAGCACACACACACAGACTACAATAGAGATTAAACCAAAAGGCTAAGTTAGGGAGTAAATCTGTCTTTTCTGTGGTGTATGTATTCTGCATCTACTGGTTGCCTCTAATTGTGTCACCTCAGCTTTCTAAGTATGACTGAGCTCCTTTTAGTGTCAACCCCAGAGTGGGCACCAAATTGGAGGTGGTCAGCCAAGGTCTTAAATTTAACTTCTGGCTCTCATTTCCCAAAGGTTTAGCATTTATATTCAGATTTTGTCACTCGCATAAAAGTTGCTTAGGTTATAGTAACAAAAAAGAAAGAAAAAAAAAAGAGTGTGGAGGCTACTGCTTTGTGCAGAGTTACATTAACAGGCAGCCAACTGGGAACTTTGACAAAACTTTTAAAACAGACAAAGACCATAAACTGAACATAACATTTTCAAAAGCTGCTTTCTCAAAAGAAAAGAAATCACTTGATCAGGGGGGGGGGCACTGAAATTCCTATTAGCAACAGGTTACGGTGGATTCAACTTTAAATTCCTGATTCCCTGATTTTATTTAAACAGGTAAACAAATTGCATTCATCTATATTCATCACAGCATTATGGAATTCCTCTTCCAGATATGAAAAAGACTAAGGAAAAAAGAGTCATAAAGAGAGTCATAAATCTAACATTTGTATATGAAATTACTCCCAAAGCTGTGTATTTTCTACTGTACCACCTTGTGCTGGGTAAGCATATATTACAAACCCCACATATGGGCTGTGTGGGCCCAACCGCAATAAACCAGTAGCTTCAGTGGATCTCCTCTTCTTCTGAAAAACAAAAAACCCCTTCATAGCATTACTATTACAAAGTCCAGAGGATCCTTTCACTGTCAAATGGGGATCCCTAAAAACTAAAACCAGGCGTGCATAAATATGGCTCTTGAAGTCCCACTTTTGTACTGCACTGTCCTAAACCCAGAGGCTACTAGTAAACCTTCTACATCTCCAAACAACACAATGTGTGCGCTGTGAAGAGAACGCACCTCCACCAAAACCATTGCGTCGCCCGCTAGGCTTTGAGGGCTTCACAAGAGTTAATGAGAAACCGAGTTGCTGCTACTTGGAGGCGTCCCCATCCCCGTCCCCGTCTCCATTCCATCCCAGAGCCCATGGTGACCACACGTCTCCCTTCTGCTCGTTGCTCCCTTGCTGCCAACCCTACAGTCCCACGGACAGCCCAACAAAGGCGCAGTCGGGAGCCTCCTCTCCACTTTGTCCGCTTTTTGTTTACACCCAAATCTACAACATTTAAATATATCGAGCCTTGTGCGGTTTTATCGGTTCTGCCATTGCGAGTGGGAATGTCGCTGTTGGATAATACTGACATCAAAAGCAAAAGTAAAGAACTGTGCACTTAAAGGGGAAGACTTAGACAATGGCTTAGTGATGGACACTTGCACTCTCCGCTAGCAGCGTGCCAACTTTTACAGTGAGAACCCAGTTTACATTGCAAAGAGTACAATATTGGCTTTGTCCCTCAGCTCACACACTACTCCCCAAGGGCTTGTACAAGTGAGGGAATTGGTCTCCAAAGGGATGGAAACATGTCATTCTACACCACCTGATATCAATAGTTTGGCCAAATATTTCAGTAGTATAACCGTTTCTTTCACCTCTCGTGATAGGAACAATCAAGATTGTTGCTGTGCTTATCTCTTTAATACCAATTGATTTTGCTTTATAAAAGTAATACAAAAAGGTTTAAAATGTTGTGACCTTGTTTTATCCCAGACAACAGAAAAAAAAGCTGCAGTTAACTATTGACAGTAGGGACCATGTGACCAGAGTATGAATGAAGGAAAGCCATTTATTGCACAATTCCCACTCACTATATGGATGTACGTGTGTGAGTGAGTGAGTGAGTGAGTGAGTGAGTGAGTGAGTGAGTGAGTGAGTGTGTTGGTAATGCGGAAAAACACCTTGCGTGTAATAAAAACAAGACCTAACCGAAATAAGTATGGAAGAAAAAAACAACTACAACTTTAAAATGGTTTAGTCACCTCTTTGAAGTCTGAGTTCCTGAATCTGTCGTTCTAATTCTCAGCTTATGACAAATAATGTTGTTGTAAACACTAAATAGTGTAATAAACGGGTATAATCGCAAAAGTAGTAAACATTCAAATATGACAGTGTTGTTAACAACCAGAGGCCTTCTAAGCTACAGTGCTCTGCATTAAAGAAAATGTCTGCTATTAGGTGTCAGAATTTATGCTTCCTATAGCTGGAAACTGGGACAATGGGAGGCTTAATAATTGGCTGACAAGATAAGCAAGGGCCATCGCCTTGTGGCTTATGGTTAGGCAAAGGTTAGTTGGGTGAGGCCACTGACTGCAATATACCTGGTTCTGCCTTCTCGCCCACCCCTTTGAAAATATAATTTTTCTCAATTACAGCCGTAAATTCACTGGTTTCATATGCAGGCCCACATATTCAATTGCAGCTCAAACATAATTACCCCTGTCACATTTTTTTTCAGCTCTATTGTGATATAGCATTGACCTCAAACATATAAAAATGTGCTTGTTGAATGGTTAATGTTTGTTCCAAACCCCCTTCAGAAATGAAAATCCCCAGAGAAAGTCCAGGTCGGAGACATGAAATAAAAGGAGTATCGCAATGTATATATTGTGTACCAAATGTGTTATTTGGAGTCCAATAAGACAGGAGAAGTCCTGACATTTGTCGAAGACCAATGGGCACCAACTGATCGCTCTTTGGAAACTATAAGGAGGTCATTTGACACTACCTGCACCTCAGGGAGGGATGGAAGGGCGACCCACTAGTTCCTTAGTCAGTTGAGAAATCTCCCTCTCTGAAGGGTCATTTGGAGAAGACGTACTGCTGCTGCTGACCCTGACCTCTAACCTAACTTGAGTAGGTCAGTCGATAGAGTGTGATTTTTCCAAGAAAGGATTATTAATAGAGATTATGGGTTTGTGGGAGATGCAGAGTAATGCTGGCTGAGGAGAATCGCATTTGCCTTTATTTGGCGGGTGGTGCCGGGTTACAATAAAACCCCTGAAACTCACATGGGAAATCTGAAAAGATAGTCGTCATGACGTCACTGTTTATAGCTCTTATGATGCCCGTTGCTACGGAAAAACTATGCATTACTAATAATCTGGATTCAAAATGGTCAAATATAATATCCATGTTACAGTCAAACTGTTAGGGTTGGTGCGGTACGTTTTGTTTTGTAACATTGGCTCACGTTACACATCGACTTAACGTTACCTAACGTTACGTTGACAATGAGACGGCAGTTGAAGTTGTAAAGCTAACGTTTGCTAACAGCTCGCGCCTGTGAGCTAACGTTAGTTTGTCATTGCTCCAACAGAGCTAGCTTATCTTTTGAGGTCGGACCGACTATTTCGCAGGGTGTTAAATGACATGAAATCAAACGCCCACCTCGATTTTGTTGACATTCCTGGCACAGCCGACCACTCTCATGCCTTGCTGGACCAGTGCCCGGGCTACGGCCGCTCCGATGCCCACCGAGGCTCCGGTCACCAGGGCCACTCTGCCCTTCCACCGCTCCATCCCCACCGCGCTCGCTCTCCACCGGTACGCGAAAGCTCGGCTTCGGCGCTGCTCCGCTGTCCGCTCGGTTCCAGCCGTCACAGTTACGGGCGGTGCGTGTCAGACGCGTTCGGGCTGAGGGATGCAGTAGCTACAGCCTCCCGTCGCGGTGCGCACGGCATGCAGGGCAGCGGCGGACAGTGTGGCTGAGCCCGGATCCATGCAGCGCTCCTCTGGAGCCCTGGCGTGAGTAACTGTTTGGTTCGTACCACCTCCCACTTTCTTTTTTGAGTCCTAGTGCCGAGCTGTATTGAGAGCTCTTCATGTCTCGTCATCTACCGCCGCCTACTGGGGGAAAAAAAGCTACAACTACACTAGTGTTTTGCACGATACCAGTTATCACAAGGTATTGGTCCGGCGAGATTACAAAAAACGACTATACTTTACTACTACTGCTACTATAAATGGAGTATTTTGACGATTATGATATTTTAGAAATGAATCCTTACTGAAAATATGCGTTCCCTCACCATAAACTTTAAAGGCATGTCTACAAAGCCTAAATAATAAGTATGAATTAAACCGGAAACGCATACCAGTGAGTTACACAATTAAATAAAAAGGTCTACATGAGCATGCGAGTTCAATAGAAACACAATGAGACAATGATAATGCATATGAATAAATATTTATTTAGTAAATGTTGCACAATGCGCTCTTATCACACCCAAATCATTATTACAAATGGATGTTTATTCTCTGTAAAATCTTTTACATTTAGAATGTCTGTACACATTTAATGGTACAGCCATTACCACTGCACTGAAGTGTCAAAGAGAAAAACAAAATAAGACTCCTAAAATGTATCCCTAATGTGCTAGCTTGCAAAACAATTGTGAATTCCACCGTGCTATTACCAAACAACCCCTGTTATCCTACAGAAAACCAACAACAAATAGCTAGACCTGATCAAAGAAAACAGATATATGTGCGAAAGTGGCCCAGAAATGAGATGTGTGTTGGTGCAGATGTGAAAGAGAGAGAGAGAGAGAGAGAGAGACAATCAAGAATCACATTAACTTTAAGGGAGAAATGTCAGAATAAGACATTCAATGTATCCATTTTCTATAGATTTTGCAGCAGTGGTCACAATTTTTTTTCTCCCAGGGAAAGATGCCCTTAGTGCAGTTATTTAACACTGGTGGTGGTACAGCACCTTCCACAGTCTGGCTTACTCCGCTCAGTGGCACGGCAGTAGTTGGTGAACTTCTCTTTCAGGAGTTGTCTGTACTGGTGGCGGTTGTTGTAGAAAGACCGGTTTCTTTCCAGAAAGACCCTGATTTCATCCTGTGTCAGACAGTTCCCTTCGTCTGAGCGCCCTTCTGAATCTTCCTGTAGCAGTCAGAGTGCAGGAGGTTACATAGAGCCAACATCCAACCACTTCATACATTAAATGTAGTTAAATATAAAGAATACAAGAATATAGACCCCTTATACTGCAGAGATCTGAGTTTTTTAAACTACATTTCTCACTGACCAGAAGTTGCATGAGACTCGCGTTGCCCTCTGGAGTCCTCAGGTTCGTTTGAGTTGCTGTCCAAGGTAATTGCAGTGCGATGCTGGCAAATGTATTACCACATAAGGTGGAAATGATTGCTTTTGTTCGGCAAGCGTGTGATGATGAAGGACCGTGGCGCGCCGTGTTCCCGTCGGACATACAACCATCACATTTTTGTCCCTGCGGAGGAATGCATTGTTTTGTTGATAGACAGTGTTAAATATTCTGCTTAGAGGATATACATCCTATAGTTTGTTATCTCACCTGATTTTTGCATAAACCCTTGCCCTTCCTTTTCTTCTTTTTACTCTTGCATTGAGTATTGTCCACAGAGTTTGGCCAGCATTCCACACAACTGTGTATCCCATCCTCGTCCTTGTCTTCAGGACAGTGTTGAGTATTTGAGTAATGTTCTGCAGAAGGTAAACAAAGAAACGTTGTTGAAGTAAAGCAAGTTGTCTTTAAAAATACCCTGAAATTATTTATCAATATCTAAAAGCCGCTCAAAACAGACCTGCATCGTTGTGGTTGCACATTCCCTCAGAGCAGGCAATGTAAGAACCTTCACCGGATCCGGTCTCGCTGCCCTCCATACTTGAGGAGTATCCGCAGTCACTACCATTGCTGTGGGCAGGCAAATCTGTAGATACACATGGACAAAATAAATGTACGAACACAGGATTTTTTTTGGGGGGGGAGACCTCATTGTCTCAAAAGAATCGAATGACAAAGTCAGATATAAAATAAAACAATGATACGATTCTAAGCTGCACCACAGTCAAGATGCAAATGTGTATTTCTACCCTGTCTGATGTTCTCTGGGCAGCTACACGGAGTGCCTCCATCGGCGGCAGTGGTCTGATCACATCTGGCCTCCTCCTTCTCCTCATCAGGGCTGCCACAGACTTGGCAAGTTGCTTTGACAGACTCAAGAGAACCCTTTAACAAACCAAATGAGACAGACTTCGATAAATACAGGCAAACAAATCTGCAGAGGAAACCAATCATGTGCAAAGAGGGCGTTATGTCGCGCATGTACCTCAACCAGAATATTCTCTTTGTCATCTCCTTGCGGTTCAGAGCCGTCAAAGCCGCACTTGTTTTTGCGACGATTTTTTCGCTTTTGCCTCTTTTTCTCCTGCTTCAGCTCTTTGACCCTCTCCTCCTCAGACAGCTCCTCAACAAACTGCTCCAGCCGACTAAATCCCTGCATCTTCTCCACAGCCATCTGAGCAGGTTATAAGTACATCATGCAGCGTTTATCCTATGATGAATCAGTCACGAATCAAACCATAGAAAGCATAGGCTTAGAAGTACCTCAAAACTCTTGCGTAGTGCATCAATACCCAAGTGAAACAATATCTGCCACGTTTGCTCCTCTGCTCGTAGTTTCTGCCAGATCCTGTGCAGTCGCTCATACAGATGAATACCGAGACAGGTCAAGACTTCTTCTTGTGCAATGTCAATGGTCTTGGCATGCCGCTCCCTGCGTCTTAAAAAAAAAAAAAAACCAATACAAATAAAACTGACTTGCTTGATGGTAAAAGTGAGTGCTGAAGTTTTTTTTTACTGCATTAAATTCTACTTACTCATAGCCTCCAGCAAACTCAGGCTCTGCCCGGCCAAGGAGGTGAGCGATGAAGTCGGTCTCACAGCACACATGGATGTGGCGTTCATGGGGGCAACAGCATAAGCCCTCATACAAGGCAGCGCAATACCCCTTTTCTTTACTGCAGTCCAGCTCTCCTACAAGGATGTTATATGCCCTCAGGACTTTATTTTTGCAGTCAGAGCAAAACCTGCGGACAAAAAAAGTACTGCACGGATAATGGGGGTTCTTTTCATACCTCAAGGAGCATTTTTTTAAAAAGACCTTCAGCAAAACCAAAAGAAGGGTACAATAGTCACACCTCACCTGTGTTTACGCAAGTATGTCTCCAGTGTCTCTAAGAGACAAGCACTATCGATGAGGACCACCTCATCCCTGCACTCCTGAGACATCACCTCCCACACGTCCATCCAGCTTCCTCTGGAAGCAAGCATATAACGGTCAGAGTTGCGGCAACATCTCATAAGCTTGCAACTAGTGTGTTTGTAAGAAGGTCAAAAGAAAACAAAACACGTGTAGATGGTACACAGTGACGACTGGCCTAAAACAGATATTATGCAGGCTGGAGATGCACAATTCAACTTCTCAAATAAAGCCTCCAATACAGCACACAGAGAACGAGAAGAGAAAGAAAAGGTAGATACAGATAAAAACGGTAATATTACTCACCCCAAGGGTTTAGGTTTGTGGGTGTCTAAGGAGTGTAACTGGCAGCGTGTGTTCTTTTTACTTTTCGGAATGGCATCGATCATGTTGTTCAACTTTGACCTGTTTTAAAAAAAAAAAAAAAGGTTCTCTTAAAGTCTGGGTTTAATAGTTATTTAAAAAAAAAAACAGAAAAAGTTTTACATTTGCTAAGTATGACAGATCTAAAATAAAACCACACAGTTGGAACTCTTTTTAATCTGTTCTTACTTACCAAAAGCACTTGATTATATTCAATTAAAAACTGTTAGCTTGGACTGTTCTCCTTGGATACTTGGTATACTTGGTATTTGGCAGTGAAAATGAAAGAAACACAATTTACAACTTACCCGTGGACGTAGAAGAGGGTGTAGAGCTTCTTTACGTCTGCTAAACAGTCTTTGGTGACAGAGAGCATGCCCGTGGGTTTCACTGTAAGGGGCTCCAAGGCGGGGTTTCCCGATTCCACTAAATGCGAGAAGAGGCGCTCCACACTTCGTCTGCAGCCCACGCATGGCACCAGCTGAGATAATGCACCGTACACCTCTCGGGATGTCACCATCATGGCAATATTCAAGTCCTGTCGCTTCAAATTGGAGTGGTACTAAAGGCCAAGGAATCATGCATCTGTTACCACCTTTTTTGACAAGTTTCATGAAGACAAACTATCAGCTTGTGTGCACTGAAAATTAAAACCACAAACCTCGGAAAATTGTTTCCAATGAGACGTGTTCATTTCCTTGCTGCCAACATCCATGATACTGTCAGAGAATTCCATCACCATCTGACGACAATAGTTGATATACCAGTTAACATACATTAAGGGACATTCTCAGACACCATCTTAAGCCTGTCATCTCACCTACCTACACAGCCATACTTAATTGGCTAGCTTCAGTTGTCTGATAGATGAAGGATAACAGTTTTTTTCCTTGGTTTTAACTACACCTTTGCTTCTAGACAATGGACCAGTTGAGGGGCCAACACTTTATGATTGAGTAAGCCTATTTATTTTCCTTGTGGTAACATATTTAGTAAACCCTACTGACCGTGAGACTATCATCTATATACAGGGGAATTTGTCTGGCGAGAAATGGGTAGTCCTCTTCCCCTTCTCTGCAAACTGCCACAAGCCGTGCCATGACCTCCTCCATTGGGGCTGTGGTGAAGCTCCGCTGCAGGTGACACACAGATGATCACGTTTGACATCAGTACAGGTTACACCAAGTTATTGCTAATCAATAGCAGGTCATCGAGGACTAACTGCAACATTGCCTTGTCACGGCAAGCTATTTTATAGACCAAAATGCATTAGCACATGGTACAAAATGCAGAACATTTACCAATTCTGCGTCATTAAACTGATAAAGTAACGTTACACACAGGTTTGTATTGATCAAGATTTGACCAACTGGCTTTATGTTAGCATGACAGCTTGGGGAACGAGCTTAGAGGGAGAACATGGGTACAACCTTTTAGTTTGTGAACTATGTTCACTATGTCTTGGTTAAAACCACTTAATAAATGAAAACAGGATTAATCAGGCTCACGCCTATCGTTAACGTTACGTGTTGGGCAATAAAAAGCCGTAAACAACGGCTACGTTAACCAGTTAACATTAGCCTGCTAGCCAAGGAATTGAGGAAGCCGGTCGGTGTATAATGCACACGTTTTAAGTGCTTACTATATCCTGAGCTCAACAATACATTAACAAAGAATATATGTGTTGAAATATCGTTCGTTTTTACGCCCTGTCGATGCCAGCAAACTTGGCTAACTTACTAGCTAGTTAGCATCGCTGTCATTCACCGCTAATGTTAGCAAGCTCCAATACGGCTAATATAAAGTTGTACTGGGTGACTAGCTATTTAGCAAATGCCACTTTCATTAGCTTCTTTGAATACAATTTAAAAGACAGACCAGAATCTAACGCGTTGACACAGTAAAGGTGAATCTGCGTAAAAGCAAGCATTGTAGTTACTCACCCGCTTCTTAAAAGTTCCTCTTAAAAATAATAAACAAGTGCGACAGTGAGTGAAGCTGCTACCGTGACAGAATCTTTATTACTGATTTGACCTTTGCCCTCGTGAGCGTAGTAGCTGATGTTGTAATGGGCGTGGCCTTCAAGGGGTACGCGCATTACAACATGTCTGTGTGTAGACAGCACACACATACACACTACATTATTAACGTGTAGTAATAATGTAGTGCGCGCATGTGTGTGTGTGTATTATTTTTTAATTCCACAACTTTATATTAGCCATGTTGGAGCTTACTAAAGTTAGCTATATAGATATAGATATATCTATATTCCAAATTTATACGAAATTTATTCCAAATTTATACCTGCACCTAACCATGGTTAGGTGCAGGTAGAGGACGCTGTATGCGAAACGCGTTGTTCCTTCTGAATAAAAATCTAGCAAACGTCAACAGTGTGCGGTAGAACTATCTTTATTTTTCCTTTATATATATATATATATATACATGTATATATAAACATATATATCAATATATATATATATATGTATCCTCATTGATATTTAGACGCAAGAAATGACAAAAAATAGCCGAAAAGTCGGAAGTTGGACAGAAGTACAAAGACTTGTTGTGCTATCAAGATGATGCACCGCACCGTCTCGTTGCATTGGTGTGAAGTGGCAGCTTTCAGAGCGTTGCAGACGTGCGTTGCAAGTAACTGGGGGATTAATCTTGTCTCGTCGTAACTCTTTGGTCTGAACTCGCGATGCAGCCTCCCCGCACATAAACACACCGATACACACGCTAATGGTGAAAGGAAGATTCATTACACTTAGTGTGATAAAAAGTGAAATTGTAAGTTTTTTTTAATGACCTGCTTACATTTAGCTACGTTTTCTTGAGGTAAAGGAAAGGGGATATTTTGGTTTCCTATGGAAAACTTAAGTCCTGCTAGAGTGAACGAAGGAAATGCAAGGAATGGTTAACTTAGCAAGCTAATCACAAGTCTTTATTCATTGACTTCAATGCCTATCTCTAGTAGGCCTGTTCTAAAACAATATCAGTCCCCATAGAATGAGCAGACAGATAGCACTTAAGTCATTGCTTACAGAATAACAATATGTACTAATATATATATATATATATATATATATAAAATCATTCATCATATCAAGTTCAGATATCAGATAGCACTTAAGTCATTGCTTACAGAATAACAATATGTACTAATATATATATATATATATATATATATATATATATATATATATATATATATATATAAAAATCATTCATCATATCAAGTCTTAAAATACTAGAATATGTTATAGCAGGACAGCCCCATTTAAGCAGAACATGTTATTTTACAGCAACACAAAACTTTTTATTGGACAAAGAGAACACACAAACACACTTTAGTAATGTGTTTGTATTTTACTGTGTATTTGTATGTATTTTGTTTGAAGTTGTTGTTGTGGTTCGTGCTGTATCACTACAATGACAATTAAAAACTTTTTATCTTTAAAAATAAACAGTCAGTGTTTGGCCCAACACTTTATTTTACTCCAACGTCTCACTTATTTGGACACCACATTTCATAAAAGACATAGATTTTCATAAATAAAACAGAATATTCACAATAGTATCTGCATCTTTACAGAATGTCAACGTCTGTAACTACTGGCCTCCCAAAAATAAAATTGCAGAATGAACCTAGTGGTTTCACGAATGCAATTTTACCAGAATTGCAGAATGAACCTAGTGGTTTCATGAATCCAATTTTACCAGAATTTCACTGTAATTCCACAATGATGTAAAACACATATTACTGAACAATTCACAAACATGTAGGACAGCAACACAACCAGAGAAAATGAACTGCTACAACCAAGTGTGTCCACTATTGAGTTTGTCAACCCTGTCATGACATTTGCAAGCAGGAAAAATAGCAATTGATTCCTGCTGACTGCCTGAACAAGACAGTGTCTTTCTATGTCACTTGTCTTTTTGTCAGAGATTGAGTCTGGTTGTTTCTTATGCGGATTCCACGATGAGGGTACAAGGTGACAACCTGATGTTCTTTTGGCAAACAGTAAAACCATGTCAGCAACACCAAGACAGGTCATAAAAAACAGAGACTGAGCAACACTCCAGAGGCAGAAAGGTAAATTAGCTAAGCGGCGAGACACTGGCTCCACGAGAGTCTGACATGTAAACAAAGCAGTGTACAGCACAAAACTTCCCAAAACGAGGTTAAAAAGTGCTTTGAGCCACTGTCTAACTTGGGATCTTGGTTGCATCACATACAGTCCAACCTGCACTCCTGCAATGTAGATGGCTACATAGCCTGCTGTTGAAAATACCCCCTCCTTGTTAGCATGCAGAAAGCTAATTTCTCTGTCTTCATTGTGAATAAGGAACGTCTTCAGCCCTGATGTCTCCAGAACCATTTGATAAAATCCACTGATCAGAAGGGCAATGACCCATGCACGACTGACTGGCAAAACAGCCAAAGACACAGAAGCCACAACTCTGACAATGGCTAGTGTGAAAAAAAAATTCCAGTGAATGCCATATTCTGTCACATGCTCGTGGTAGCCAGAGATTTTTAGGCTCACTAGCCTTCCCACACCAAGAACCACGAGGGGCCAGACAGACAGGAGCTGCTTTACGATGTGATTCACCTTGGATCCAGAGATGTTCTTCCCCCGGGCCTCTGGACATACAAGGGCATTTGCAAAGACATATGCCCCAACACCAAAGTCCATAACGCCAGTGCCATAGGTTTCGGTCTTAGCATATCGCCTTGGGAAGATACTAAAGTCCACAGCAAGAATGCTGATGGCAGTTTTCACGTTTACAAACACTCGGAAGATGGTGACAAAGGGGAGCTGGTTGAATTGAACGTGACTCTGAAGGAAGTTGCTGACAGTGTTTTGTGGGGCCCGAAAAGAGCAATGACTGTTGGTGTAATAGATATAACACAACACACAACCTGAAATAAAAGCCAGGCCCAGGATGACCTGGTGAAGAGCGTCACTCAGGATCGTGCATGACAGAACAAGAGGAAGGATAAGCACACAGAAGTCAAGGAGAAGGTGAGAGATCAGTGGAAGTGGCAGCGGAAGAGTTCCCCTGGCCTGGTGATACAGGGTCAAAATCAGTCCTCTGCTGATGAGGCACAGTGGAGTGAGAAATGACCCCAGGCCAACCTCCTGCAGAGTGGTCCCATTGAGGTTACTGATGAAAGCTTCCTTCAGGTCCCTCTGAGACATGGCCTGTGAATATTTATTTGTAGATGAGAGAAACATCACGGTATTTAGGAGGCGAGTTATATATACACATTAACATTTTCAATAGACACTGGGTTAAAAAGCATTTGGGACTCTATTGCAGCACTCGCAATGAATTCAGGAGTGACGCAGATCAAAAAGTGGCAGGTTCCTATTTATTTTATTTATCCCGGGGGTTTTTTCTATTTTTATTGAGAAATTAGCACAACACAGTAACTTGGAGGTAACACATCGTCTTAAATGATGTATTTTTATCTTGGCAATTTCCTTCTTTGGCTTAATGAAAGGTTTATAAATGAAGATAAAGAGATTCTGTATTTGCCCATACAGCCAGAAACTGGTCATTTGGCCAATGTTTTGATAGCCTGCCGCATCCACTCCGACTAATGGGAACAACGTATGTGTATGTACAGCGACTTTAATTAGTCGCATCCAATGCGTCACCATTTCCCACCAACGTAAATGTGATTCATTTTGAATTCGGTTTATGTCGTTCTGGAAAAGGAACCTGTCACCCGCCACTTTTATATCTCGGCGTTAGAGGTAACAAAGAAAATAAGTTATCCCCTAATTGCATAAATTATTCAAATCTTGATCGGCTGAATTTCAGCCCAAACCGAAAGCTCAACCTAGCAACGAAAGCTAAAAGCTGAAGCCTAGCTAATGTTTTCTAAAAAATATCATTGTAAAACATGTTGTTTCACTTCGTCAGTTTCTAACTAACTTCACTGAGCATCGATCAAGAACCATGTTCCATCGCTTTCTGATCCATTGTGCGGCATTTGATACGCAAGGTATTTCCGTGTCTAGTCAATAGCACTTACTACAGATGTTTCTTCTAGGCGCCGTAAATGCAGTTTCACAAGATACCGGATTCACAGCATACCTATTTGGAGTTTCTTGACGTCCCTTGCGTGATGCTAACCTGCAGTGCGCCCGACAACTCAAACGCTTCCGCATTCAGCCTCATGAGGCGTTCAAAACACCTCGGACAATGGTTATGGTCCAGGCAGTGAATACACGGGTCCCACTATTTTGGAACAACAATTTGCACCAAAATGCAAAAAAGTCAATTTAGTGGTGATGAAATGTATGTTATGATATAATATTCTAATGCAAGATTAATTTCAAAATAATTTAACAGAAAAAACCCTTGCTAGTTTAATTCTCAGCCAACGTTGGAAAGAATTGGACAGCTGGTCCCTTAAGCGGCAGGAAGAGGGCGGGAACAAGTGTGCGGTGGAAGCTTGGGAGGCAGTTGGAAAAGCAGCAGACACAGGAAGTTGATCTTATGGAATTTCTGACCGTAATGGGAAATATTCCGGTTCAGGGTTTCAGTTTAGAATAACCATTACTTTTTCTTAAAGTTAACATTCTTCAAACTCGCGGCTTGAGGATTTTGGAAATCAAAAGGTAACGGTAAAATCGATGAGTTCAGCCGACAGCCGACGCACCGTCAGCTCAGGACTTCTCCAGGGAGAGGTGAGGACCCGAAAAGACCCGGGACACAGTGTTACACGTTCATAAACATTTGAATGATCGCGGACACAGGGCTAAACTGCTGCTTCACTCATTCGGATGATCTGTTTTTTAAGTTCATGATAATTTAGCTTGATAACCTGACCTGGTTCTCAATTTTAATTGGTTCGTATCCAAGCACGTTTTCAAAGGTTTTACATTGACGCCAAATTTAACGGCTATTCTGCTCAAATATTTTAATAAAGAGTAGACTTAGGCTACCTGCTATTCTGCGAGGATAAAACCAGCAATTCTCTAAATTTTCAGATTTTTGAACGGAGTTTTGTGTAAGAACAGGGTGCTCATTAACAAGTGTATCAAAACTTGATACTTGAAAGTGTTGTGTAGTGCGATATTAATTGTGTTATTTTTGCATTAGGTATTAAAACAATTCCATTCAGATGATTTCCATTGGATGTACGCTACTTGTTAGTGGATTAAACCTGTCCGGACAAATTAGCTAGTAACGTTACCTGTTGGCAGTGGCAGGAGGCTGGTTTGGCCCACGTGACCGTGGAAAGCAGACTTCTATTGGGCTTTTTGACTAGGTGAATCACACGTAACACATTGACCAAAGTGGCTCTGAGAAGATACATGCAGGAATTAAGACCATGAACTATCAATAAAATTGCTGTATGATGTTTGACCTTTAAGAGCACAGAAGTGGCATAATGCTTAGAAAAGTTTGACAGGTTGTATATTTCCTCATAATGTTTGTCATTTTGATGTACAAAACAAGATTTGTTTGCTGTACTGTTTAAGGAAATCTATCATGATTTCTTTTAAATTAAGATCTCCAATAAGAGTTGATGACATCAGAGGTTACAGGTACTTGTTTCATCTTGTACTATGTGGGTAGAAATGTATGTATAAAAACTGCACTCCCTGGCTTTTGTGTAATCCTCTTGGACTTTCTAAATGTTATGTTGTAAATGAAAATAAATGATATACAACATATGATTACATTTTTTTTTACAAATCTTCATTTAGGCTACATGACTTATGAGGTGCCAGCACACATTTGCATCATTAATATCATGTTTGCCTAATTCACATAGGTGAAAGGATTTGTCCAGAAAGTCCATTCCCCTGCCTCGTCCCTAAATGATCCAGTGGAGGGAGAAATCCAGGCCTTCCTCATTGATGAAGACCAACTCCACACTTACGACGACCTCACCAAGGTCAACCCGGTGACCCCATTAACAGGTAAGAAATTGGGCTCTCTTGTCACTGGGGCCTCCAGGAGGGGGAACCAGGGGCACAAATTACTAGATTCAAACATTCCAAAAACAACAATTCTTTATTCCTTATGTTTTTATAGAATGCAGTAGGGCCACAGGTAAATATGAAGCATCATATCTTAAATTGTTCATGTACATAAATATATGATCAGTCAATTCACTTTTTTCTTGAAAATAAAAAGTAATTAATTTCATTTAATTAAAATCATATTTCAAGGTGCAGAAAGCTTAACAATACCACTTATAAACAACAGATGTCAGGGTGTGAGAGCATGGAATTGCAATATATATATTTTTTTATAGATCCCTAATTTAGTTATAGATGAAGATATCTTTACCATGTTAGTACTGCTGTCTTCTCTGGTGTTTTGTTTCATTCCTTCCTCAGCCGGTTCTTATCCCCTCCCCTTAAAAATGGGCTTTTATGTGGTCTCCTGTTAATCTCTAATCTTATTTAACATTTTACTCTGTTAGTGCTGAAATGCCTACACGCCAGGTACAGCGCGAAGGTGTTCTACACCCATGCTGGCTGCACCTTGGTAGCTCTGAACCCATTTGAGCCAATCCCCGACCTCTACACGCTGGATGTTATGAAGGAGTATCACAGCGCTCCTCAGCCTCAGGTAACAAGTAGTAACTGCGGTTTGTGTATATTGTGTTTCAAAGTGCAAAAAAAAATCATCGACCTTCCTGTGTTGGGTCCAACATGAATCCTCCAGTTCCTTGCATACTTCCTTGTTGCTTTTTGTCAGGAAACCTCTTCAAAGTCAAGCTCATTCCACTTTGAGAATCTCCTTGAGTCACTAATGGCTCTGCCAGAAGTCCAAAATAACAATTGTTTTTGTCCAATAGGAGTTCAAACCACACATCTTCATTGTGGCAGAGGAAGCCTACAGGAATGTTCAGGGCCAGCTGGAGCCAGTGAACCAATCCTTGGTGGTCAGCGGGGAGAGCGGTGCAGGGAAGGTAAAACCGACACACAGCGTGCTACGTTTTAGGAGTAAAAGTAATTTAGACTAAGATAACTATGCAAGTCTTTTGAGAGCCACATGTTCTGAATATTATTAATGTGCATTTTCTTCCCTATTTGTTGTACTTAGCTCAGTACAAGATCTTAAATCAATAATCGCTTAATTACAAAAGCAATGGCTCTGAATTCACATAAAAGCATCTGGCACACAGGAAGTCATGTTTCTTTTTGCTATTTCAGCAGCACAATATAATACACATACTTTTAGCTAGTTCCAGCTTATTAATTGTGAGAAACGTTTGCTTTTCTCTCATACCGCTGTTTTGTTTTTAAATAACGACTGCAAATCAGCTGTTGGCCATTTGTCTTATTTTAACCATTTCACAGTTAGTTTAAGTGTAATTCCAGCGCTAATGGACCAAAAGCTTTTTTTCTGCATTAAAACACGTCAATAAGCCGTGGAGACAGTATTTTTCGTCGATCAACCAATACAGAGTTCGGCCCAAATATGCTACAGCCCCAAATCGCGAATCAGTGGTGGAGATGGGGCGGTTAGCCAAACGCGTACCAAATAGCATTTTTTCTACCAGTAATATTGTTCAAAACAGCATCAAACTTTGTCAGTAGCTTGCTCAGGGTCCCTACACATAAAACAACGACCTAGTTAGCGAACCCAGAATTTATCACAGAAGACTTTTAAGAACACTTCCCATACGACTCCATGCCTGCTCCTCTCGAGAGGAAAGACCGTACAAGTCGATTATGGACTGCTATGCCATGCCGATACCTCGTATAGGGTTAGCATTCGATAATCGACTTGTACGGACTAGAAACAATTGCTATGTTTAAATCAGGAACGGCAGGTCAGCAAACACTTCCAAGTTGTGTTCTGTGAAATTGTGAAGGGAATTTCCCTTCTGATATTTCAAACATAATGAAATGACCAGGGGAAACGAGCGTCAGTGGACTTGTGGATTTGTTTCTTTGCAGACGTGGACGTCTCGTTGCCTGATGAAATACTACGCCACTGTGGCGGCTTCCTCCTCAGTGGTGAAGAGTCAGAACACAGTGCAGAGGATAGAAAGGCGGGTGCTGGATTCCAACCCCATCATGGAAGCTTTTGGTGAGATTACTGATGATGGCCGGCGTCTCGTTAATGTAAACACAATCACTGTGGACATTCCCAGAGTCAACACTTTACCTTCCGTGTGTAGGCAATGCCTGCACGCTACGGAACAACAACAGCAGTCGCTTTGGAAAGTACATCCAGCTCCAGCTGGACAGGTATGTACTCGCTACTGATGCACCGCTGCTCGCTACTGATGCACCGCTGCTATCTACTGATGCACCGCTGCTATCTACTGATGCACCGCTGCTCGCTACTGATGCACCGCTGCTCGCTACTGATGCACCGCTGCTCGCTACTGATGCACTGGTGCTATCTACTGATACACCGCTGCTCGCTACTGATGCACTGCTGCTATCTACTGATGCACTGCTGCACTCTCTTCATCAAGGCAGATCCCGTTTTTGGTCGGTTTGACATATTGTTTTTTACATCAAGGGGTCAGCTGTTAGTGGGAGCGTCTGTGCAAACCTATTTGCTGGAGAAGTCCCGGGTAGCCTGCCAACTGGCTAATGAGAGGAACTTCCACATCTTTTACCAGGTGAGTTAACGTGGCTGCACATTGCTGTGTTGGATTTAAGATTAACGTATGTTGCATGTGTTAAGATGTGCAGCTGCTGAGAGCATTTGGTTTTTCAGATGATGAAAGGTGCCACAGATGAGCAGAGAAAGGAGTGGAAGATGCCACGTAGCCAGAGTTTTGTGTGGCTGCCAAATGCAGAAAAGACAGTTGAGGGTTGGTCTTTATTTCTTGTGTATATTAAGACATGTTTGTCTTTTTTTTATTCGGTACATTCATGTGATACTTTCAAGTACCTACCCTCCACATGTTGTCTTTGTAGAGGATTGCTTCGATGAGACTGTCGAGGCAATGGTTCATCTGGGCATTAATGCAGAAAGGCAGAGACAAATATTCCGGGTATGGTACTCATCCTCAGTAACACTTTGACACAACTTAACCTCCTCTGTTTAGCATTTACAAACACTATAACACTACAGTTAATAGTTATACATTCTTAAATGAATGCACATTTTATACTTTTATAACTGCTTTATCTTCATTCACTATGTTTATGCACCGGCATCCAGCTGTTTGTGCAGACAGGACGAATTACAGTTACTGGAAAATAGATGAAAAATACATTTTGAAATTATAGATAAAAAAAGAGTATTTTACTTTACACACTCATGCGTTACATGCATCCACATAAATAGTAGTAATAACATTATGTTAAGTTCTTAGTAATTTGTGTTAATGTGTGCCTGTTCCTATCAGTTTAATTCATTGGTTCCACAATGTCTTTGCATCATCGCCCTACTTGAAGCGTAGTTACATGCGCACGTTATGTGTTCTAAATTTATTTATTAAATGTTTACTTTTTACTCATGATTCCTAAGTATAACTGTTAAAGTATTACCTATTCATACATTGCCAGTCCTGTGTTTTCCCTCTCTGTTAGCACAAATTTTACGTTCTATTTTTTGAATTACAGATATTAGCAGGGATTTTGCAGCTGGGGAATGTGAATTTCTCCTGTTCCACTGTTGAACCACAACCTTGTGATCTAGATAAACAGTCCAAAGGTATTTGATAAAATTTTATTTAAGATATTTAATTTTCTCACTAACGGTTATTGAGCTGGACAGAATAATGCTCAACAAACACACAGCATAATTCTCACAACACCGTGCTCTCTGACAATAGCTTTAAAAACTGACTGAAATACATAGTTAACCTTCCACTCGGATCTGTGTTTCAGACTCTTGGCACAGGGCTGCCGAGCTGCTGTGTGTCCCGGCCGAGGAGCTCTGGATGTGTTTGACGGTGAGGACGTTAAAGGCGGGGAAACAAAGTGTGCTGAAGCCCTGTTGCCGGGCAGAGTGCAGCATGAGGAGAGACTGCCTGGCCAAGGTCATCTACGCCCAGTAAGAAGGAGGGTTTGATTACGTCCAACAGCAAAGTGATAATATTATGTACACAGGGGAGGTCATGCTGGTGCGAGTTTTTGTCCTGTGACTACACACAACATTCCTTTCCACCGAACAATCGAATGTGAAACCATCATGCCTCTTGGTTTACAATAAACAGAGAGGAAGAAATGTCCGAAAATCCCGCTTTACGTTCTAGTCTATTTTTTGGAAAAGGAGTAACAGTTTGTGTGATTCTTTTTCTTTTCTATTTTGCCTACAGATTATTTGATTGGCTGGTTACGTTCATCAACAACAGCATATGTGCAGACAAGTCCATGTGGTCCAACTTCATAGGTCAAGACATTATGTTCTTTTACTTGGTTGAATATCAATGTGAATCATTTGTTTTCATTTTTTCTCTGATTCTTCAAACACTCCTCTTCTCTCTGTGATCTCCAGGAGTTCTAGATGTGTACGGGTTTGAATGTTTCCAGATAAATAACCTGGAGCAACTGTGCATTAACTACGCTAATGAGAAACTGCAGCAGCATTTTGTGGCTCATTATCTGAAAGCTCAGCAGGTACGATCAGATCTCAGGAGAGCCGTAGTTTCTCTGCCTGATGTGTTGCTGCACAGGCCTCAGACTTTTGGCAGGCGTCACAAAGTCTCTGCTCTGAAACCTTTCGCACATTGTATGGTGTCAAAAATAATGATTGTACTTGAATATTTGTGTTATGTCTGCTTCTCCCAGGAGGAATATGTATCGGAGGGGTTGGAGTGGTCCTTTGTCAAATACCAAGACAACCAGAGGTGTCTTGATCTTCTAGACGGAAGTCCCGTCAGTGTGTTTTCTCTTCTTAATGAGGTATGCTGGTAACATATTTTAAATTGAACACATTATTTGTTGATTAAACGATTAAAACATTTTTGTTAACCTGCACAACAGGTTTTGCTGCTACAACAAGCAAAAACACATTAATAGTCAAAAAACTAAAATACATTTAGAAAAGAAACATTTTATGGATGGTCTAAACGTTTGACTCGTGCTGCATGTAGCTGCAGCGAGAGGATGTTCAACAACATTTGACACACCTTTCCTGCAGGAGAGTCGCCTCAATCGAGTCTCAGACGCAGGCACCTTCATGGTTCGTTTGGAGAAGGAGCTCTGTGTTAATGCCAACATCTGCTGGGACAAGTTCAGCAAGGTGCCACACTTCACTGTGGCCCATTACGCTGGAAAAGTCAACTACCAGATAGAGCGAATGGTGGAGAAAAACAAGGTGGGTACTATAGAGAAAGCTTTAAGAGGGTTCCCCACGTCTCCATCCACTCATCCACCGGATTGTGTGTGTGTGTTAGGACCCAGTACCGCCAGAGCTCACCCACCTGCTTCAGAAGTCTCACAACCCCCTGCTCCGCCGGATCTCCTCCCACACAGAAACCCAGAACGCAACAACCAAAGGGCTCAGTAGAGTCACGGTGGTCTCCAAGTTTAAGGTGGGAGCGCACTAAAGCTTTAACTACTAGCATTGTATTAGCTAGATGGGGCTTGCAGGTTCCCTCTCTGGGAGAGTTTAGTAATGGCACTGACTGATGTCTGATTGCAGAACTCTCTAGAGAGCCTGATGAAGATCCTCCACACCACAACTCCTCACTACACTCGCTGCATCAAACCCAACCCAGACTGTAAGCCGCTGACCTTCAAAAAGGAAGAGGTAGATTTATATATCCATATGTTTTTTAATAATTAATCGCACAATTACAGGCGATTTCTTCTATTTTTTTTTAAACTGAAAGCTTAGAATGGTTACGTCCTGTCTACTCTCAGGTTATCTTGCAGTTGGAGGCCTGTGGGATTGTAGAGACTATTCATATAAGTGCTGCTGGCTTTCCAATAAGGTGAAAAAAATGTCACTCAAAGAGATTTGCGTTTGCGTAGAGGGAGGGAATGGCCTCAGGACCCCTGTACTCCGGTCTGTTTCTCTAAACTGCAGGCGTGGTGATTTCTATCTGCTTTGTTTTTCTTGGATTTTGGTTGACTCGTCATTTCTGTTGTACAGAATACCTTTCGAAAGCTTCATGCAACGCTACGGACTGATTGCAAAATATTTACGTTTCACATCAGGCCGTGTTGGTAAGTACAGTTTGTTGAATGCTCTATTTAAGGTCAATTTTGGCATGTTGACTGTGATTGTCTTTCCTCTGTGGGTCTGCTGATCTATTCCCCTTTTCCTTCACTAGCCTTCCTAGTAAGCGTGACCCTGAGCTCTCTACTCTCCTGGGGACTTTTTCATTGGGTGTATAAAAACAAGACTTTCTATTAAAATGGGCAACATTTTATGAACTTTTCAGGTAAATGCATGAACCTCGGTCTATCGGAGCTTTGCGTGTTGGACTTCCATTTATCTTAACACACTAGTTTGCTGCTTTTCATCCACGCTAGCAGCACTGCTGTGGATGGCCTGTATGTTTCAGACTAGAATAAGTCAGCTGTTGGATTGATGGATGGCTATTACAATCTTTGATTGATTCTAATACAATTTGGTACACATTCACCCTCCAGAATGAACTATAATAATCCTGGTCATTGCCTGATTATTGCTGTAGTGCCGCCACGAGATCTAATACTGGTTGGTGGAACTGTACTTTGTGTTTTAAGAATCTGAGCGTGGTTAACATTATACCTGCTGAACATTAGCGTGTGAAGCATACACTCTCAAATCTCGTTATATGAATTCTCAAGGGATCGGGTTTGAAAGATTGATTGAATTGCACTCTGTGGAAGCTGTCTGCTCTCTCAATCACAACCACTTTTCAGCTCACTGACTGAATTAAAAGTGAATCTCCAGAAAGTCAAGTGCTGCTCTGCCCTTCCTTGAATTATGTTTCTTGTAATACACTCTTAGGTGTGGGGGCTGACCGCAGCACCACGCTGCGGCAGGAGGTGGAGAAGCTCCTCGCTGGGGTTCTACAGCTCAAGGCGTTCAACCCCTCACACAACCGGGACTGTGGAAAACCCAATTCATGGGTCCACTGTGGCAGGACTAAAGTTTTTCTCACTCAGTTAATGGTCAGTCACTTACATACACATACATCCTCACATCATATAAAGTGTATGTGTAACTTGGAACACAAATATACGGTGGCCGAGAAGGGTCAGACAAATACAAACACCACAACACAAACGCAAAAGCGAAAACGGAAGTAGCTAAGTAGCTCCCCACGGGAGCGAGCGTATTTATGTCTACTGTTGCTCTGTGATTGTCACAAATAAGCAATTATTTATTATTATTTGTGACAATCACACAGCAACAGTACACATAGATACGCTACCTGTGGGGAGCTACTTCCGTTTTCGCTTTTGCGTTTGTGTTGTGGCATTTGTATTTGTGTATTTGTGTATGTCTGACCCTCCTCAGCCACCGTACAAATCCCTCGAAGGTAAATAAGTTCAAATACTACAACCAACACTTAATACATTTTTTTATCTAGTCGTATCTTGTCGGGTGTTTCAATTGCTTAACAGGTACGTGAAGCACATGAGGGCTCCTGTCTTCTTTTGACCTGCCTGGCTATTTTCCCACAGCTAGATCCGCTGGAGGATCAGAGGAAGAACATCCTGTCCCAGTGTGCCTTCTCCATTCAGTGCTGCTGGCTGAGGTACCGGCGGCGCAGGCGCCATGCCCGCCTGCGGTCTGCTACTCTGATCCAAGCAGGTAAACTCCTAATGCCTTAAGACCTGATCTGTCCGGCCAATAGTAGCCAGCAGGCAGAATCAGCGCAAGGTGTTCGCAGGCCCACAGTTTATACCTTCAACAGCTCATCGGATTAACTGATACATACACATTAGTCTCCGCAATGCAAAGCCTACACTTGCAGAATGAATGGTGTGGTCCGATGTTGAATGTGTCCCATGCGTCCCACAGCGGTGCGGTCGTGGCTGCTCAGGAGGCAGCTCCAACGATGCAACAGAGCAGCTGCACTCATCCAGCCCACCTGGAGGAAGAGGAGGGTGAGCTCTGTGAAGAATACACATCGCACCGTGTGTTTTCTTATTTTCCATGGCTCAGAGCTTTACGGCAAGCCTTTTGTCCGCATGTGTTGGCTCTGAAGATCACAGGGAAACAGAAAGAGTGATTTTAGCTGCTACCTGCAAAACACATCCGTATCTCTGACCATGTTGTTATGGATCATGTGTACAGTAGTTTGGTTTTTGTCGCAGGCACTTTTGAAATCCTTGGCCGAGGCGGAGCTGGACGATGCAATGGACCTGGCGAAGGAGGAGGACCTGCCAGCATTGGACGCTGTTGTCAGGGAGCGGGGCTCAGTGCAGCTCTCCTCCCTCCAGGAGCCTGTCACAGTGCGAGGGTGGCCCATGGGCCTGGCTCTGGCCTCAGCGCCGTCCATCACCATGTCTCTGACAGCGACGGGCTTCCAGAAGATGGTGTCTGTGATGGCCTCCCTCAACGTGCCCTCCAGGAGAAGGGAGTACCAGGTGAAGCCCAACCAGTACTCGCAGGAGTTAGCCTCCATACGGGCTCGACCTAAGGTGAGGGCACATACTTGTGTTAGATCTACCATTAGGTTTTTTTATTGATGATACTTATGGTTGGTGATTTGGGGTTTAACTTTTCTTCTTGTCTTCTCAGGGATCTGTAAAGCTGCACTATCAGCGATCTCCACTTCTCTATGCTGACACGCAACCAGACATAAAGAGAGACGTAACAGGGTTCAATGCCATCCTGCTAGAAAAAGCTCTGTAAGCAATCCCGCTGTGCCGCACGCCAAAGGTGGATCTCATGCACATGTGTTGTGGTGGGGAAGCATCTGCTGCTACATAGTTTGACTTTGTTAAATGTGGTTAAAAGAAAAATGTGTTTTCTCTTACAATGCCTTTTGCTATTTCAATGACTGAGAACCTGAATCCTGGCATTATGATTATTTTTTACCCATCAGGTTGGGTAAGATTATGAAGTGTGCTGTCAACCTGACTGCATCGTAAATCATCTGTAGTCACCTTTGGGCTCCATGAACAAAAAAGATCAAATCATTAAACAGGATTTTATTTCTGTCACTGAAGGACGGAGCCTATTGATCAAAGTATTGGGCCTTTGACAAGTGCCTTTCTTATAATTACACTCAAATCAAGAATGGGCTGGCCATATAAGTATTTATTTATGGGTGATTTTAGGGATTAATATGGGTGCAAAATTGTGTGCACGTGAATTAAGCAAGTATTGCACATTACAACCACGGACCTGCTTACATACAGCAACAAGCGGACATGAACAAGACACGTCGGTTGTGTGGAATAGGGAAAACAAAAAAATACTGTTACTAGTTTTTTTTCTTCCTATTGCAGCATTAATGAAATCACTGCCTACCAAACTCTTATAACGCTATTTTTTGTTTAAAAATTATAAACCATTTTGGCTTTAAGTAACGTTAGTAGTTTTTCATTTAACTTTGATTTGACCCGATGCAATACTTACACTGACAGCTGGTCATTACTTTCATATCTTCATTTGTGCGCTCTTAACCTTTTTCCAGCCATAGATTCACTCAAATGTGGGATTCAGTCATTATGACAGCTAATTTGACACATGTACACTATTGTGTAAATGGTAACAAGGGATTGTTGTACAACTTGAAGTTGTATTAATGACCATTTCTTATAAAATAAGTGTTAAAGTGTAATGGATGCACCTTCCTTACTTTGTTTTCATGTGATCATCTGTTGCACATGGTACTTTTAGTGGTGACTCAGGTAATTGTATTGTTTGAAAAGGTTTCAGCATTTATTTGAATACTGTAGCATGAAAAAGCAAAGGACAGGATCATACATTCACGAAGATTACAGGAACTCGACTTCATGCCAATGAATTAGACTTTATACAAAATATGATCAAAAGGGATCTGGAAGAAAAAAACTAATGTTGGCACCATTTTAGAAAACGTCAGCTTCATTGTACGATTTGTTTTCATTTTCAACAATTTTCAAACTTCGATCTGAAAATTCCACAAACAGAGGCTCCTGCATGGCAGCCTTCATAGCATCCGCTTTGCTGTCCGCACCGTCTATGGAGCGAAGTAACGCTCTCAGGTGGGGGTTGCAAAGAACATCTCGGAGCTCTTTTGACTGACCTGTAGAGAAATTCACAATCATTAATAACACACATATTGTATTTTTGAAAAGCTAAATGTGCTCAGTGATAACATGTCAGATCAAACTGTTGGAGTAATACCCAAGAGCTTAAGCCTCTGCAGAGGGACTTGGTCAGTGATGTTCTCTTCGTGCAGAATATCCTCAACAGTCCACGTTTCTGAAAAGACACGTTGTCATGCACCAACCGCCAAGTCAAATTCCTTGTATGTCTGACATACTATGGCAATAAATGTTTTCTGATTCTGATCTTCTATATACCGTATCTCGCTCTATTTTTTTTATTGTAGTGTAACAGCGGTTATTAATATGTTGTATGTTAGAGCGGTCTGGGTTTGTGGATGATGCACTGTTACATTGGTGGCATTCTTTAATTTTATCTGAGCTGTCTCAGTTTAGCTGGGAGGCTAAATTCGTTGTAGTTGGGACAAGCAATTTCAAGGTGAAAACCATGACGTTTCCGTTGGCCATGTCAAAAGCACTGCGACTAAACTAGACGGCTGGTTGGCTACAACAAAGTGTTGCGTTAAGGCTCCCGGTTCTCATCAGCTTGGCGGAGCTTAACACCCCTGTTATATGCTATGAGCTACTCTTTAATCAGTTGCATACGTCTTCATACATAAGGAGCCGTACACACTAATAAGAACTGAAGATTTGGTGACTGTCCATTCAGATTTTATGTAGTGTGGCTGGCAAACAAATGTCAGCCAATGCCTACAACCATCTTTGTTGTCTTGAACATTTTTAATTGTTCCATAAATAGATTAACACAGTAAGTGGTAGAAATACTTTCCTATCACCTTAACTACTCTCAGGGCTGGGAGATTAACCAAAATAATCTATCCCAGTAATAGTTACTTAAGATCCCCAAAACAATATAGCTCAGTGTCAGGTTTTCTGGAAATTGTGTATACTCCTGTGTGAACAAAATACTCGACAACTGAAAAGTACTGAATACAATAGGATAAAAACAGATGTAAACTATTATAAGTGTATTTATAGAGAAAAAAATTGATATATCCAGCTGACTGTTTACAATGGAAGTAATACAATGAAATCAATCGTCCTATTCCACAGGATGATTCCCAACAGTAAACTTTGTGTTAGTGTGTGCTCGTTATCACTTTAGATGCCATAATGAAGATCACTCCATCGCCATATGACTCCTTGATTTTGTCAATGTTAGCCAGTCCAACATATTACATCATAGTTGTGTTGAGCTCACACTGGCAGGGACACACTATACAAAGAAGAAAAACCACAGAAATAACACCATACCAGTATTAAAATGATCCGTAGCTTCGGGATCAATAGGTGCAGGCTGTTCAACAGGCAGGCAAGTCTCTATGAACAAAGAATTTCAGTGCTTGTTAGTGGATGATGACCAACACAGTATGTCCTCTAAGTATTATCACAACTAGTAAAATAACATTAATAAATAGCGTTACATTACTAAAATCCTGCCATTAAGCTTATTTACCTTTATGTGTCTTGTAACAGCCAAGTGAACAACTAAAAGAGAGAAAAGAATAGCCCTTACAAAAAACAGAAACGTATCGGATAATAATACTGAATCAAGGTAATACACAGTAACACAGACATACACTAAACTGTATGTCAGCGAGTTTCATTGATAAAAGGGCTTTGTTGCTAGTTCCACCATAAGGCCACTAAAGGAGGTTGGAATTAGAGGACAGGCTCAGCGGAAGACCATCAGAGACCTGGAAACTGCTGCCGAAAGAAGCAGTCATTGGCTAAAGAAGAAGGAGACTGTATGGGACGCCAAAAGACCGCATGGAGCATCCGGTGCAACACATGCCCAGGCCTGATCAGCCTGGGGTGGGCCAGCCTCAGGTGAAGGTGTATTGTGATAAAAGGCCGAAACCCCCAATGAGGCCGGGGTGCACAACTGATGATGTGTCGTATTGGAGGCGCCAGGCGATCATCCCCCAATCCAACCCCACCCAAGAGGACATCTCCAATAACAGCGCTAGCTGATCATAAAAGGATTTTAACATCAAGTCCTAGAGAGCATACTTATACATGGGAGATCAGATCTGTTTCTATTCAAGCATGAGTTGAATAATTGCTTTGTGGATCCATTCATTTATCGATCAAAACAATATCTTCCAGAGAGGGAGCAAGGGCCTGCCAGCTATAAGTGACGTAGGTAGCGCGTCATTGCAGTGGTATGGTTTGTAAATTGGGGGCATCTTTTTGGGGTTTCTACATTTTTAACTGCAGCCTTTCCTATGTTTTGAAGCGGCATGTGTCGTGCGTGATTAGGTTATAAACTTACGATAAGGTGCTGCACTGCGACTGTAATGTCGACGGATTCGTAATTTAGCTTAAAGGCTAGCTCAAAGTTTGTACTGATAAACGTGATTTGTTTATTTAAATGTCATTAAAGGTTAAGTATATGAAACTTAATTACATCATCAGAGTAGAGGAAAATATATTGGCTACTTTATCATCTAATCTCAGATACGTTTTTTTTTTACTTGAGCAAAACAACTCGGTCGCCAATTGAATGCTAACTAACTTAGCTAACGCCTGCTAGCTACAGGAAGTCATTTTAAGTCAACGTTACTTACTATCTTATTTTGCATGCTGGACATTTGTATTTTGGTGTGTGTTCACTGCACACACTGCATATCTGCATCCTGGCGAGTGGAATAAATAACGTTAAGTGAGGAATAAATTGGTTGTTATGCTAGCAGGGAGCTCCTCGCGCATGTGTGTAGACGGTGTAGACTAGGAAGTTATCGTATCGTTTCCGGTTGGGAAATCCTTGCTTCAAAACAAAAGTATTTTACTTCAGTCACAGTTCAGTCGGTACACTAACTCAACCCAACCACTGGTATAGATTAGCAAACCTTTGGTTCAATTGAGAAACACTTCATAACACATTTATTTAGGTTAATTTATAATGACTGCATTGTACTTGCCACGGTCCACAAATGTATACATTTTGAATTACCTTTCCTCAGCATCCGGTGGAATGAAATATTGATTTAGGAACCATGTGGATCTACAGTCAGTTTCCACTACTAAGTAATGTGACCGACTATCTCCCGTTAGTGAAATGAACATGAAATTTGAAATGCACAAAAAAAATCAAATTTATTTTCTGTGGAATATACTATTTATACTGTATATATTATTTACATAATATCATTTTTTTTTAAATGAGGCCGTTATTACCCCTGAGAAAACACTTGACACAAGGAGGGAAAAACTCATTAAAAGCAGGATGGTTGGTCCAAATGTGAGGGACAGATTCTGCATTAGAAAAAACAAAAAATGAGAATTGAGAAATTAGTGTAATTAAATGTCATTGTTCATATTCTTATTCCGTTATGAGCCATAAATAAAAGAATCTGCGCTGAGCTTTTATTGAATCAAAATACAATATATAATATATTCAGCACCCACAGGACAACATCTAACTCTTAAAATGCTTCAAGCACACACCACTGACCTAGCTGGATACAAATTCTACTTGCAAAGCTCTAACTTGAGAGTAGCAGGTCTCGCTACAGAGAAGGGAATGAAGGGCTGTCCCGTGACCGATTACTGGGCATTTTCCCAGAGTCACCGCGCTCCGTTCTTCGGGTCAGGGAAAGCAGGGAACCTTGGCCATAGTCAACATCAGGAATCCAACTTTGTGTCCAGATCTGTGTGAGAAGTCAATGGTTATCACAAATAATATCCTGGAACCATTTCATTATCTATTTAACTGCAGATTGCTATTATGCTTTTCATAATTTGGTCTAAAATGTCAGAAAAGACCCTTCCAATCCTCAAAGCCATATGCTGAAATATTGCGTTATTAAGCCGAAGTATAATAAATAACCTAATTAATTGCAGGTTCTTTTTTTTAATTTGCTGTTACGTAACGTATCAAATAAAGCAATGGTTCCATCTTCCAAAGAATTGTTAAGCACAACTTTAAGACATTACCTGAAACTTCGGAAAGCGATCAAGACAGGATCTTGGGTCTCCTGCGTTTCACTTCGCTGTTGTGATATTTTTCTGTTATTTTCCTTTCGTGTCCGGCGGGACAATGGCGGTTTGTGTTCAGCTCGATCTCTCGCTTGGATCTACCTTTCCCACAAGCATGGCGCGAGTATTCACGCAGATTATAATAGTCGTATTGATCATAATATGTTTCCTCGAAACAAACGAATCTTTCCATATCTGTCGCCATTTGGAGACGGAATTGCAGTGGCTTTTACCGGACGAGTCTCGGAGCGTACGTGTAAACAGATGAGGTCACCCTATGTTTATATGCTCAGCGTCACGTGATCCCGGCTGTTCCACTTTTAGATTTTGTAAATATGGACTGTGAAAAATATTTTCCGGCTGGTTATTTGGAAATATTGTATTGTAGTGCATGTTCTAAATGTATTTTTAATTTAATTTGAGTGTGCTTGTCCTTATTTATCATGTTAGATTGAATCCTTCTGCTTCGTATTTTAAACACATATTATGCAATGTACGGCAAACTAAATATTATTATGGAAATGATGTTGCTCTTGTAGCAGTGTTTAAAAGTGGTTCAGGGACTGCGCTGTGTTTGTGATATGAACGGACGTTAACGCAGTAATTATGCAGAACAGGTTCAAGCCTCAACTCTATATGAGGTAACAATGCGCGCTGTATGATCGCATAAACATTTGCACGATCCAATCTGCATGCATATTCTCAGATCCAAATGTGTCCGCATGGAAAGCCGGAGTTTCTGTGTGTGTTTTGTTCCTCGGCGCAGCGTCCCGCCCCTGACGGTGTGGCACGTCCTGACGCTTTTCCACGTCGCAGTCCTGTCTCAGGCGAACTGGCTGCGTATGTATGCGTGTCTCCAGCTAGGCCACAGAGCGATGGCGGCGCCCGTCCTGAGAGTGTCCACCCCTCGGTGGGAAAGAATAGCTAGGTTCCTCGTCTGCCTGTTGGGCATACTGCTATCTCTATATGCCTTTCACGTCGAGAGGGAAAATGCTCGAGATCCGAGTTTTAAGGCCATGTGCGACGTCAGCAGCTCCATCAGCTGTTCCAAAGTGTTCAGCTCAAGGTAATTTGAATTCAGCAAAGAGCGCTCAATGGAGCTGCCCGCTATTGTGCCCATCTGGGAAGGGCTGCGCGGTTCAAAACTGTCAAATTGCTGTCAGCTAGCGTCCGCCGGCTGCCCGCTAAAGCTAAAGCTAACTGCAGACCCAGGCTGCCGGCGTGCCGAGAGCCGGCTGCTCGTTGAATAACCCGAATGGAATAAGTTAACTTTGCGCTTGTCATTTAATAAGCTATCTAGCTCAATGAAGCTAACCCGGCTAACCGTTAGCTACGCAACCGGTAGGGTTGGACGTTACTTCTTAGCCAGAGACGGCTAGCTGTCAACAGTGATCCGTCAGCGTTGCTATTCAGTCATTCATTCATTCATTCATTCATTCAATCAATCCATCAGTCGATACGTTGCCGATCGGCTCGCTGATGCTGACCGGTCGTACCGTTTATCAAAGGGAAACGCATGAATAACACTAACTTTAGCACAAGTTGTCCAGAGTGAGTTTCTACCGACGTTATTTTGGCATGAGTGTGTTCGCTGAATGAGTCCATTCATTCCGCCCACCAAACAAGGCTGTTTGTTAGTTAACTGGCTTGAGGTAGATTATTTGGGGTAACTTTTTAACCTTGCGGCTAGCGCTATCGTTAGCTGTCCCACAGCTGTTATTAGCCGCAATGCTAACGTCAATCTAGACAGCGCATTAAAGCCAAACGTTGCACCTCAGCAAAGGCACAGGGGACGACAGGGACTGGGTGATGCTAGCAGTACCACACAGCTACATGGTCACACAAACACAATTGGGCTGCTAGAGTTTTACATTGGCTAACTTCATGTGTCCGTCGTGGTGATAACTGAGCTGGTTTAATCACTAATATTTGATTGGGCAAGCACGCCATCATTTAAACCCCTGCCCAACCCCTCACGCCCACAAAAACCTTCTTCTCGTACTTTCTCTACTGAGGGCAACTGTTGATGACTTCTAGTCATTCCCGCTGAATGAGTCATTGGAGGCCTTGTGAACGACTGCTCATAGGATGTGTGAAATGCAACCTGTTCAGCACCTGCGGGATGAGTGAGTGAATCCACTCTGATGATAAGAGTCACACCCGTGTCACACAGTCTATTCTGACTGAAAGTGTTTCAATTAATGCATTAATGACTGGCTAATGGGAGAGACGCCATGTCTTCCGATGATGTGTAGGAGTTTCTTTCTAGTCTATACAAGCTGGGTTTCCCACAGTCTAATTTCCACCGCCATAAAGGCCTATCAAGTGAACTCCATATTTGCTAATGTATTTGAAATGGAGTATATAATATCACACATTGTTCTTTGCTTGAACTATGGAACCTTCTCATTGATTAATGTGCCTGTAGAATTCAAATAATCTGAATCACTACTTGGCACATGTATGAGTTGTTATATTATCCAATAACTTT
This sequence comes from Apeltes quadracus, assembly GCA_021346845.1. Taxonomy (NCBI): domain Eukaryota; kingdom Metazoa; phylum Chordata; class Actinopteri; order Perciformes; family Gasterosteidae; genus Apeltes; species Apeltes quadracus. The sequence goes on along the minus strand of CM037916.1, from coordinate 4,476,429 downwards.
AATGCACTCGCAAACTCGTTGGAGCATCGCAGAGCAGAAAAAACGTTTTAGACAATGTGAGAACGTACACAAGATATATTTACTGAACATGTTGAAATAAATGTAATATTACCACAAAGTAAAACTTGTATGGCTATAAATTGCTTAAACACAATGACCACTTATCTTGAGGTTAGGCTGGATGTTGTACATGATTGATCGGTACATGAAAGTAACAGCCAAACAAAAACGAACAATTTATTATCGCAAAAACTGAATACATTTAAATTTCAGCTCTAGGTCACAGAACACAAAAAGGCTTTCCATGGAGATGATGACCTCCCTGTCCAAGGACACGATTCTGCTAAAAAGCAAACATCCCCCAGGAAGGAAGACCTGGTTGTGTCTCCTTTCCTTTTGTTCCACTCGTTTGGTTTCCCTAGATATTCAGCTGTGATCATGGCTATTTGTTGTGTTAATTATGTACTTCTTTGCCGATGACTTGGTGTGGTACAGGTGGGGTCGGGGATTCGGACTCCTGGGCTCCATCTTTGGAAACGACAATGCACTGAATCAACCCAACAGTGTCTATGGGATTGCCTTTTATGCCTTTCAGCTCCTACTCGGTAAGATGTGCTTTTATTCAGCGTCAACAAGTCTCCCTAAGCTATCACGATAGCAGTTATTGCTGATTCAACATTTTGCCGCCTTAACTCACTTGCTGTACATCATATTTAGTGGCCATGTGTAAATATAATAATCTGAGTCCAGGTGGCTCGTATTTGTTGAAGCTCACCTGAATCTCCAATCAATATTTTCTGTTCTTTGGACTCCAACTCTTTTCTATTGAGACTGCAGCGCTGACGTGCTAGTGCAGTAGGATAAGGAGAGTGATCAATAGACGTTGATGGTACCCCCCACTCTTTAGTGTTTATCCCAGTTGAATGTGGCAATTAAACCATACACATTTGCCCCTGCAGGTTAACTTGTTTTAGCTTCGTCGTGCTGGTTTGCCGGCTCGGCGGCCCGTTGGCTCGTCTGGCCACCTGGCACATAACAAGAGGCCCTTTTAGCCACAGCCACTCCACTAATTTGACTGACACAATAGTTGCCCAGTTAAGCTGCGGTGGGTCAACATTTCCATATGGGAGGCAAGACCACGCCGTTTCAGAAGATGCATGATTCTTTTGGCCATGAGTTGTTAAATATTAGTTTGCATGGATTACTCGAGGATTTGCGTGTGAAGAGGTGTACAGCATTTATAAAAACTGCCAAAACATGATTGTACTGTACAAAACGTAGGCTGTTGTGACTTTTCTCATTGTGGAATTTCTTTAGGATATAAATGGATAAACAAACGGAATAACCACCAAATAATATTGGTTTGTCTGTTATTTCATATACTGGAGTATTCCAAACTAAAATACATCATCAAAATCCTGTAAAAATTGAAGCTGTGAGACGTCTATAACATTGGCCTTTGATCAGGGAATTGTGACATTGGCTCCATGGGCCTTAAATATCCTTGCAATATCTTGGATGGATCACTGATGCATTAATGTATGTGTCGCTTTAATGTTGCAGCTGATTAAGGTGAGGCTGACTTTTAACTGCTTAATACAATGCTGGCTAATTGAATCTAATAAAACTGATAATACCATTTATTTGCTAATCCATTTAGTTCTAATGATCTGAAAAGTCAAAGCAACTTGTAAGTAAACTTGGTGTAAATGTGATGAATAAAGTGTGACTCACGCAGACGTACCAGAATCTGTATTAAGAGGAATCAGGATCCTACTATTGCAACTTTGGTTCTTAAATATCAAAAACACAGAAGAAACCTAAAAAGCCTTCGAACTATGACTGCACCTTGTGTAAGAACGAATAACACGACCAAGGGTCAAACGCTGTGTGATCACGAGGAGGAGGTCACGTTGTGTGTTCTACGGTTGCCTTTTTTTCTGGTTTCCTCTGCGATCATTTGGCTAAGCTTGAGTTTGTGTGTTCTCGCCGCAGGGATGACTGTCAGTGCAATGGCCGCCCTTATTCTCATGACGACATCCATCTTGTCGGTGGTGGGCTCGCTCTACCTGGGCTACATCCTCTACTTTGTCCTGAAGGACTTCTGCATCATCTGCATCACCACGTACGCGCTGAACTTCATTCTCTTTGTTCTCAACTACAAGCGATTGGTTTACTTGAACGAGGCCTGGAAGCAGCAAGCTTCAGGTCAAGGAGGACTAAGCTGTCTGGAGCGGCAAGAAAAAGTACGACAAAAGAAATGTGACCTCTGAACATTTGACTTGCCACCAGGAGACCTTGCTTCCGAACCATGTTTATTCTGCTGTGTGTTTAAAAAGAAAAAAAATAAGGAAACTTAACTTAAATGTTGGGCCAGACATCTCAATGTTGCAAACACGGGAGGAGTTGTAAGTGAAAGCTGTTTCTTTTTTCTTCTTTTATTTCTTTTTTCCTTATTTAACATTGAGCCCACTAAAGGAAGGGGCTGACTCTGTGTGCGACGGGAAACGCATTGAGCAAGCAGAGGCAGAAATCCACAACACGAAACAATGGAGGACGGCTCTCTTTTGAACAAAAAGGATCGCAGAACGTAAGAAACCAGGACTTTAAAGGGGTTGCTTGAAACGATTAATGAAGACCTATGGCTGCGTGGCGGATCTGCACTAAAACTCTGAACTTAATGTGTCCCAAAATTAAACGACAACACATTAGGTCATCCTACAGGTTGCTGATTTGGTTCAAGTACGAGGGGAAGGTGGGTGGGTGGGGGGGGGGGCGAAAGGGATAACATTTATACCGAATAGTTTTTTTTTCTCATGTTTACACTGTGTAGTATATTTCTTTTATGAAGAGGACCACTGAAAATCAACAGGACAATGTGAGAAAATGATGTATAGATCACTCTTATTGTTTGTCTTTTGCTATTCTGTACATAGCTGCTGAGCAATATCCCAGGCTAGATTGTGATTTAGTGTTGACATAAACCTTCAAACAGCAAAAATGAAGAGGAAAAACCCAAGAAAATTGTCCATAAATCAGGAACAAAAAAAAAAGCGATAAAGGTCATTAGTGAGGGGGAGGAGTCTGAAGATGGGATCTGGGTCAAGGTCATTTCTTTGTTGGCCCTCGTTTCATCTGAAGCCACAGACACGTCTTTCAAACAGAACTATGGATTATTTTCCCCATGTTTGCATAAAGGCACCCTCACTTTTTTTCTTCCCTTATTTCTTCCACTGTTTTTTGGTGTGTGAAAAGCATTCCTGACCTCCACACAAGTGGGACCCATAAAGACTTATGTGCCTAAAAGGAGTGTTAGGGTAAATTACCTTAATTTCTTTACTTTCTTAATTTGTTTAGGGGTTAACACCAGGTATGCTCCTTGTACTATTGTCACAGGTCTGAGACTTTATTTTTATGATCACAGTTTTGTAAGTTAGATACCAGTGAAGTGTTTCTCCCTCCCCATTAGTCTCATGAGGCAGCGTCGGCTGCTACACTGTGATTGTCTGCATTAAGTGTAGAGTGGCAGAGGCATCTCTAATCTAGCGGTTTTAATGCTCACCTGGCTTCTGCTCACTGTCCAGCCTGTATACATTTGATGTCAATTGAACAGTAAAGGGTATCCTGCCTGGCTGAGTTAGTTAATTTGAAGGAAGTGAACAAACATTGTGGATTTATGTTGACATGAGCGGGCGGCAGAGGCGTCAAGGGGCGTAACTTCTGTCTGAACAAAAAAAGCAGTGCGTTCAGCCGCATGCGCGCTTCTGGAATATTTGTATCCAAAACGCTGCCGACAGCGAGGTCTGCGCGGATAGTCCCGGCATTGGTGGGTAAAGGTGGTCCCGTGAGATGCATGGTACACTTGACTTTTAAGCATAAGTGGGACATCGGACAATCTTGCACTTAAAAGATCCCAAAAGCAGTCGCTCGTCCATGAAAATGGAAATTGAGGCGACGTAATTCCAGCGACATTGAGGCAAATTTTCCATTAATTAATGTTGTGACCTATTATCTTTAGAATCACACGCTGTTACGTTCTTGTACAAATCATCAAGTTTTTCCTACACACCAGGAAGACGGCCATTCCCAGTCACTGCACCATGTGATGGGATACATTTTAAGAGATGCTTCCAGCACTTAATCCTTCACAGTGAAGATCTATTTACTGTCGATGTTTGTCCATTGGGTTCCAGTAGAACTTATTTAACGTGATGCCGTTTGGCATCGGGTCTGGACCTCAGTCACGTTCTGATGGAAATCCCAACGTAAAGGAGTACTCCCAACATTTCAGCACGCACTCTTAATAACATTTATTCAAAATTGATGCAGCAAAACCAGTTTTATTTATTCCATGAAGTCTTCTGTCTCATCAAAGCGTGGGGCCTACAATACCCACAATCCAGCGACGCACCTTTAATTTAGCTGGAGGTTTGAGTAGGCTGTAGGATTCCCACAACCCCCGTGATCAGACCCTTTATGTGTACATTTTGTGGAGTACCCCTTCAAGCACATTTCCCTGTCTTTGTAGGGAGGGTGGGTGGGGCAGCAGTACAGTGACACGATTGGTGGAACGAGTGCAGTCCTTTTAAACGTACTGTACACGCCTCCATAGAATGATTAAAACGTTTGCGTCATTCCTCAGCTAGTCATCTTTAAATCTTCCGTATACTGTATTGCATCGTCGAGCTGCCGTCACATTCGGTTTCATCTCCACTCGGAAAGAGATCAACAACTGCACTTTGTCTTTTTTGTTTTTTTGTCTGGGAAAAGCCTGCGCACTCACATGTGTGAGAAGTCTCTTATGAGTTCATTAGCACAAGTCAAACTGGCCACTGCTGTGAGTCCCGTGAGTGCTGCCCGCCGTCGAAATGACAAGTGCACAGGACGCATCTTTTCATTCATGATTCCAGTTGTGTTGAAAATAAATGCGATGGAATTGAGGGCGAGTCAAAAGTTTGAAATCTTTGTGTGCTGATTTAATGTCAAAACGATCAATACTGCATTCTCATGAATATTCATTTAGGCCCTGAGGTATAACTGCCATGTTAGTTGCATCATTGATACCAACAAAAGTGCCTTCTGTTTTATCCCCAGGCCTTGAGCCAAAGACGAGCAACAGTAATAGCCTTGTAAAATGAAGAATGGTAACCGTAACAGGCACTGAATGCTTGCCTTCCTCAAATGAATTGGTAATCCTCCCTCCGCCCCTCCAAAGAGTTGATATTCAGTATCGGTGCATTAATCCATTTTGAAATTGCCTGACAAAAATGCCCTGTCGAATCTAAGGTCAACCCCATCTCCCTTCTGAACTCCACTATATTATCTTTATTTTGTCTAGCTAAGAGTACACTTGGTTTTAACTACATGATTGTAATGTTCTTTTTGTCATCCCTAATTATGCCCTTTAGCTGTATAGACTGTTAACATCTGGGTTATTTTAATAAAAAAAATAAAGATGGGAAGTTGGGGCGGGGGGGGGGGGGGGGGGGGTCGACAAATCCATGTGTCAGCATAAAATGTTTATTAAAATTCTTTGGAGGAAAACTTACTGGGTTTGCTTCTGTATTGCCAAATTTGTTTTAAAACACGGCCTTTTCTTACATGGAAACGAGTTACATGAATGGTAGGAGGGTGCAAAAAAATCTGTTCAAATCCATCTTACCTTAAGGGGAAAACTGTGGTTGACATGAGAACATTTTTAATAATTGTGTCATTGTCATGTGGAAATGATCTACCATTAAAACATTCCCTCTGAAACTACAGCACATTTGAAATCATTTGAAAATATTCTACTGTTCTACTACAGATTAAGTAACACTGACCGATTTGCTGCTAAATGTTACTGGACAATATTCTTTGTCTCAGAATAAGGTTTCCTCATTCCTCCTGTTTAAACTGGCCATTGAAAAGAGAACCTTCCCAGTGTGCTTCCAATGGGAGAGTGGACAAAAGGCACGTGTGTGTGAAGCTATCTCAAAGTTCAAGAATCAAGTTGGTGTTTGTGGTATCACATTTCTTCTTGGTGGTCACGGCCGCTGTATCAAACTGTTGAATGTATCGACACAGAACGAGAGCCGTGGATTTTGTCCACTAAGTTCTCAATGGGAAGGAAACTGGAATAAAATCCGTTTCAGGGGACATAGTTGGAAGAAGGATGTGAATGATTCCACTTTCAAAAGATAAGGCCTACTTTGAAACCATCTTTTTTTTGTGTGTGTCCAACAAGTTCCATGCATGTTGATAGCTGCTGTATGTTTGACGGAATTCTAAAGCGGTGTCTTCATATTGACTCAGCTGTAACATGGAGGTCAATCCCGTGACGAGGGTCCATGCAGTCAAGGATAGCTCCAAAGCCGTAATACAAATGCTGTCGTCAACAATCAGTAAAAAGAAATATTTTGTTTATTGACATCACCATTTGTCTTTAATAGCTTGATTCATAAGACATTTTCTTAATCTTCAGATATAAAAATGAAACATTCATGATTGCTGTCAGCATGGCAATTCACATTGACCTTGAGCTTTTTATGACAGCAACGAAAAGCCCTGACAGACATGAATATGTATTAAAATCATGTAACAATTTGCATGTGTACAGACTGTAAAGCCCTCCGCGGCAAATTTGTAATTTGCGATTTTGGGCTATACAAAATAAAATGAATTGAATTGAACAACTAAATGAAGTGCTACTCAGTCATGGGTATTATAAGGAAACCACATCAACATAATTACCATAATATGGCGTTTGTGAGGCATAGCGGAGTGTCATGATGGTTTAATCTTTCAACCAACTAAACTGCCTCAAGAAACTGTCAGAATTTTACCAGCAGAGAAGTCGACAAGGGATTGACCCGTCCTTGACCGGGGGTCAGAGTGAGCACGGGTATTTGGTCCAAGGAGGTAGTTTGCCTGTTTCATTCGCCAGTCTCCAGTACCTCTCCTTCAAGATGTATGCTGCTGCTTTGGGCTGCCTTTGCCTGGTAAAAACACCCTTCTTGTTCCCCACCACACGCATGATGCCTGCCGACACAAGAAGGACCAACAAGCCTTGTCACGCACATCGCCCAGAAACAGAGGATGCATCTAATAGATTCATACACAGGAACAAATATCTGGATTTTTGGTGCACAATCATTATTAAGTAAGCGAGTTGATGATGGTGCATTCACAAAATTCACTGTGTGATGTGTTTCACGTGAGGTAAAATAGCTGCACAACACTTAAGAGTAGCAGAGTATGATTTGGGACATTGAAACATTCTGGTTTTCTTTGCAGGTCACTGTGTTCTCCAGCTGCAGTACCTTGTGTGGTCATGAAGTCTGCAAAGTTCCAGATGAGTTCGCCGATGACGTACTGCTTCCTTTTCTGGTCGAACACGTTGTGGTAGCTCTGCAGGACTAACTTCTGATACTCCTCAGTAAACATCACGGGTGGATCCTGCAAAGAGAGAAGATGGCTTTCTTACGCCCGCACAAACAAGTTTGGGCAGGCAGAGGTTTACACAACGACGTGTGACGTGTGCGAGTCCTCACACTGTGAAGCCCCGGCACCGCATCCGCTCCATATTCGCTCTGGATGATGGGCTTCTGGTACTTTCCGTACCAGTTCTCAAACTGAGTGTTGAGCTGGATGGGGATGACCTCCAGGTGGCCTGGATCGTGGTACCAGGAGAAGTAACTGTTTACGCAGATGACGTCCACGTAGGGAGCCTAAAGGCAACACAAAAGACTAGACGTGACTCGTAGGAACTCGACACACTTCACACAGTTGGATCAGTTGTTTGTGAGCATTCATTGTGAACACGTATGTGTGTGATGACACCCCCTTTTGGTAGATCAACACGTATTTTTATAACGCAGCAGATTTTTTAGTGGTAATAATAAACTTTTGATCACAGGTCATCCAGTTATTCACCCTGAGCTTAATGAATACTGTCTGCAGGTAGTTGGACACCTACACTCAAAAATATTCATCACAGAAAAGCAATGTGAGGCATGTCAACAACAGAGTTTGAGATTGGGTTAATAGCAAAGCACGGCGTGATGGCTCGACACTTTGACGGCGTTATCTTTTCAACGGGCATTAATGTGAAAAGCAACTGAATTAAGTTTTTAGGCCGCTATTAAATAATCTCAATCCAATGAAAACGTTTTATTGCTGATGCTTGGGAAGGAATTTTCAAATAATTTAGTGTGCAGGATTTAGCTTCTAAATGTAACTCTTAACTGGCCGCTTACATTTATTTACATTACCTGTCCAAATTATTATTCAGATATTGACACCACTTCACAGCAGCAATACAAATATGTACTAGTAACATGCTCTACATGGTTTCACTATTAATAAAACTCACCCCTTTATCCCTGGCATAGTTACTGTCTGTGATAAAAGTGACGGGCCGGGTTGGATCCAATTCTTTGGTATGTTTTATCAAGGTCCTGTAAGAAGAGAAAAACTTCATCCTAACAACTCAATGCAAAATGAAAGACCGTGCATCCAAAAAGGGATGTTACGTCAGTTTGTGCATAATGAGAGGATCCATTCACTGCGCCACCTCTTAACAAAAGTGCCGCCAGCACTTACTTGAAATAGAACTCAGCAGGGGGCATCTCTGCAGCCGGCTCATTGGCCACTGACCACATGACCACAGATGCATGGTTCTTGTCCCGACGTACCAGCTCGTCCATGACGACTAGGTGATGGTTCAAGGAGGCGTTTCTAAAACTGCGACTACAACAGAAAGGCACAAATATCACAGCATACACCTTAATGGCATTGTTGGAAAAGCCAGACATAACACACCAGACCTGCACACAAAAAACCCACTTTAACATCTGTATGCAAAAACAGCAACACCAAACGCATCTATTTTGTAGACTGAGTGCATGTGTTCATCTCCATTGGAGTGAGTCAACATCACTTAGAAGTGTTGCACAATCCTAACTAAGACCAGGTTCGGTTTTACGGTATATTTTTGTGAATGTTCACATCAGTGATGGATGCGTTGTTGACAGCGATGGAAGCAGGGACACTTACATGTCTTTGATGCCCACGCCCGGGCACTCATCTATCACCACGATCCCGTGGCGGTCACACATCTGCAAGATCTCCTCTGCATAAGGGTAGTGGCTAGTGCGAAACGAGTTGGCCCCCAACCACTTCAATAAGTTAAAGTCCTTCACCATGAGAGGCCAGTCTAAGCCTTTACCTCGAATCTACAACACAGAGTAAACAGAGGAAGTCTCAATTGGATTATTGGACTGGATCCGCCTTTTCTACAAAAGTTCCTAATTTCAGAAGGGTATAAATGATCTGAGGATGTTGGATTGCTTTACTGCAGATGTGTTTTCTGCTGAAGGTCTTACTTCACACTAGTCATACTCACATCAGAGTCCTCGTGTTTATTTACTCCGTGGAAGTAGAAGGGCTTTTTGTTGATGAGGAACTGGGTGCTGGTAACGTTGACCGTGCGGATGCCGACTGGTAGAGTATACACGTCGTCGTAAGCAGACCCCCCATCGGCAGCCAATAAGCGAACCTAGGTGGGGAAAAAGCAATCTCTTTCAACAGACGTTGCAAATAGAAGAGGTTTTACTGAATACCACTACAATGCAACTGCATTGAGTGCATTCCAAATGGGGCCAAGAAAAATATCAAGTGACTAAGTTAAAGCATTGGTAATTAAAACTATAAATGCAGTTAAATTTGATGAGAAAATTAAAAGAAAAAAATCATCAAATTGGGATGTCTTTTTTTCCTTTTAGCTTTTTATTTCCAAGCACGGATTCTGATTCAAGTCAGCAAGCACAATGTCTTTGTTATCAACAATGGCCACCCTTATAATGCCAGACTTCGATCAACAACCGATTATTCTTTCTCAAGCCAATTGCCGGATATCTAGTGCCAATGCTCATGTGACCCACACCCTAAAAAAACATGTTGTCTTACCTCCAAAGAGTAAAGGTAACCTGGGTTCTCGTGCATCAAGTATGGCCACCATAAATTGACATCCACTATCTTGAGCACTCCGGACGACTCCTTGGAGGAGGCAACGCAGTGCCCATCTTTGTCCATCAAGGTAATTTTGAAGGTGGCCAAGGCGGCATTTTGGACTGATACTTTGTATTTGACAAGGCCTGAGATGAGGGGGAAAGAACATTGAACAATGTCAAATAACTGCTGCTTGGTAGTCTACTCTGAAAGGATTTAAAATCAAGTAGTTTTATAATAATCACAAGCATTAATTTACCAGTGTTATCCAAGAAGTCAGTTACCACAGTGATGTCATCCACATAAGCCTTAGGTGTAGTATACAACAGTACGGGGCGATGTATGCCAGCATAGTTGAAGAAATCGAAGTAAATGTTTTGCACAAAATAGCCCTCAGGATACCTGTTGAGCAATTGCAATAACTCTTGTTACAATAACGGCCCCATGCATTGCACAACAAAAGAGGAAGTTGGATTTAGTCAGAGTTTACTTGGTTTGGTCGGTCATGTGCTGGATGATTCCTGGGGGAAGAGTGTCCAGAGACAGAGTGTTGTTGACAGCGATGGTGATCCTGCACGGCTGAGTCGGGTCCTTGCGTAGTAAAGCGCCTATCTCAGCCTCAAAAGGCAGATGTCCTCCTTTATGCTCCGTCACTTTCACCCCATTCACCCACTGCAAAGCGAAGAGACATCCAAAACCAAGTATTTCAAATGGATCATATTTTAAAAAGCTTCAAACTCTGACCAAAGTGGGTAGGGAATGTACGCGTGATACTTACCACTACTGAATAATAGTGAGCACTTCCCACCCTGATAACGACTCTTGTTTCTTCGTCTGCAATCCAGCGTGACGGCACGACCACCTCCCTCTCGTACCAAACCCAGCCGATGAAATCTCTCAGTGTGGCATCCTGGGTGATGTCATTGTAGCTGGCAGGAACTGGCATGTCAATCACTGGGCCAGTCTACGGAACACAAAACACCCATGACAAGGCGATTTGGAAGTTCAGTTCAACAGTTCTAACTCTAGCTTGTAGTTACAGCGACTAAACACTTGTGAATAATAACAACACCATAAGTAAAGGGGCAAATAATGACTGGCGATAACAGTTGGGCCCCAAATTCTGGGTGAGGACCCCACACGACGTATCACAAGATGTTTAAAAGAAACAACTACTAGTTCAAATATATTTTTGATTAGAATCATGAATGTAATGCTGAACTTTTTTTTATCTGTCGTATTATAATGAAGGGATCTAGGAACCTGCGTGTGCATAATTTAGTAAATAATGACCGTAATTGTCTATTTTAATATTAGTACTATCAAGGAAGAAGTTCTGCAGACTTGAATGTACTTGGCTGTGTTTTGCACCCTCTATAGTAGGGCTAAGTAGATTAACTATTACACGTTTTCACATATGGATGAACACAGGTTTTATTGGGTGTAAAAGTATTAATTGTGGGGACCAAAAAATGTTTCAAGTCTTGACTTCGAGAGATTTTAAGTTTCTCAGATCAACGTCAGGGATCAGGGAGACTGTGGTCAACTCAGTAGACACTTGAATTTCAATGGTCAACTCAGCAGAAGCTTGAATTTTAGTGCACGTATATGCTGACATTTACAGTATTAAACATGTGAGCGGAATAAAGGCGATTTAAACAAATTCCACAACTTGCAGATATGGGGCTTTAATTTTTGAGGAATTTGTACAATAAAAATACTTCATATTCAACATCCTAGTAGTCAGAGAGTTCCTTAGAACATATACATTGGTCTTAGACTGGAATTATTGAGTATATATTTTTTGCTGTTCAAATATGGATAAATGGCCTTTATGAACTTGCAATAATAGGGCGTTGTAATTTGTACTGTAATACCATATAAATATATGTAATAAAACAAATATTTCATATTCTGCATCAGTCAGAGACACATGTATGTTAGTCTTTGACTGGAACTTATTTTAGAAAAGTATTTTAAATGCAGTTCAAATATTGAGAAATGGGGTTTTGATAAGTATAACTTTGTACAGTAAAAGCATTTATTTTTTTGTGCAAAAGAAGTGAGACTGGTCCTAAACACATATACTTCAGTCATTATCCAGGATCTTTGATTAAATAGCCTTTATTCCGGTTATAGGCTTAATATGTTTAGGTAAATATCAGCATATACGTGCATTAAATTTCAAGTGTCAGCGAAGTTGACCGCAGTTCATTGAGGACTGTTTTCTAAACCACTTCCATTTGACCTCATTAGTCGACACAAACCGCGCTGCTGTTATTAGCCTCCGCCGTGCTCACCTCTGCGAGGCGACGTTTGTACCATGCCCCATCGAAGCCCTGGTTCCTGTCCGGGGACCTGTCCGCCCTGAAGTTCCACACCCCGTTCAGCTCCTTCACCTCTCGAGAGGAGGACTCCCGGGGGAAGAGCATGCCGGTGTCCAGCAGACATACCGCTTCAAACGCAGCGAACAGGCACAAACAGCGGAACAGTGTTTCGGGTTTGAGCATTCTGAGTGCGTTGTTGCCAACAACATTTCCGGTGAAGTTGCTAGAGGAAAGATGATTTGTTGCTAAATGACGTTGTGATGTCATGGCGTGATGATGTCATTACGCAATAACGTAGCCTGCGTCAGTCCAATCGACTGTCCGTCTCGGCAATGGTAACAATTATAGTTTAAGCAGTCTTTTGGTAGTTGGTTAATATGCTACCAAACTGAACAGCAATTGTAGGTACAAACTAATAATAAGGTATACGTGCTATTTTATTGAACAAGCAATTTTACTCAAATAATGATGTGAGCACTCGGTATCTCTTTTCAGCTTAAATGCGTGCATTTTAGCATTTGAGTCACTTTGCAAAAGTTCCTAAAAGTGCCAAATATATATATTTAAAATGTGTTGCTAGATGCTGTTGAAAAATCAGCCAATTATTTTAATAATCCACAGAACGAGGAAACATTATATTTGTTGTAATTCTGCACACAGCACTGGTTCGAAAGCGTCATACCCGGATGCAACATTGATACATTTACACTGGATGGCGCCAGACACTTGCACAATCGCACATTTAAGAAAACAGAAGCGCGACATTGTATTTTCATGCATGAACGTAATCCACAGTAGTCTTTCTTATATTCGTGGTTATTGGTCTAAACATGAAAAACACATTGGTTTTCTAAGAATAAATGGCTTTTTAGGCATTCAAAAATATGTTCACCAGGAGTGTTTGTATCAGATTTCCTCGTGACTCAATGAAGTCACTAAATGTAAAAAAAAAAGTAGATAAATGTCTGAAAAAGTAGATTTACCACTTAAAAGTTTGCACTGAAGATATTCACGGTGGAGGTACTGTTTCGGGGTAGACTGTTATTCACAAGAATGACTATTATCTATGACTTGATGACTATTATCCAGGTGGGTGGTTTTGTTTTTGTCAGCTAACGTTAGCTTAAACTGATCTGGGGTACAGTGTCATGACCTTTGAAAGGGAAACAATCGGAGAAATATTTTGTAGACACTTGTAAGAGATGTTAATCTTAAAATGTATTGCGTTTAATATAACCATTTTGTCTATTTTTACTGAACAATAATAGGCTGATAAATGTGTGTGTGTTCTGTAATCCAATGTTACTTTCTTATTGGAAATGAATCTAAATTAAAATGTACCATGTGCAGGTTGTTGATGGTGATGGAGGAGTTGAGGAGGCGCTCTATGGAACGGGACCACACAGGCTTCTTTACCTGAACTGACTATACACTGTTAGGTTAGTTGACTTGACTTGAAATGAAACTCTTACTTGCCTCAACAAAACCGAAAAACGTGTATCTGAGAAGGCAATAAACAATCAAAAGAGAAGGACCCTGACCACAGAAACTGAATGGTGGACGATTCAATTCCTTTGTTGTTTCTGGTTTGGCGCTTGAATAAGAGCTGTCAACCAAAAGAAATGCATTTGAGTTGGCTTATTTCCTAATGAAGAGTCTACGTTGTTTGAATTTCTTTGAGAGAAACTTGTTAAAGGAGGATTCTGATACATAACTGACAAAATGCACCACTTAGCAAGCAACACAAGTCACCCAAATCAAACACCCCCCAAGAAGTGTGAAACCAAAATGTGCATCCAGGGTCTGCCTAGCACGCTAAATGCTAAAATGCGCAAGGTGGATCCTCCAGCAGGAGACTTCTGTAGGCACTCTGGAGCCTTTCCCCTCAGAGGCTGCTCATGAAGCCTTTCTGATGACTTTGAGAATAGTCTTTGATTTCAGCTTAGAAGCGTGGTAAATTTATTTTAGTGGGACACAGCAACCAAGTAAACTAGTTAAAGTGGGACAGATGGCCAGAGACTGGTTATGCTTTGAGAATAATGTAGATTTTCTTTTCATTGGCTACATAATGCTTGTCACACCCTGCAACAACTTATTTATTGTCGTCATTTATTACTACTTTAGTTACTAACTATTTTGAGGACACACCGAAGGAGGAGATGAATATTTAGTGATTGCACTACTGGGATGAACAGTCTGCAAAGTGCGATCCTCAGAAAATGAATTCATTGGGATTTTGATCAATCAATCATATCATTGTTTAACATTCTTTCTTCGGTAAAAAAACCCTAAACATTTCTTATATATGTCTTTTAATCTATAACCCTCTGGTCCCCCTAACTCTAACCCCCCAAACTCTTTGTTCTGATTCCTTCTTGGGAAGAATGCTTTTTAAATAAATCACCATCATTTACTTATGACTAAGTATGAGATAATTAAACCAACCAAGCCTTTCATGTTGGATTTTTATTTAGTTACAGTTGTGCTGTGTGGCTCAAATAAGTAACATTTACTGTAGATCTAAAGTACAAACAAGACAGGTTTTGACATAAAGTGCTTCACATAGTGACGCACTCATCCAAACAACCCATAGCACTGCCATCTGCCTGAAATGATTGTAAGGTTAATGGGGAGTTCAGTGTTAATATCCTGTTTGAAGTCATTTTCCCACAAGTTAATTGGCAAAGATTCAAAATGAAAATACTTTAAATATCTGGATTGTTTGGCTCCCATGTCAGTGATGTAGATGTCTATCCATGGGGCATGAATTCAATGTTTTTATACAGCATATTATTACGACCATATGGTCTGTTGCTTGTCCCCCGCTGTAAAAGCTTGAAGGATCTTTAGCGTAACGCTCTGATGACACCCGTTGACTCTAATTAATTACAGTAATTATCCACAACCAGTTCACGTCACACCTGCAGGCTTCCACCAGGTGGGGTCCGTGCCAAAAGTTACCAGATCTTCACCAAGATTTTTGATACGTCGCAATTTCTCTGCCACACACCAAACCGTAATAACTTTTACAGACCTTTAAGAAAAGGAAGAGAGAAAAAAAGTGTTGTATTCCCTTTTTTTTTAATCTCAGACATGGTGGGGCTTTCTTTTGTACCATCTTCCCAGCATTCTGTAATACACAGCTGTGCTGTGCTTCAAAACACTTTTCTGTCCAATCATCTCCTCTGGGCTTTCAGTCTGTTTAATTTGATTTATGTTCACTTGGATTCTCTATTTCACAGAACAGTTTGTGGGAATATAATTCCAAGTTTCCATCCATCTTCAAATCACTTATCCTGCACACAGGGTCGCGTGGGGGGGGCTGGAGTCAATCCCAGCCAACCTCGGGTGAGATGGGGTACACCCTGGATTGGTCGCCAACCTATCGCAGGGCTAACACAGAGACGTACAACCATTCACACACCTAGGGGCAATTTAGAGTTCCCAATCAACCTAAAATCCCCACAGCATGTTTTTGTGTTTTTGGACTGTGGGAGGAAGCAGGAGTACCTGGAGAGAACCCACGCAGACACAGAGAGAACACGCAGACTGCACACAGAAAGGACCAGGGCCGTCTTGCTGTGAGGCGACAGTGATAACCACCACACCAACGTGCCGCCTAATTAAGAACGTAATATTTTTAATTTAATAGAAATTACATCCAGGTGTTTCCCTTCTAATGTGGTTGACTAGTGGCACAATGTATACAATTCGCTCCAGGCTCCAGACAAATTGCAAGAAGGCGCTATCCATCAACAAGGGATGCATTAGTTATTTACAGAGTTGACCTGCTGTTCTTACTTTTTTCATTTTTATGAATACATTTGTTACTCGGACAAAAATAACAAGCATTCTTTGGTGAAACCAATTCCAAAAAGTGTGTTTCCTCCATGCATTATTGATCAGAGAGAGCTAGAAAGGGAGAATAAAGAGCGACAAGGGACACAACTCCCCAAAGCAAGGGCATCGGCTGCGCTTGTGTCACCACCATATCAGATGTGAGGAGTGGTTTTCGCTGTGGTTTTCGCTTTGACCTAATCAGATACCGTAGGTCTGCTTACAGAACAAGTTTAATTCCTGGTTTAAGGATGACGTGCCGATTGAAGGTGCAAAGGTCTGCTTGTTGTGTGTCAGCATGACTCTCAAAACCCTGATATCAATCTGTATCTTTTGTAGGTGTGTGAATTATGTGATGTCGTCTGACAACTTACAAAATCATTTATTTTAATAGATACATTTGGTTTCTTCCTCAATGCTACTCAGTTTTATCAATGAACTGAAGCAGAATGTACAGTCATCTTAGGCCGTAGGAGATATTTATTTGGTGATGCTAATGAATATCATCAGCTGTGTGAAGTTGATGGTTTATGTAAACCATGTCTAATAACAGTGTTAACAGGCGGCTGCTGATTAACGGGTTTCAGTCTAGTGCGGATGTAGTTATGGGTTTCCTATTGTGCTCGCTGCATCCTGTCTGTTTTTCATTGTCGAGAGTGTCCAATGCTTGGATAACCATTAACGGCTTTATGGCACATCCGAGAAAAACCCAGAATGATGTTGCTGTGCTCCTGAATTGCTGTTGCTGCGCTCCTGAAAAAGGCATGAGCCCCAGCAGGGGTTGGTACAGAGGCATGGGCCACAGCAGGGGCTCATTACCCTCCTTCCCCACCCCTCTCCCCATTCTCCATTCTGGAGAGAGACGTTAACAGGAACCCCATGAAGCAGCTGTCCCGGACTCTATCTCTCCCCGCACCCTGAAGCATTGTGCTGATCAGCTGTCTCCGGTGTTCACGGCCATCTTCAACACCTCCCTGGAGACATGCCACGTTCCAGCTTACTTCATCACCTCCACCATCGGGCCTGTTCCCAAAAAGCTTAGGATCACAGAACTAAATGACTACAGGCCCGTCGCCCTGACCTCTGTAGTCATGAAGTCTTCTGTGCCGATGTGAGGGTTTCGGGACGGAGGATGTCGCATGTGTACAGACCGTAAAGCCCTCTGAGGCAAATTTGTAATTTGCGATTTTGGGTTATACAAAATAAAATTAATTGAATCGAATTGAATTGAACAGCTTTTCCTGTCCCACACAAAACCCCTCACCGACCCCCTCCTGGACTCTGTACAGTTTGCCTACAGGTCCATAGACGATGCTGTCAACATGGCCCTCCTTCTCATCCTCTAGCATTTGGACTCTACGTCAAGTTTGCGGACTTCAGCTCTGCATTAAATCATCCGCCTCTGTGCTGCAGGACAAGCTCTCACCACTGCTAGTGCCCGACTCCACCTGCAAGTGGATCACAAACAAAAAGCAGCATGTGAGGCTGGGGGACACGTCTCTGCCTCTCAGTCCGTCAGCACCGGTTCACCCCAATCTCCGTTCTTTCCCCTCTGTTCATCTCCCCGTACACCAACAGCTGCACCTCCAGCCATCAAGATCCTGAGGTTTGCGGAAGACACCACCCTCATTGGACTGATCTCTGGTGGGGACGAGTCCGCCTACAGGTGGGAGTCTGGAATCTGGTGGGCCGGTGCAGGTCCTGGTGCTTCCTGAGGCAGCTGAAGAAAGTCAACCTGCCGAAGACAATGATGGTGCAGTTCTACTCGGCCATTGTACTCGGGCTCCTCCGCCACTGTCTGTTTCGCTGCAGCCACAGCAAAGGAGAAGCGCAGGCTGCAGCGTGTCCTCCGCTCTGCATAGAGGCTGATGGCCACAATAACGGTTCCTTCATGTTGGCAGTCGGGCTCATTATCAGAGTCAGGGTTTCCCGCTGACTGTCTCTTATCAAAACACTTTTGGACACTTTGAAAGAAAGTTTGCCTGTGCACTCTTTCAACTTTATTTTATTTTTATATCCTTTTATATATTCTATTGTTCTTCTTGTTCCATGTATGCACCACCCACGATAACAATTTTCTCAAATGTCATACCTGGCTAATAAATGTTTCTGATTCTGTATCATCCAACATTCTTCAAAGTACATGCTGTTTGTGAGATTCTCTAAATTCACTATTTCTTGAATTATTTTGTGTTGATTTCTCGCAGGAGTTCAGAGAAAAAGAAGTAACAAAAAAGAAGGGATTTCTTTTTGCACTGTTCCTGAAGCCATACTCACCAAACTAGTCAGAGCAAAAAGGAGGTGCTTTTTGTTGTTGTGCCCATTACAAGGTGAAACCTGTCATTGAGTAAACCTTGCTCTGTCCTTCCTTCCTGAGTCCACATAGCCATGAGGGCAGTAAAGTCCTCAGTACAGTGTGTACGTCATCTTTAACAAATATTTGTCTAATGCAATAAAACACTTCAGAATACCTAATAACATTCACAACATGTAGTTAATACTGAGCTCATATTCATGCCATTACTCTTTGGCAGATCATCTGAAGAGATATTTTATGTTATATTACTAACAATAGATTATAAGATTATAAATTGGTGTGTAATTGTGTGTAATTGAGATACGATGTGATAGGTTGGTATTGTGACCTTTTAGCAAAAGTACAAGGAGAGATTTTTAATAACACCACACATTTGCATCACGTGCAATTGTCTTCGGACCAGAGGTGTGAAATGTGTGTGGCAAAAGGAGGAAGCTCAAATACGGTGTTGCTGTACTGCGGGGTCCGGGAGGCTCGATCACATGGCTGTAGTGGCCGATTGGTTGTGTGGGCGCGTGCATGACAGAGTAGGAAGCCGTCTCTCAAGTCCTTCCGCGCCACCCTGTGTGCAAAGTTTTCACACTGCCAAAGCACCGGCTGTACCACAAAGGAGCGAAGCAGGCCTTTTCAGCTTGCTGAGAGGATCGCCATCTGTCAGAGTTTGCGGCAGATCTGGTGTTAATATTAGTAACCAGGATTTACACCCTTTAATTTGTGAATGAAAGCCTCTGGGCCACTCTGTCAGCTTCTGAGACCAGAATGTTGTATGAGGTGCGACGGTCGATCAATCTTAATTCCAAATCCTTTTTGGTCTCCCGATCAGGACGGTGTTAATATAATCTGCATGATGGCTGCATTGCATTGCTGAGATAACAGTGACGGCTGACAATAGTTTCAATATTTTCGGAGGAGGACTCCCTGAACAGAGCCACACCGCCAAAGATAATTCTGAATTTATTAACTGGATGCAATTTATCTCATAAAAATGTTCCCAAATCATTTTTATTGTTATGCGTGTTCTTGACTTAATGGACCTGACAGAACTACATGTGCAGGTGAGGGACAAAACCAGCTAAAGATTAACCGTCTCATTGCAATCTTTTAATGGCCCTCATGCGGCTGGAGCTGTGGAGGGAAAGGTCATGGGAGCGAGGCAGAGCAGAGGTCAGCAACCTTTTCTGTGGATCTGGAGCACGTTTAGTGACACGAGGCAGGTGTACTGCCATTTGCTGCTGTCTTTCTGCCATATTTTGATCAATTATTAAGCTAATGACGAAATGAGGAGTCGTTTGTATTACAAAATAAAGTGCTGTAGATTTATGAGAACCTCATTACAATCTCTATTTCAGTTACTTCACCCTACTTGTCACTGGAAACATGGTTTGTTTTGAGCCATTAATGATGTTTTTGGCAGCAGTCTCTAATGGAGGGCAGAACATGAAAACCTATCGGAGGCGGGTGATTTCCACGGTCTTTGTATTAGAATCTCAGAGTGACAATGTTGGAGGAGGAGGAAGAGGAGAGAGAGCAAGGGTAGAGACAGGCATCCGGCTTTTCCTGTGTCTTTTCTGACTGTTCTCATGTGCTAATGAAAGCGTTGAATAATTCATAGCCTGTGGGAGGTGAATAATGAATATGTGCAAGTGATTAAAGGATGCATGCTGATGAGCGAGGAAGAGGAAGGGCTTCCCCCGCAGAGCGATCTCTCACCTGCTTCAACAAATGCAGAGGAGCTAAAATAGCTTGTGTTTGCTCCAAAGCTCTCTGCATATTGGGAAGCTGTTTAAAGGTAGTGAAAAGGAGAATCTAATGTTTAAATGGTGATTAATACATCACTGCAGCCTCACGCAGGCCTGTTATTATTGTTAGGGCTGTTATTATTATTTATTTGAAATTGTGAATGTCTCTCAGCCGGTGAATCTGAGTTCATACACGTTTGGTTGCTTTTTCAGAACATCGGCCATTGGTTCTGGTTTTCAAAGTAATTCCTCCTGTTTACACATGCAACACCCACTGTTACACAATTCTAAATATACATTTTGCATGTATGTGAAGAAACAACACCTCCTCAAGGCAAGACAGAGGAGCATGATTCACTTTTACTTATTAAAGCTGTGTAGGCGCGATGTGCCGGGGTTATAAGTCAACGCTTTCATTGAAGCTGTGGCAAACCACCAGGGAGCAGAGGCTGGTGTGTGAAAACATTTTTTTATATGTGCAATAAAGATGGCAATAACCACTGTGGTACGGGTACATATACAGCACATATACATATATTTATTTGTTACAGGGTTACTGCTGCCTTTATACTCGTTTATTTTTTTATTTTTATTTCTATTTCAATTACTATGGCTTTTGCCTTCCCTTTATTTTATTGTTAATTCTTGTTTTTTTTATTATTATCATGATAGTGCTAATCTAATAAAAGAATATCTTATCTTCTCTTATGTGCCCTGATAACACTTTATTTTCTTGTATCTAAACGTGTGGCGCGGCTTGTGTCATGTCAAGACAAAGTTGTGTTGCACATCCTTTATGGAGCTTTATGTGCTTGTGTACGGCATTACTGATGGTTACTCTTTCTTTATAATACCAAGCAGCTGGGTGTCCAATCAGGACATCTGCAGGAATAATTACAACTGTAATCACACACAAACAAACACACACACACACACACACACACACACACACACACACACCTTATTTATGGGTAAAAAAAATTCAGAGTCACAAACATATCATGTGACGGTATCTGAAAGCTACACCCTCACCAAAGGACCCTGGATAGCTAAAATCAGCATCTCCTCTGATTCACCAGCCGTAAAGAAGATATTGAATGGTTAATATCTAAAATCTATTTTTTAAGAAGAGCTAAGCTGCACGCCTAAAATATTTCACAGAAATAATTCCGAATTTACTGTATTTTTTCATTGCCATTTTGATTTAAAAGTGTTTTATCAGTGAGCCATCAATGAACCGTTTTTGATTACTCGTTTGATCGCTTTGCACAGCTCCTGCAGCTTAATGATTGTCACGCCTAGTCCTTCTACCCGTGAGTTTTACCTGATGGGTGGATGTGTGTGTTTCACCTCCCTTTTCATGTCAGGTATCAGCTTAGATACCGTCTCCTCCCCGCCTCCCGTCAATCACGTTGTGTGACAGTAACATTGCTGCCTTTGGTTGTTACTCTTTCTTGTCTAACCTGTCCACCTCGCTGAGAGGCTCTCTGTGGACAGTCTGTACCAATGTCCTTGTTTGCCACGGCTGGAAACACGTATCATTGTCAGTGGTTCCACGATGAGCGTCCACTGTTGGCCGGGTGGTTGGTCATTCGTGGCAAATTGAGTAAAAGTCAGCTGTGCGCATTGTGACACGCCTCCCGAGCTGGCCTCAGCGTCGCCCTGGGAGACAGAGCGGACACACCTTCGCCTCATCAGCACAGGCTGACGAGCCACACCTGCGCAAGAGTGGAGACCGGCTACATAACCTGCGGGGCCAGAGAAGAAGGGGAGGAAGGTATCGCGTATGGCCTGTATAACCCGACCTCTGCTTCACCTCTCTGGACGAGCGACAATAGCTCTTAAGCTATTCATATTCTTTCCTTATATTTATTCCATCCAAAACATTTTGATTTATCTGCATAGCTCATCACATCCACCCTCTTTATTCTTATCCTGTGCACCACCCATCTTTCAGGCGTGGTAATGTATACTGTTTATTCCATAAAATATAGTCTTCACTTGATTTTCTTTTACCCTGAAAAAGTTAAAACTAGTGATGGCAAGATGAAGCCTCGTGAAGCCTCGCAACACTTCAGCCAATTGGTTCGAGTAAAGGTTAATTTCTTGATGCTTAATGTGCTCACTATACCACCTACTGGCCAAGTGTATAATTACAGGCAGCTGTAAGTGAACCACATTGTGTCTGTTATGGCTGTTGGGAATGACTGAATTACAAAAATGTATGATCAAATAAATTCTGTACATAAATGATCACATGTGCATAATAAAATATTTTTTGAATGTATTCTGTGTGTCATTTTTTTCAAAAAAAAAATTTCCTCCCCCAATGAAGCAAGCCTCGATACGCGCTTTGCGGAAACGCCCCCTCCATTACTCGACACACGCTCCGAAGCGTCGGCACATCCCGTAACATCACTAGTTAAAACCCAACCAAAAATGTTGGTTAATAAATACAGGTCAAGGGCGCTTAAACTCTTAAACTCTTCCTGTTAGGTAAATTTTAAGGGTTAAAATTATGCAATTTTTGCAGTGTTAATCTGAATACAGCCGTTAATCCGCAAATTGCCCCCGTCTTCCTCAGTAAAAAGTTGGATGCTGATGAATTACATATACGCCACCAACTACGAACTTTATGAAATTCATACACCTCTACAATAACCAGAAACGGACTAGTTATCGTCGTTAAAGACCCAATTAGCTAACAGAACTAGTTTATTTCTCCAGTTTGCTCCCGCTAATGTGAAGTTCTAAATTCACGTTTTTGTAGTCTGTTATCACTCGTTACAATTCAAAACATCCCTTTTGAAATCTGAAATATCAACTTCTTGCCCGATTTGAGTGAAAATCTTCCCCGGTTGGATCGTGTTGAAGTCAATCAGTCGGACCCCTCGCTCTGAGTCTGATGACGTTTGGTTTCAGAATCACTTTTTTCTTTGTCGATCCTGAAGAGGTCTCCTTTCCGGAAGTCCATAGAGTCTGACACCAAATTGTTATGGAACATTTTGCACAGAAAATGAGTAAATAAGAAAAAGGCTGTGAGTCAAATATGTCTTTCTCCGTTAAATTCCTTGCAAGGGAAAAAGGGTGCTCAGTAGACCGCCAAGAGCCTTCCTCCTCTCACGCAGGCAGTTCTTATACCAACTTTTTGTGTCTCTACAGGCAAGAGACTGGCATCTTATCAGCATGAGACACTGCAGTTCATGAGACACTGCAATTCTTTTTCATGGCCACACCATCCCAGCACTTGCAGTTTATAACCTTGGTCATACAGGTTATAAACTGTACATACTTGGTCAAACATACAGCTACACAGTTGAGTCAACTCAGTTCAAACCAACGCGCTGCTGTGTCAACCGATGGATGTCAGGTTGATGAATTTTGACTCACTTGCACTAAAATAACCCAACTCCACTATAAATAACCCATAATGGGTAGAACATTTCATAACTCAGCATTTGGGTAAATAAAACAACCGAGCAGGTTTTAGTGTGCATGAATAGACCCTTTTACAGCCAACGTGATCAAGTAGCTGCGCGCGCATTTTGGCAACAGAAGTGGTGTTCCCCACACGAGCTCTTACGTGTTAGCAACTCACTCCGAAAGCTTATGAAAACCATCAAAGCATCAAAATGTCTGGTTGTTGCGTTTACGGTTGCACTAATCGCTATTCCTGGCGATTAAACGTGTTGATTGGAGCGAGGACATAATAAAAAATGCTTGCGTCTGCAGCGCCCACTTTATATCAATAGCTGATCAATAATGTTTTGACCAGGGCTTGAAAGTAACATTTGCTTTCAGACAAATTTCGTCTCGGACTATGCAGTAAGTAAACATCTACGTGTGTATACATACGAACGTATGTTAGCTTACGTCATCATGCAAGCTAACATACTTCAGTTAGCTGAATGTATCAGCTAACTGAATGATACTGGCTGCTGACATTTTGAACACTGTTGGCACTGTGCATTTCGTGAAAATTGTAGTTTCAAACGCTGGTTATGAGAACATTACCGCAGAATATGTAAAGGAAATGCGGTCCACATGACCGCAGTCATAGTTCGCTCGTCAATTGATTATAACCCAAGCCTCGTACATCGTTGTCTTGTGTCCTTGTCTTTGACTAGGAAGAATTTCTGATTTCAACACACAAAACTCTGAGTCTATGTCATGGTATTTGACGTTCTGTACATGACCACAGACAACGTATTCATAAGCGTCCAGTGATTTATATGCTCGTAATTTCACTCGGGTGTACACGCTTGGTTTCTATATCTGACCACTGTGTATTTGACCATCTGCTAACGTCTTCTATCCACTCCACTATAGTACACAGATCTGGTAGCCGGATAACATTTGATAAAGTCAACTTTTTGAAATAACTTTCTCTCTGTGTTGCTTAATCCGCTCGCGTAGCTTGACATACTGCTGATTCTCGCCATACTTCCGTTGCCTATATGCGCGCGCATCCGCTGCTACGTCATCATTGTGTACAAACAGTAAAAGGGTCTATGCTGTCAGCGACTTTTTGATCTGTCTCCAATGGGCTATATGTGACTTTTTGGATCTGGAAGCATCCAAACGGAAGTCTGCGGCATATAGGGAATTGGTCTTGTTTGCAGTAGCCCTGCTTTTTCTCCATTAAACAATACCACTGAAATGTTTTTTTTGACAATGTAAGTGAACTTAATTTTTTGCTTATAATTTAGCCAGTATTAACTTGTATGTTGCAATATGGTTGACGCTGTCTGTTAAATCCTAATGTAGCACTGCACCAACTTTAAACCACTTGCTTTTCAGCAGGACACACATTTTGTGCACCTGTACTTTTGAAGTGTGTATTTAATGTTTTGTTTAATGTCATTTTGTGTGTAAGATTTATTGTATCATATTTTTTGGGTTTAAGTGTATTTTCATAGTAATACTATTGAACACTTTCTAAAAGAAGGTCCTGAAGTACTAGTGTGAAACACTTCATAAATAGACTCAAATGTAACTTAAAATACACTCAAACTTATTGATATTTAAATGTGTACTTTTAAAATGTGCTTTCAGTGTATGTTACAATGACAATTCTGAGCATACAATTTAAAATATATACAAGATATGTGTATTTTTTTTCAAATAAGTACACTTTAGAAAGTACACATAACTTTCACTTAAAGTATATTTTAGTATAATATATTTCTATAAAGTGTAATATAGTATCATTATTTTAAAGTGTGTTAAAAGTGTTAGTGTGAAAGCGTGATGCTAGTATACTTTTCATATATTTACAAAAAGTACAATTTGTGTAAGTACATTTTCAGCATACTATCTGAAATATAAACATACTTGAAATATAATAAAGTAAAAAAAGTTTCCGCTTGGGTTGTCACTCAATTTTTCTTCGGATCCATGATAGAAAGAGAAAAGGAGGCACATTAATTGCGCATTTAAATGCTTGCGCTTTCTGCGGGATGGCCGGTTGTGTCCTCCAGAGTGGATCAGTGTCAAGGGGTCTTCAGCTGAACAAATATATCAATGTTGCCTCTCTCCTTGCTTTCGCTCATCTGGGGGACCATCACACACACACACACACACACACACACACACACTTGTTTGCTTGAAAGAAGCGCATGCCACACACTTGAGGCCTTAGTGTTGAGGATCTGACATGACAGTTGGTGTTGACTGTGAACGCTTCTCTTAAGTAAGTGCAGACATATGTTGCCACATTTAGATGCTACGGAGGACCTCCTGATAGTAATGTTTACATTAAAGCGCCTTCAAGGTGAGTTACATGTTCATTTTCCTGAACAATTGCATTCTGCATGTTGATATTAATCCATAATAATAAAAGTAATCAGTTATATCAATCCCTTGTCCATCATCTTATCTGGGGCCGGGTTGCAGGGGCAGCAGGCTCAGCGGGCCGTCCTTCCATAAAGCGAGAGCTTTGTTGCACCTGTCATGTACTGCTTCCTTTCACCGCGACTCCGGAACTAGACCCAGACAGACTACTAATTCCCTGACTTGGTAAGGTACGTCCGAACTGGAGAATACCACTTGCGGTTTTGCGGGACAGAATCACAGCCTTGCACTTAACGGTACTTACTATCATATCGACTGCTTCACGTGCAGCTGCAAACGGCCTCGGGGGGGCAAGACAGAAAAATAATCGCTTCACACTTAAAGAGCAAAGACACAATTCAGAGGTTCCCAAACCAGACACTCTCTGGGCCCCAGTTGCTCCTTGTGCTCTCATTTTTGGCATCACAAGGACTCGATGGCTCATGACAACAACCCTGGTACCCTCTTACACCGAAACAGTTATATCTGCTTGAGCATTTTTTATTACAGTACAGATGGGTCGCCATAGTTTGACATTTCTGGGAATAAATCCAGAGGGGGTCTCGCCCAACTCCAGGAAGTCACATTGACCAGCCGCTGTTCACAAAGAATTTGTTACAGTGCAACTCCCCCACTCCCTGTTTGTCTTGACTCAGCGGCCCCGCTGCTTCCGGGGGTACTGAGAATGGTTGTGGACTACAACGTGACCCAGTCCTGCTTCTCATTGTCCCGGGTGGACAAGGTGTCTCTACCTTTTCCTCTTGTGGTGTTAGTCACACAAACTGTTTCCTGTGCCTTTCGAGGAGGCAGCCCTGATGGAATGTAGCGCACCATGGAGCCATGGATCCTCTACTGTGTTCGTCATCGGAAAATCGCACGGAAGTAACAAGGAATTACCATTATACTTAATTCTAGCGACCAAACCACCAAATATAGCTGTGGCTATGGATTTCCTCTCCTGTTATCCCAATTGAATTAACGCTGCCTAACTGTAACTAAGCAACATTAAAATAGTGCTTTTAAAAAATAATTCTTCTTTGCTTAGTCAGTACCTAGAAATTAATCTGTTCCATTAGGAAAATTACATTTGCCAAAGTCATAAAACACTACAAAATGTACGGTTTATCAAGTTAAGATTACCAAAACTAGTTAGTAATGTATTATCACAGTTAAACGGTGTGTTGCTGGCAAACTGTCATTTTCAATGAAAGGTCTTGACTTGATGAAGGTTGAAAGTGGACATACATCACAGTCACAGGTGTAAAAACAACATATCAAACCTTGACACAGATACAGTACAAACATTTGATTGGGCCAGCTTGACCTTCTCTGCTCCAGGCTGATAAACCTCAATCGACAATGACTTTATCTGATAAGATAAGATAAGAAAGATAAGAAAAACGTTATTGTCTGTCGCACGTGACAGAAATTTGTCTTTGACACCAGGGCAGGCTCAGATACAATAAAAACAATTAGACAAAAACATTTAGACAAAAACAATTTAGACAATTAGACAACCTACTCTAAAAGCAAGCATGTGCAAATGCAGAAAAACAAACAAACAGATTTTTCATAAATGTTTATTCAGTGCAGCAATGGCCGTGGGAATAAAAGATTTTTTGTATGTGTTTTTTCTTGCGAGTGGGACTCTGTAGCGTCGACCTGATGGCAATAACTGAAATGATTGATTAAGTGGGTGTGTGGGATCCTGTGTGATTGTAGTGGCTTTCCTACACTGGAAAGCCAACACTGGCTTTCCAACACTGACCGTGTGTGAAGTTCTGTTAGGGGGATTTGAGGGGGTTTAACGGTAAGAGCCTTGTACCAACCTGAAATAATTAAAGTCAATATGGATTCAATAAGTGACTGATAGACCCTGGTTAAAATGTTCTTGCTCACACTAAAATCTCTGAGTTTCCTCAGCAGGTGTAATTCAATTCATTTTCAATTCATTTTATTTTGTATAGCCCAAAAACGCAAATTACAAATGTGCCTCGGAGGGCTTTAGAGTCTGTACACATGTAACATTCTCCGTCCAAAGACCCTCACATCGGCACAGGAAAAACTCCCCAAAAAATGAAAAAACCCTTCCAGGGAAAAAAGGGAAGAAACCTTAGGGAGAACGTCAGAGGAGGGAACCCTCTCCCGGGATGGACAGACTGCAATGGATGTCATGTGTACAGAATGACTCATACAGATGTAGAATACATTCAATTTATATAACAGAAATTATTCAAAGAATTCCAAGTTGAAGGCCAGGCATATGACAGGACCACTGCAGGGGCCACCACCATCAGATAGAACCACCATCCACAGAAGACTGTGGGGTGGGAAAGCAAAGAGCGCTGCTGTGCTTTCTTGTAGACAGTGTCTGCATGCTGTGAGAAGGACATAGATCTGTCAATATCTGTCCCTTAGTATTTAAAAACATTAACTTGTTCAACTGGCTTACCGTTGATGCTAAGGGGTTCAAACATGTCCTGTGTATTTTTGGTTTCCCTGCTCTGACAGCACAGCTCCTCCTAGAAACGTGCTTGTCTTCGCTGATCTTTACCTAAAGGTCATGGAAGGAACTGTAAGCATTCCTTAGCAACAAACTAGGTCCCTCTGGGTAAAGAGACAGACCAACATTCTCTCACCTGCTCTCCGTGTGGGCCATGTCGACTTACACAAAGATGCATTATCTGGTTAGGGCCGATACAGAGCCTCAGGCTCAAAGTCTTGGGAGGGTCATGACTGAATGTGCAGTGGCAGCATTGGGAAAAAGACAGTAATGATGAGTAAAGGCCTTGTGCAAGGACCGCCCAATATATAAACCAGGGTGAAACATCTGAAACTGCCTGAAGGTTTTAAGCTGTGAGTACACTAGTCATGTCCAATGTCTAATCTGGTCTGGCCCTGCTTTCACTATGATGAAAAAAAAGGCCATTCCACGCTGCATGTTGGGTGTCAGCGTCCCGTGTATGCAATGACCAAATAGGAAGAATAAGAAATAGGGCAGATGATTGTTTGCCTTATGTCCAGTCCTCTAACTGATCATCCCAACCCAACTGAATACAAACATCATTGTTCTTCTTCTTGTTTCTCCTACTTAGCTGGACGTGTCGTGATGTCACTGTATCCCACCCTGCGCCCCTATGGGGACTTATCACCTATGTCGTCCTGTGTTGTCTCGGCTAGTGTCCCGGTGCCCCCACACACAAGTTAAGGTTGAGAGTTCAGCCCATGTCTGCAGCCCATACGTCTATGTGAATATGGAAATCTCCCATTGGTCTCAAACCCTGTGGATGTGTTATTTACAATAATGGACAGATCACATCAATAGTAAATTATAAAGATATTTCTTGCAGTTGCATGAGATTCTTGTGAAACAAGCTCTTATGTCCTACAGGACCAGCATCACAAGGTGTATGGTTCGTAACATATCGCTTAGTTAAAGGTTAATATGATTATTAATGCTTTGGAAACCTTTTCTCCTCTGGCATTTTTTCCACTGTGTCCATCATTCATTTACAGCGGCTGCTTTAACAGCTTATTAGAAAGGCCATGGCTCCTGTTTGATGATCTACTGATCTGTATGAATGCAGGGTTGATGACTTATTAGAAAGTCATTAAGTCATTCATGAAAGGTCATTTCTCACTTAATATGCCCCGCCCACAGTTATAAATGTGACTATTTAATTAATACATGGTTCTTCCACCACAGGAATTCATCGCTGTAAAAGGTGTTTAGAGACCAGCATGTCATTTGGAAGGGTCTTTGTGCATAGTTGAGTACAGCACTATATCGAGACTAAAAGTTATGCTAAAGGAGGAAATCAACTAACCAAACCTCAAGAGTTACATCGTTTTCAAGCCTTTAAAGTATTCCTTATTAGAAAGTGACCCAGACCAGCTTTATCTTTCATAAGCTGAATTCTGTTTTCATCGATCTCATACAGATATGAAGTGGGAGAAAACTAAACGTTGATGTGAGTCAGACACAAATAATGTCCTCCACAGTGGCGCCCCTGTTTTTATAAATAATCAACATCAGATTTTTTTCAACTAGTGATATCCCATCCCATTCAGGACAATAATTCACTGCAGGATGTGTAATGATAAATATTAATAATTTAGGACCCTGATGTTTTGAGAGCCACTGATTCAGGACCAGATAAAACCCAAACATGCTTCAACAAATGCCAACAGGACTGTGGGAAAATATTAGACGACCGATTTAGGAAAAATTAGGATGTTAAGTGGTTTTCGCTGGCTGCGAATTTAATCTGTCCACAAAACGATCATGTTTAATGACAGTAGTTAATTGTTGAAATATGTAAAATCAGAAGCATTTGCAGATTTGCTTTTACATGAAATTACGAGAAGTCAATCGGGTGTAGGAGCATTTAACCAATGCAATGTTTAATAATTGATTATACCAATTTTATAACTTGTATTATTCAATTAATAGTTGCTACAAAAGTTCATTCTCCAATATATGTTGCAGTTTGACTTTCTAATAAATGATTGAATGATTGAGTTTTCTCGTCCCTGCTGGAGACTTCTTATTGGGTTTGTGTGATCTGAAAAAAAGATCGGCTGCTGACAAAAATTGTCATCCGTCTTCTGTCCTCACAGAATGAGGACACTCGCTTGCAGCTGCAGGCAAACAAACAGTTGCGGCTGGGGGCGTCGGCGGCCCACAGACTCCTTTGAAAAGTTCTCTGCTTCTCATTGCAAAACAGCACAAAGTCAGCAGAAGCCAGAAAAAGAGAAACCCCTTGTACCTTTGGAAGCAGCAGGAAAAAAAGGCTTACTGAACCTAAAGCAGACATCTGCGAGGCATGCAGTGTCCCAAACTGCAGAGCCAGCTGGAAGACAGTAAGCAGAGAGCGAGGGATGGATGTGTGCTGATAAAGTAATGAAATATGCTAATCTCCTCTTTCAGGCTCATGCAATCCACCAAAACATCTGTTGAAATGTTTACCTCTCTGTTTGTACACACGGTAGTCCAACCTCATGGGTTTCATGTGTGGATGTGTATGCTGTGGATGTGTTAGTGTGTGTGTGTGTGTGCGTTTATGTGCAATGATTAACTTGGCCACAGAAACACCCGGCGATGCACTGCCTTTGAAACCCGAGTGCTCGCCTCATTCAGCATTAAACTGAAGAAGCTGAAAATGAGCTGCGCCTCGGCCCTGCAGCAAAGAGCTCAACCTCATTCAGCTGGGAAACCAACGCCTGATAAGGAAGTCGTCTTTTGTTTTAATGGCTGACCGAGGCCCTAATGACGACCTGCTGAAAGCCAACTAACGGGATGAAAAAGAGAGGGAAGTTTTTGATATTTCCTCTTTCCTTCCTCTGTTGTGGAGGCCTTGGAGGTGAGGGTTCACTCAGCCTTTCCAGGGAATGGTTTTTGGCAGCCACGAGGTCACCACCTGTCCCCTGGGAAAGGTGGTGAGGTGGTAACACTATACGGAAGACATTTCACGGGTATCAGAGCGTTTTTGCCACAGAGACGACAAGTGACAAAAGTTGACCCTCAGCAGGCTTTTTGTTACAAAGGCTGCGCCGCTTCAAAATATCTGAGTCACTGTGGAAGGGGCAGAGACAGAAAGCAAACTTATCAGTATTCAAAGCACTCAAACCCTAAACATCCGAATGTTCCCTTAAATTACATTTTTCTGTTTGTATTTTTCAACAATAGCCATTCAGTTTATTCACATACAGTAATTACTCTGTATACACACGTTGCCGTTGTTAGTGGCGGGACAAGCCACTCTGGTGCTGGACTCAAGTGACCTCCAAATCATGAGGGACTCACAGAAAATGATGCAGCATGCTGCGGCTGCTCTTTCACATGAAAAGCCTATAAGTGGTGGAAATGTAAAGGGCCTGAGAGGCAGTATAGAACCTCAAGTACAAAGAGAGCAGTGGAAACCAGGTCCTGAGAGCAGGCAAGTTCTTATTTAATGGACAGCAGAATGTCCTACACGGGTGATCAGTCAGGGCAGGCAAACAAATCCCACTGGGAGTAGGCTGTAATCACAAATCCCGATAAGAAAGGCATTGGTCCGGAATACAGAAAAAAACAACATCTTGAAACAGAGGACTCCTTGGGTAGAACACCAGGGGAGATTGGATATTGGAGATTGGATACCGGTAAGATGAATGGATAGTCTGGATAAACCCAGCCTGCAGCTAACCAGGTGCTGCAGGAGAATGGATTGTCTTTTATTGTGAAGCAGTCAAGTCGTTTTCTGCATTTCTTTTTGTCTGCAGATCAGTTTTAAATACTGCAGTTACTAAAGTAATTAATACATGACACTTCCTTAATTTGTCAAATAAAAATAAATTGTGCTTGCAACATCAAGAACAAAAAAGGGGGGATGTTTTCACCTAATTTAAACAAATTTGCCAATAACCTAGCATTGATATAGCCTATTTGCTGGTTGAGCAAATCAAGAAGACAGATCAAGGACAGATCTATCCTTGATCTGTCTTGTTTCGTCAATCTCAACTCCTTAATAACTATTTTGCACTGTATTGTTCTGTCTCACTATGTCCACCATCTGGACCATCTGGGGAACTCAAACCGCTAACACCACTATACATCTGCCCAGTCCAAAGTTAGAGACTAAAGTTACCTGGTAAAGAAAGTCTGAGACCAAAACAGTCTTTCTCAAGCATTATTGAAGAGCAGAGCTTAAGCAAATGAGACTTCAAATAATTGCATGTGTGAATTGCCTCAATAAGCCATGTTAAAGTCTGTCCCATGGGAATGTGATTCCACCCTAACAACTAAACCCTCACAACAACTAAAAGTAATTAAAATGGGTCTGAACATGAAAGTCATGGTTGAAAACCCAAAGCTAAGCGTATTGAGCCCAACTGACCAGAGCTCTGCTCTTCAGTCAAGGACATTTCCGTCTCCTCTTCTCTTGTCTCTCTCATCTTCTCATCCGGCAGTGTGCTGGCTGTCTCCTTCCTTCAAAAATATAAATATTAATTCTTGAAAAAGATAAACATTGTTTGATTGTACATCAAACATTTGTTTTGCTTTGCGCCAAAGCATTGATCTTTTTAGCTTTTTTTCTCTCCAGAAAATGGCTTTATTTACCTCGGAGGAGCAGTGGAGGTGTGAGGGAGGAAGCAGGAGGGAAGGAGGCGAGGTGCCAGGTGTGGATGCTGGGTGGATAGGTGGCTGCGAGGGAGGTTGCACCATCAGACTTCAGCCTCTCACTGTCATTGTGAATTGTCGGGCAACTTGAAATGAAATTTAATAAATAAATGAAAGTGCCGGCTGCTTCCTCACAGCGTCTGGGGAAACAGGACATGCTGCAAGCCAGAACAAAAATATTGGCACCAGTAAAAGGGTGAATGATTGTATCTACAGTCCTATGATCGTAAAAGCCATTTCCATTTGGTACATAATAGAATGTGCATCATTACATCCGTGGGTGGATTTGGGAATTTGAAGTGACACCTATACAGTGTACATAGTGGTGAAAGTAAAGCATGGTAGACTTTATGTTACAAAACACTTTAATTTAAGACTTAATAACTGGCTTCTCTTACAAAGTCTGTGACAAGTCCCAGTGTCCTTTAGAGGAGCAGACAGAAACTCTACAGTCATTTGAGGCTCAGCCAGAGTCCAGTTCTTGCGGAGAGGTCAACCTGCTTTCTCCAGCAAAAGTTCATAACAACACAAATGGCTATTTGATTCAAGGAAACAAGGATCCACATGACTGAGCGCCAGTAAAATAAACAGGGCAGAATATATTACAAATGTGTTTGGATGGACACAAAAAAAGGGAATAATGGTGAAACAGACTGAATGTGAATGAAAAGGCTGTCAGGGACAAAGGGAGTCAGTAAGCATCACCTACACCACAGCGACGGCCATGCGGGGAGCAAAAAGCAGCACACATTGAGGGATTATCATGGTCGCATTCATGCGAGTATGTCAGAAAAAACTGGACTGAACTCTGGAATTGCAGCCCCACACTAAAACTGCCAAGATTTCAGTTTTCCTGACACATGACAAGAACTGTCATGCGGTTATTCTTTAACGTGATAGTCAGTACATAAACAGGCCTCTTATTCAGCTTTACCATAAAATCTGGTTAAACTGAGAATGTCGGGTCAACATAACGCTTCACATCAACCGTCTTGTTTTCACAAGACCCCTCACCCACTGCACTGGCCAACACACCACCAGAACAATGCAGCCAAATAGCATTGTTGTCAGAAATAGAATGACTAAACCTTGACGGCCACGGGCTCTTTGTGAGCGCGGGTACTTACGGTAGCTTTGTGTCTGTGAGAGGGGAACTGTCTTTCCCCCCAGCCAGAGCGTTCTTCCTGTTGCTCCGCTCCCCCCCGGTCCAAGTCTGCACTCAGGTCAGCGTTGACTGTCACTTTCACAACGAAAGTGCAACGATAACAGTTTCCTCACAGTTTACATTGCATACAAAGAAACAAAAAAAATATGCGCAATGTCGTAAAGGGATGCTATTCAAGTTAACCATGTTTTACCATCGGGGCAAATTTGCTTGAGGTAAATTTGTATCATATCTTTGCTGTGGCTCTCGGACATATCAGGTATTACAGTTTTTCCTTTCTATCGTGTGATACCGTCCTATCAATGTGTGCACATATACTGCTATGATTAAACCAGACTAGTCACACTGTCACGTCGCTATTGTTACTCTGAGAGATGAAATATGTCAGTAGAGAATGGAATTTCCAGTTGTCTAAATCATCAAATTTAAGAACATTTTATGCTTGATATTTAAGAATTTCTATATGTAAGTTTAATTTTTCAAAATTTAGTGGGCTGCAGGTCTTGCCCTTTCTCCATCACACGCGCATTACTACATTACTTTTACTAGATTATATAGGTCAATAAATTGATCAACACAGTTGGTCGCACTCGTTTCTGCTCAGTTTCTGTTCTCACACTTGTGGCTCTGCCAGACAGCTAAAGTCTCCGCCTTTGGGTCGTTTACAGCTTCTTTGTGGCCTTCACAATAGTTGTGCATAGCAAAATAAGCATGGAAGAGAAAAGGGAAGTACTCTGTTTTTGTTTATTGGTTTCTCAAGTGGGAAACGGCGGTATCTACTTCAGAGTCTTTGGTTTTCCTGTCTATGCTACGTCTCTTCAGACTACCTGACCTACACGCCGTCTGCAGCGTTTTCAAATCCCTCTGTTGTGCAGAAGGGTGGACGCTAGACATAAATGTCCAAGAGTTTTGACCAGTTAATGTTTCCCCTGCTGTTTTGTTTCAATTTTCCATGAATGAAAGCCGTTGTAAAAGGACAAAGCTAGTCATAGCCTGCCTCTATTGAGTTCAATTCAGGAGGAAATTATGTTTGGCACTTTTTGATTGTTTCGTCCATCAAGGCAGGTGAGCTTCTGCCATATCACCTGGCGAGCAGTCACCATCCATCGCCAGCTTACGTTATATCATGACCGCCACAGCCGGCAGACACCTACGTGAGCTACATCACTGCAGCACAATAACTACATTAGCAGGTGTATCAATCGGATTTGAGTGTGGTTTATTCGGTCAACAGATATTTCAGCGGGTAGAAGACACGCACACTTGATAGCATCGATCAACGCACTGCATGTGATGCAGGAAATAGGCCCCCACAGGCAGTAAAGGTGACACTGTTTGTTCTTCTCTCCACCACATGGACAAAGATCGACCCAGTGACCTTTAACTGCAGCTGGGTATCTGACGGCCGTCAGTGTGTGTTTCAGAGCGGGTCACATGGGAGAATGGCACCCTTTGTCCCAGAGACCCCAGGGACACGGGGCATTTGAGGGGACATATAGCAGTTGGTGAGGCTGTCCTGGATGCCTGACCAAGGTACCCCTGCCAGATATTAAGGAGCCACCCTTTGATCACCGAACCCTACCGATGCTTCACTGAAGCAGGAATGAATGAATGAGCCTGAGCAGTGGAATGAACGTGGAGCTTTCATTCAACCGTTTGACTGTAGTCCCTGTCCATCTGAACGCATGTCCGGCTCTCCGTCTAAGCCTGTCCGTCACAATAAACCTTTTGATACCTTAAGCGGGATGGGGTGAGGTCAAAAAAAGGAGGAGGGGGGGTCATAAAGTTACCCTAAATGGGAAAAAAGCACCTGCAGTCCCACAGCCGGTTAGAAAAGTAAAGGTGTGTGTAGTCTTTTTCATTTTAAGATTTTAACATGTTTGTGTTACAACTTTGGTAGCTCTCATAGTCAGCTGTTTATGAAACAACGACCTCCTACTACATGTGAGTGTGCATGCATGTGTGTGTAAACGCTGGCCAAAAACCGCCCTCGTACTATCAAGGACGAGTCAATTAAAATCGGATTAGGTGTTTGCAACCATGAGCGCCTTCAGACTCAGAATGAAGGGCAATCGGACAGGAAAGTCAGAAGCATTTTCTTCTTTTGTCAGTTTTTTACAGTCCAAAGATGGTGGGGCCACATCCAGTTTTGATCACTCAAATCATTTGAACTGTGCTTGTGTTCATTAGAAAGGTATGGAAGCAGTTTATTCACTTGATCAGTCGGAAAACATTCACAATGACACTTTCAAGTATTACAGCATAAGACAACTTGATTAAGTAATATGTATACAAACTTCTGCAATACATAAATAACAATAACTATACGTCTCCTGCCAATATACACATTCAGTACACAAATGACTACACAATGACGGATCATAGAAATATAACTCACCACCTAACCATATGAAACCATGGAGAATATACATGATACATCGTTGTTGAATCATCACAGCGAATGCTTCTGGCAAATTGCACAGATCTCTTAGAATACATAACAAAGTCCTGAATAAATGAGTGAGAACTCAGCGGGGTGTAATTCACAGTCGATAACGTTCAGTGCATCTGAAACCATGTAATACAAACCATCAACACAGTCGCATGTTCTCAAGACAAGCTCACTGTACTTCACAGGTCCAAAATGGGAAATGGAGTGGCCCTGTCGTGTCTGTATGAATTTGGCTAGCATGTCTTATGTGTGTGCAGCGCCACTCCAGCGGCCACGCACACTTGTACACACTCGTTGGGAACACCGGGAACATCAGGACATACAGATTTGTGCGAGTATCTAAGATGCATAAAAAATAACAGCGTGGGAGGAAACCAGACTGTCCCTCTCTCCATAGCTTTACCATCTTTGCTGCTTCATCTATGTGTCAGACCTCACACCCCTCGCCTGCCCCGCCTCCTCAAACCAGCGGCCGTGCTGAGTGGCTGCGTGGCGTTCACCTGAGGGTCGTGCTGTGTGCTCCTGGACCTTGTAAGAAGAGTCAAATTGCTGACTCCTGTGATGACTGGCTTTGAAATGCAGCGTGTTTTTTTTCTCTCTGTTCTGCTATTAATAGCTTGGGGCCGTTCACGTGCCCTGCTGAGTGCAGCATTTCACGTCACCCAGGTCATGTGGCCGATCTTGTTTCTCAGAGCGCAAAAAAAAAAAAAAAGGCAACTCACGCTGGCATGCAGTAGAGACTAAATTTACCTGACATTGGCCAAGGAGGATGAGGTCTAACGTGTGTGAGAGCGGGCTGGTTTGTACGGGAGGATATTGTGAGGGAAATTGAGGGCATGACCGCGGGATCTAATGGTGTGAATTCAGTTGCTGCTTTGAGTCCTTGATGATTTGCTTTATGGCACATTCATGACGCTGAAATAAGACCAACTGCCTCACTACGCACGCACAGATGCTGACCAAACCCACACGGCACAGTTCGTAAGGCGCTGCTCGAACGCTCTGGTCATACGTGCTGTAAGGGAGGAGCACCAGGAGAGGCGCGCCTGCACTACGACGGGGTCCATCGTCTTAGCGACCATGCGATGTGATGTTACAGATGAGATTAAGCTGAGAACAGCTGGTGTTCATGCTTGTCGCAGTGCAGCACGGGAAGCCTCTTCTCTAGTTGACTTGGGACAGTCCCAAGGCCGTGGCGACGGCGGCCATGAGGAGGGCGCAACTCGCCAGCATCACTGGGCCTCCCGACCGAAACACCTGCCGACCGTTCAGGGGCTGCAGCGGCCGGAAGGTCTCCACCATCGGCTTCCCGTCATGGAACTGGAGCTCAGAGAACGCCCGCAGCTGGAGGAACACAAGACAAACACAAATGTTACGCACCAGAATGTCGGAAGCGATCGCGGAGGTGTGTAATCTGACCGATGATCAGGAGATTTTTACTGAATTTGTACATTTGCTCATACCATACATTATTGAATACTTCTACTTTTTTACTTTTTCATTTTCAGCTAGTTTTGCTCCTCTATCCGACAGCTTAATTACAAGCTACTTTACTGATAAAGTCTTATTGAAATACCGTACATTTTTAACCTTTTAACATTTTAACCAGCAGTCTTACAAAAGGACAGTGTTTGGATGGGCCCCCTTGTCAAAGTTCTGATCAAACTCAGTTCAAATTCCAACATGTGTCCCCTTTAAATACCTGATGGAAGCAGATAGAGGTAAAAACGCTCACTATGTCTAAGAAAAACATAACTAAGATTAGAGAACAGTACAAAACAGAGACAAACAGTCTTGTTTTCTTTTTTTCTTTGAACTTATTAAAACTAGTATGGGATCCAGATACATTCTGCACGATTCAAAGAAACTTCAAATGGCTGTAGATTTAACAGAAAAAAATCCCTTCGCATTCCTTGACTTCTCATTCAATAATCCTAACCTGTTCCACGCTCAGAGGGATGGGATTCTTAAACAAAGTCCAAATCACAGCCTCGGTGCACCCTGGGGTGGTCAGAGAGCCCTTGTAGCGGTAATATGTGGTCAGATTCTTCTCAGGTGGGATCAGTTGGGCCAGGGAGATAGAATTTAAAGAAGTATTTCCATCTGAAAAGAGACGCCACAGACGGAACATCAGCAGGATGGCTCTGCAGCAATGTCTTACGTCGGTTATTTTTATTACGTACTT
Organism: Apeltes quadracus; assembly: GCA_021346845.1. Lineage (NCBI taxonomy): Eukaryota > Metazoa > Chordata > Actinopteri > Perciformes > Gasterosteidae > Apeltes > Apeltes quadracus. The sequence goes on along the minus strand of CM037916.1, from coordinate 4,437,423 downwards.
GCAGCTTTGATGCTCTGCAGAGCCGTGATGATGGGCTCGTACTTCCGGTTGGCACTGGTGGACCTCTGGGGATGTTAAAAAATACCGTTTCATACTGATTTGAGGTCTGTGCTGTAGTAGCAGTTTGATTTCGATGCCGTCAACAATATGATTACCTCGTAGAAGAAGCCAAGGACAGCCACTCCCTGCGGGTCTGACAGCGCTGTTGTCAGATCAGTGTAATGCTGCTTCATGTGAACGATGTGCAGCTGTTGAGACACAATTATCAAGTTTATCAGATCTCTTGCTCTAACAATAGACTTGGTTACCTCAGGTATCAGCTCAAGTTTGTGAGTTCATGTGACTTTAATGGACAATAACCTCAAATCTTCTAACGGTGAAAAGCCAACAATTAACTGGAAGTCTGGAAGTCACTATTTGCTAACTGCCATGTTACGTCCACGCACAAGGCACCCAGCAGCAAACACAGCAAATACCTGCCAAACCTGTCGCAATTCATGACTGTTGACTCTTGGCATCCCTCATACAAAGTGACCAGGGATCCAATTGTTCTTCTCCCCTCGCAGCCCAAACTGCTACGTATTAGTCGTCTGCTCATTGTGCACAGAATCAGGTCACCAAACACTCAAGTCTCTTCTGCACTCATGTCGCACTGAGCTGGATGGAGACTGGGAACATGTGCAGTTAGCTGTTAGCAGCACGAGAGGTGGTCCAGAAAAGCGCAGGGTTTAGCCCAAATGATCTAGTGTTTGTTGTCTGTGTTTAAGGATGGTTGGACAGAGTCAGATCCCCTCATCAACCTTATTGATTACGTGAATGGGTTTAGGAATCAACTTTCTTGTGTTGAGGATGCAGCGAAGGACGTTTTGGCTGTATCACAAGCTAAAATGAAGAAGAGGTATGATCTCCAAGCAGAAATGCGTGAGTTTAGTGCAAGTGATCAAATTTTGATCTTTGTCCATTGGTGAGTTTTCTGATACGTTTGCGGTGGTCAAATGCATCTCAGACAGCCGTGACCGCAGGAAGCCTATTGTTTCATGCGGACTTGCAGCCCTTTAATGCTCACTCTTCAAGTTTGGTTTATGTTTGTCTTTTATGTTTACTTTAAAGTGATTAAATCAGCATGACAAACCCATCAAACCCGAAAATAGTTTGTAACAAAGGCTATATTTACTACCATTTGCTAAAACCTCAGTGTGCAGGGGACTATTGTGGGAAAAAACAGCAATGTATTTGTGCCCTTTATTTTTAAAGATTGATGTCTTGAGTGGAAATAAATGGGCTTGAGGCTGAGAGCCAGACACTGTAGAGAGGTTACTCACATTGTATACAGAGTGTACGGTAGTATTTACTTATAGGCAGGTTGTTCCTATGAATAAAACGTTTTCAAATATATATTACCTTTTAGAGCTTCAGTTCAGAACTTGACTGAAGCCAGGATGTGTGTGTGCGTATCACGGTACCTCCATAGGATACTGCTCCCCATCGATGGTGTGTTCGGAGCCGGGCCCTCCCTTGTTGCCCCAGTGCAGGTGGAACTGCACGGCCTTGTAGCCGCCTGGTAAGCCCCCATCCGAGATGGTGCTCAGGTTCGGAATTTCGACCTGAACTGTAGTAGGCACGCATCGTGCATAGAGACGTCACACAACTAGCTCCACAGCACTGACGGCTATCTGATGGAAAACAGGAAGGTATGCTCACCTGAGTGGCCGTTGTTCTTGATTGTGCTTCTGAAGACGTGCTGGTAGTTGTAGAAGTGGAAGGGAGTCAGCCGCTCGTCTTTTAGAGCCTTTCTGGTGACCACGTTGATGGGCGACTGGCTTCTTCCTTTGCAGTCGCTGTGGGCGCGGTTCCAGTCGGCTGGCGCTGAAATAAGCAAAAGACCGACCGGAGTTAAACAAGTTGGCACATAACTTGTTTTTGAAAAGTGCCAGATAAATAAAAAGATCAAATGATTACACTTTTAGTAGTTAATGAGGCTTACCATTGCACTTATGATCACAGGAAAACTGGGATTGATAACACCAATCTGAAGGAAAAATAATATTTATTGTTAACAAACGCGTAGCTCAACATTTAATGTCAAAAATAACTAACAAAACCATCACAACACCTCGACCTACTGTGAGGCCAGTGTTGTGTTTTGTTGAGTGGAGTGTTTCTTCTTATAAGAAACACTGACAACGTTAAGCTGGATCATTTGTGTCCTTTTATTTGTTTTACAAATATGTCCTTTTATTATTAATCACTATTCCTCCCTTATTGAAAACAGTGAATTGTTCTCCAATGTACGGGAACAGTTATTCCTGGCGATACAGAAAGCCCTGATGCACCGGAATCGTCTTCCTATTCACAAAAAGTTGCTGTTTGATCTTTATCTTTCCGAGCTATCAAAACAAACACGGAACTAATCTTTTACATCAGTGAGGTCCCACATGTTTTTCTAAGGGTTTATTAATATTTAACAATTGGTTTGGATGTTTCCATCTCGTGAAGACAAATATCTGCAGCTATCTCACGAATCAAATATTTATGAGAAACACACATGGCATTGAAAAGATGCAGGAATGGTCTCCTGCTTGTTATTGGACCGGTGACTCCTCACGGTGTTGTTTGTGAAGGAAGTGTGTGGTTTCTTTGCCATGTTGGTAAGCCATTACTTCCTGCTCTGCCACGATAATGGGAACTAGAAATAAGTGTGTTTTTATTTATTATTTTCGCAGGTGTATCCGCTGGCGCCATCATTGGCTATACCGGTTGCAGTAAATATACTGACTACATTGTTGTAGGTCAGTGACATTACAGCATGGGGGGGGGGGGAGCTGTGAAAATGTGTCACTCGCTGTACTTGGAAATCTGCATTGAGGCACCACTGCTTGCACATGTTTCATGTGTAAGCAGCGGTGGAAGGTACGTTTACACAACTTTAGTACGGTACCGAAGTACATTTGGGTGTACGTTAGTATTTACTTACTCAATTGCATTTATTTGCCAGACATAAGTACCTATATATATGAGTTATTTCATACAAAACATATATGAGTTGATAGTAAAATTAAGTTCCAACTTCACCAACTACAGCTAGATGAAAAGAGATGGTACTGATGGTATAACATTAACAAACCTCTAATACTCTGATACTAACCTCTGATACTTTAATACATTTGGTACTGTAGTAATATTTTCCATACATGAATATCTCTCCTCTACTATACTATACTATACACTATACCATAGACTACAGTATTAAGGAACTAATTTCTAGTGAACGATTAGTTAATACGAGTCACTTCTAATCTAATTTAATAAAGCGGCAGAGGATTGAGAAATGACTGAGGGGCCAATGAATCATCCTATTGGGGAAATATCGCAGAAAATGATGAGTTACTAGCAAACAGACTGCGAAATGGTAAATATTATTGAATAATTATTTTGTGAATACAAACTCTGGCCCTGCTGCTCGGCAGCTCAGAACCTGTGGCAAAAAACACTTACTTACTAATGAATTACTTACTTAATGAATTGTTAATTAAAGGCAAGTTAGCCCGCACTTTGTGTTTCCCTTTCACTTTGTATCAGAGTATTTTTTACAATGTGGTGTTGTTCGTTTTACTTAAGGAAGCGATCGGAACACTTCACTTTCTTTCCATCGCTCATCCAGACTTTTGGCTTGGCTGAGACTTTTATCTCAGCCAATCAGATTACTGTCCGCCAAATTCTTGACCAATGGGTGCTTGGTTTTGATGTCTCGTGCTCGCAGAGAACTACACGGCATTTAATGAATCATGAAACTATTGTCATGAGAGCAAATTGAGGAAACAGTCGAGAAGAAAACAAAAGACGAAGAAAGGAAAACAAATGGGTTACATTGACCGCAGTGGAAACGTCACGTGACTGCGCGCCGCGTAGACGGAGCCAGACATGAGATCTGCGCCGTGGAAGCTGCGTTTCATGCGAGAAGAAGGCGTCATCTGGAGAGACGTCATTTTTTGTTGCGTTTTCTATGAATTACAAAACATAGCCTCTTCCATTCAGCCTTTCAGCTGTGTCTTTTCATCACAACGTGGACGTTATTTACCGACTATGCAGAGCGACGCGCAGCACCGAGACTATTATCGGGGTACACTGCAGTGCAGTGCAGTGCACGTGCACTGAATGAGCACCAAGATGGCAGAAATGAAGTGTACCCCGATAAGAGTCTCGGGTTTTGGGAATTGGGAGCATTGGTGGTGCGCAGCTTGACGCATCTCTCTGCGGCAGAGAGAGAGAGAGAGAGAGAGAGAGAGAGACACACACAGACACACAGACAGACAGACACAGAGGTGTCCATACCAAAGCGGCACTAAGGGACGCTCAGCTCGTTTCAATCTTCCAGCTTTTCATTATTTATTTTTGTTATGAATGCGTTATCTGCAGGTTTGGGACGGGCAGGTGTGTATGTGGAGAGCGTCATGCTTTTGCTGAAGAGCGAGCCTCTCATACATGTGGGCATACTTTGCTTTTCCTCTGAATCTATTTTTAGATTTAGATCAAATTCTTGGGATTCTGTAATAGATCAGTTTTCTCATGAAAAATAGTAGGCTGACTGATTGATAAGCTTCATTCACATTATTGGTTAACATAATTAAGTCCCTTATATAGAATCAATTGTATTCATCCTTAGATTACACAAGTGACAGATTTGGATCAGAAATATAAGAAATACACATTAAAAAACAGGGTTAAAACCCGGAGAAACATTTTCTCTCCTAGCAATGTTACCTGACTTTAATTTAAAATGTAAGCAAACCTCTGGTTGTAGGACATCATGTCCATGAAAAGAAAGCACATACCTCCTGCTTCTGTGCAAGTTGTCCAAAATGATGCCAGGAGAACGGGCAGGATCAGCTGCTGCATTTTGGAGCTGGCTCAGTGGAGAGAAGGCAACACACAAGGACGTTTTGCAGCGTGATCGCATTTTTGCAGGGGGGTCTAATACTTATCTATCTAAGAAACTGTGGCCCCTCCCCCTTTTGGGCATTGTCTCTAATAAAGCTCCCCACTGATAAGAGCTCCAATGAGGGGGATGAATTGGCTGCTGGTGTGAGGAAGGCAAATCTAATCAAATTATCAAATTATTACAAGGCGTCAACATCCTGTGACTGGTGGCAGGTAAGCCACTTAGGGGACTGATGGAGTTAATGATCAATACGGGTGCAGCTCATTTCTCCACAGGTAACTAAAGATTAACTGTAAGGAAATAGATCAACATTATTATTATTGTCTTACTTCCCTGTTGTCCTTTACAGGTTAGAACCCTTGTATTTAACACTGTAAGCAAAATGTATATATATCAGCCTGTTACGAATCTTACTTTGATGTTTAAAATAGCAACGCTTGTTAAGGTATAAGCAACTAAATGTAGGCAGGCAAGTGTTTTTTGGATAAATATAAATATACAATGTTACTTGTGGTAAAGGGGCTGATAATGAATCTGATATTATTCATCATGATAAAGTAACTTGTATCTATGTAAGTCAAAAGTAAACTATTTCCTCTCAATGGCAGTGGGGCAGAAGTGTGAAAAGTAGTCAACTAATTCAACACATACACAGACTAATATTGTGTATTTTCCAATTGACACCATACAGAAAACTTACGGTCCAGGCAATACTTTAACACATGTCATCGTCTCTCAGTAACGTTTCCTACAAAAAACTGTACCAATAACTGAGTAGAAACCTACTCAGTCAGCTTGAAGGAAAACTACAACAACTTGGAAAAGAACACTTAGTTACGCCAGTGTTTTTTAAAAGAAATGATAAACGGATAACGATAGAACCTAATAAAAAAATATAATTAACAGTGTTTACAAAGGAGGCTCCAAACCAATGATTTAAAATGTAGCAACGGGAAACTATGTATAAAACAGCATTTTATTAAAGAAGAAAGTGCAAAGTGCAAAACATCGCCTTTTATGTTGGGGCGGTCCCGAGATGCAAATATTCTGGGAACATATTTGTAACCTGCTATTACCAGAAGTAAAACAGGAAATGACGGACTTCTTGAAAATGCTGCAGAAGCAGCAACAATAGCAATCACCTGTAAATGGCTACAAGCTGACACGCCTTCTGTAGAAAACTGGACGGAACTCCACAATTTGGAAAGATTGACTCTCCTTCTTAAGGGGATGTGCACACTCAGCGAAGTGGGAAAGGTGGATCCAATATGGCAGAACAAGAGATTCCGCGGATGACCTGCTCTATCTCGTCGCCTGGCTTTTGTTTTCAAATCGTTATTTCCCTTGTAACGAGTTACTTTTATTGTAGAGTAATTCAGTTACTTACTCAGTTACTTTTTGAAACAAGTAGTGAGTAACTATAACTAATTACTTTTTTAAAGTAACGTTCCCAACACTGTTCGCTTGTATGATTTACTGAATGTGGGGGTCTTCTTAAAGTCCAACAACAAAGCACAGCTCTGTACTACCAGTAATAGAACAGCTCCATCTGGTGGACAAATTGAGGGAGTGCTTGGATGTTTTTTTCTTATTAGTTTCCCGGTACTGGAAGTTTTCTTTCCCTTTTCGACCTTACTTACGTTACAATTTACACTGCATGAAGCATCATAATCTGTCCGCTGATCGAGGTGGAATTTACTTTAACTGCCTGCTATACTTTTAGATAATTTATTTACGGACAGGGAGAGAGCAGGGGGGTGTCCAAGAATGTCATTCCATTGATGACTTACATTACCATGTAAAATAAAATAATCCTTAAAATAATTAAAATCTTTATAGTAGACTTTGTCAAAAAGCTAGTGATAGTTGAATGTTCTAAGAAGGTAAAAATACATCAAAAAGAAATAGAATCATTCAACAGTAATCTCTAAAAAGTACTGTATTTAAACAGAAATCATGTAGGCCTGTCTAATTTCCACATACTAATGTGTTTCTTAAACATGTTTAAGAAACACATTAGTATGTGGAAACGGAGCGTTGTATTGGAGGCACCAGGCGATCATCCCCCAATCCAACCCCACCCAACATCTCCAACAAAAGCGCTAGCTTTTGTTCCAGGGATTTTAACATCTAGTCCTGGAAAGCATATTAAAGTCATATGTCAAAGTAAAAAAGTCATAGAATAGTAAAAAAATCAGTTTATTGTACTTTAAATAAGTATAGTGTAACCAAAAAGGTAATTGAAAGTAGTTGTATAATATTTTGAAGAGAGAAGAAAGTTATTGTAGAGGACTTCAAAGATAAATCATGAAAAATATGAATGTTATAAAAAGTATTTAGTATAGATTTTGGAACAGTTTTAAGTTAGTTTCTTTATTTACATGATTTTGAAAAAACTATTCCAAAACTTGAATAAAGGCTTATTATATTGTGAGGAAGTCGTAACATATGTGTGTAAAAAATTCATAGTGTAAGATGTCGTGAAATATTCCATATATCAGGACTGCTTTTAACAATCTGGATGAGCTCACAGAGGCTGTAACTTCTCACGTTGGCTTCTGTGATGACAGCTGTGTACCATCAGGCACCACAGGGAGTTTTAACAACGACAAACCCTGGTGCACAGCGGAACTACGACTGCAGAAGGATCAGGCATTTAGGAGTGGGGACAAAGACTTTTACACAGAGTCAAAATACAAATTTAGCAAGGCGGTGAGAGATGCTAAACGACTGTACTCTGAGAAACTACAACAGTTCTCAGCAAATGACTCTGCTGTGGTTTGGAGAGGCTTTAAACACCTCACAAACAAAAAGCCCCCCCCCTCCCAACAAAAACACTCCATGAATGACCTCCGCCTGGCCGACATGCTGAACAAGTTCTATTGCAGATTTGAAAGACAATGCCCTGAATCCATCCCCCCTACCACCCCTCCAGCCCATAAGGGGTTCACACCTCTGTATCACCCTCCCCGCCCCCCTCACCTGCAACGACCCTCTCTATTCTGGAGAGAGACATTAATCAGCCCTTTAAAAGGCAAAACCCTTGTAAAGCAGTCGGCCCGGACTTCGCCTCCCCCCGCACCCTGAGGCAGTGTGCTGACCACCTTTCTCCGGTGCTCACTTCCATCTTCAAAACCTCCCTGAAGACATGCCACGTTCCAGCCTGCTTCAAAGCCTCCACCATCATCCCTGTTCCCAAGAAGCCCCGGATCACAGAACTCAATGACTACAGGCCCGTCGCCCTGACCTCTGGAGTCATGAAGTCTTTTGAACGGCTTGTCCTGTCTCACCTGAAGACCCTCATCGACCCCCACCTGGACCCCCTGCAGTTTTCCTACAGAGCCAACCGGTCTGCAGACGATGCTGACAACATTACAATACATTACATGTCATTTAGCTGACACTTTTATCAAAAGCGACTTTTAGTTTACCCATGGCTTATACATTTTGCCCTGGGAGCAATTAGGGGTTAGGTATCTTGCTCAAGGCACCGGTTCTCCCCAAGGCTGCGTTCTTTCCCCTCTGCTCTTCTCCCGGTACACCAACAGCTGCCCCTCCAGCCACCAGTCCGTCAAGCTCCTGAAGTTTGCGGATGACACCACCCTCATTGGACTGATCTCTGGTGGGGACGAGTCCGTCTGCAGGTGGGAGTCTGACCATCTGGTAACGCGGTGCAGCCAGAACAACCTGGAGCTCAACGCTCTGAAGACAGTGGCGATGGTTGTGGATTTCAGGAGGAACGCAGTCCCACCTTGCCCCATCACCGCTGTGGAGTCCTTCCATTTCCATTTATCACTTCCTGTTTGCTGGTGCACTTTAGACTTTTTCTTCTTTTTTTTAACTAACCCCTAGCCTTAGTCTACTAACCCATAGTATTGTATTTTATTATATTCTTTGCACTATGTTGTCTTATTGTCCATTGTCGTCTTGTTATGCACCAAGTCTTATATGTCTGACATACTTTGGCAAAAAACGTTTTCTGATTCAGATTCATATTAGAGAAAACCCCCCACAAATCAGCAAAAACTTCAACGCCCGCGTGACATTGTCCAAATGGAATTTAGTTAAGTACAATGTTTAGCATTTGACTTTTAATTTAAAGTTTGCATTTAGATTCCTTTCACACCATAGGAACTTTATTGTTGTTCAATATTAATCTATATCTTTGATTTTTTTAAGGGTATTTACAGTGCGTCTTGGCAGGTTTTGGTTTTTCAGCCGGATTTCCTGGCAATTGCATTTTGGTCTCATTGACTTTGCACACCGGATGCCTAAAACCTTTGAAAACCGTTCCCAGGGCACTGAATAAAAAAAATAAGAAAGAAACAGATCCACGATATAATCTTTTATTTTGACCCATGGGATTTGACTTTTACAGTGCATTTCTTAACATTATTCAGTAAGTGAAGTTTTAGCCACCACCGAGGATCAGATTAATCTGTACGTTACATTCCGTTACGTTCCTCTTAAAGAATTGGACTTCATGAACACTGTGTGAAAATATTCCAAATATTAAACATTGGATAACCTCACAGGTTAACTAACTTAGTGACATCCATCATTCATTGCACCGGGAAGCCTCAATATCCTCTGAACCACCTGTTAATCTTTAGTTGTCTCAATTAAGCTGCTAACTATCTGTACCTTAGAACAAACAGAGGTGGCCAATTAGAAACCGGCTGCCATCCAGAGGGGGGGAAAAAAAAAGTCTTTAAAATTAGACAGAACTTAATATGGCACTATTGGGAAAAGAACAGGAGACACAAACACATCCTATTAAAAGCCGACTGTGGCCAAACTCCCCTCAACGGAACAGGAAACTCAAAGCACTTTGTTCAGCCTTTCCCCAAGCAGTCATGACTGCAAGGTCACGGTCTGAGAAGGAGTCATCAGTCAGATGGACATTAAGCTTCATGTGGACGCTCATTCATTCGCACATCGATCACCGAAAAAAAAAGAAAACTTCCCTCCGTGACATCACAGAATACCCAACGTATCCTCCTATGTATATTCACACTTCAGAAGTAGAAATTATAGAAATCTGCTCGTCACACACACATACACATACACACACCTCAGAGTGCCGCATGCCACGCCGTGTCTGTACCGGAGAAAAGCATTGATAAAAGACAGAACCACGTTGACTGTGCATATACATCATTTTGAAAACACGTTGCAGCAATGAACACGTACGGCCCACCAAACGCACATTAACTCCATCCAGTTATCCGTTACATATTACATTCAGGCCCCAAGACAACGATGCAGTGACGAAGTAAACAGCAGATTTCTCCCTTTTGCCCAAGTTTGGTCTCAAAGTCCCTCACAACAGCTAGTAGTGCACAAAATAAGAATACAAAATTAGACTTTTAAATACTGTAGCAGCAATTTTTTTCTTTTAGTTGAAAGCCTCCAGTAGTATGGGTCAAAGGCTTTGGAGTCCCCGACACGTGAAAGGGTGGTAGATTGTCCTCTGAAGTAGGAGACGGTGTCTATAAGGAGGGTGCAGATGTTTGGTGCTAAAGGTGCGTGACTCTAATAGGGATCCGGGGGGTGGGGGGGGAGGTGTGTCTACGACAGGGCGCTGCTAGAGGACGGAGCTGTGTGGAGAACACTCGACGCCTCAGTGCTTCAACCTGGAGAGGTCTTTCTTTGCAGGGCCCCTCCTCCTCTCCCCCATGCTGACACACCTCCGTCTCACACCTTTCCTCATCTCCATCCCTCAGACAGTCTCACAGAGCATCTCCGCTCCCAGACCGACCCTCCCAAAGAGTAACAATTCTCGCCGCTCAACCCCCCCTCCGCAGCCAAAACCACAGTAGGTTGGGGTTAAAACGGGAGGGGTGGAGGGTGCTCAACGAATCGGTCCATAAAGGAGCACGACAGAGCCAAGGCGGGGCCACGCTACACAACAGTTCTCTCAGCTGGAGGCTGTGGCGATGGCCTTCTTGAGCTGCTGGCTGCGGATGTCTCGGGTTCGGGCCTCCAGCAGCAGGTCGTGGCAGCTGTTGCAGACCAACACGGCGTCATACAGCTGCTGGTCCGGGATGGGCAGCTTCAGGTGACAACAGTCTTTACAGAACACGTTGCCACAGTTCCTGGAGATGAAGACCCCCAAAGCAAGTTAGTATACTTTGGCACATTAAAAACAGTAATTCTGTGTTTTTAAAATCAGCATTCAGTCCCAGTAGCAGAACTGAATGGAGTCTGACCGGACCATCTGTGCACATACGGCTACACATTGCATTAGCTACTGATACAGTAGGCTGCTTCATGAGAAGCACAGTGTGAATAACAGTGTGAATTCTTGATTTGTGGCTAAAGACCTGTTCTGTCAAGTCACACAAGTATTATCAGTTAATCCTCGAGTCCAGGTTGATATTAAGGCCTCAAATCATCCAATCAATCCTGGAACTGCTTAAGGTGTGATGTACAGATGAACAACCCAAAAACACTATGCAAGTATTCAAAAGTCACACAAACAAAGTGAAATAGTGACAGATGAACAAGATAAACAAAATAATGAACAAGATAAACTTAGCAAAGTTGATCAACATAGATGATTCAATGAAAAAAAAAAAAAAAAAAACTAAAACGTTTTGAGTTATTGAGTCATTTTGGTCTACTACGTATTGATCATTATGTCACAGTATGTACACATACACGCATATATCCATCTTTTTTTCAACCTAATACGATATTTTAATATAGTTTGTATATGTAGGTGAACCAGAGTGAACCCCCACCTGCAGTGATGACGTCTCTTGGCTATCCAGAACTCACAGTCACAGTTGAAACAGTGGGAGGCCATGTGGTCAGGCACCCACCTTGTGACCTGCGCACACACACACACACACACACACACCTATAAGAACGGAGGCGTACAGGTAAAGGAGTGAAGGAGGGTGTGGAAGACTGAGATAGAAATGATGGAGGCTGACCTCTGTGTCTTTGCGATCCACTCGATCCCAGCTGCCCTCAGACAGGCGGTCCTCACTGTGGGTCGACAAAGAATCCTCCTCGTAGCTGTTGTCAGACTCTCTTAAACAGGTCTGAAAACAATGTCAGAGGGCGCAAATGAGAGACGAACAAAGAACTCTACAAACGCTGCTCGCAGAAAAGACTAGACTGAAACAAATGACTCACGATGTCATCCTCGTAGTCGACGTCGGGCTCCGAGGGAGGGGTGCTGTACTGTTTACTCTCCAGCCTCATCTGCAGCTGGCGCACCTGCTGCCTCAGCACCTCCACCTCCTGCTTGTAGCCTGCCTCGATCTGCCGTAGTCTCTGCTGCACGGCGTCCATGGGCACGGGAAGCCCGTCATCATCGAGGTAGGCGGGGGCCTGGGGTGGGGGAGGGGAACTGGAGCCAAAGAGCGAGGAGTAGGACGCAGGCAGGAGCGGATGCCCCGCCACGGAGGAGCCGTTGAGAGCGGCGACCGGAGCGCAGAGGGCGTTGTAGCCTGCGCTCCTGGCGGCCGACTGCAGAGCCTGCAGGGGGTTGCTAGGGTAACAGAGGGCGTCCCTGCGGCAGACCTGGGCGCCGTTAGCCAGGGCGACGCCCTGGGAGCGCAGGAGCTTGCTGGCAAGCCGGCGGCTCTGGTAGGCGTTTTGCCGCCAGGCACGGCTGACGCCATAGTGACTGGCACTGGTGCAGGCCGACTGCACCAGACCCTGCACGCTCTCCCAGTGGGAGCCCAGCAGGGACAGGTCGGTGAAGTGGCTGTGGGACAGGTGACGGGGGGCCGCCTGGTTACTGTCGAAGGGAGCTACTGCAACAGTTAACACAGGCTCTTTTCTTTTCACCCCATCTGGCCTGGTTCCCCCTTTCTCCTTGTGGGAATGCAACTGTGGCTGCAACTCAGGCTGCTCTTCATCGTACGGATGACTCTCGGTGAGGTCCTGGCTTACTGTGGGAGGTGGAGTGGGGAGAAGGTCTCCCCCTCCTTTGGAGTCCTTCATGGGCGGGAGGGCCAGTTGCGGTTTCAAAGCCAGCAGGTGTGTGGATTCTGGGGAACCGTCTGCTTGCCCCTCGGCGTGGCTGCTCAGCAGCGGCGTGGGGGCTGTGGCTGCAGGCTCAGTGCCCTTGCAGGGGAGAGGTAAGCAGGGCTCTGATCTATGAGTGGGTGAGGCGGTGCAGTCGCCAGTCCTACAGGGGCTCTCGGCTTCCGGCGATGGTGGTGGAGGGTTGGTTAGCTGAGGCCAAGCCTGTTGAAGGACGGGAGTGGGGGAGGGAGTGTGAGCAAGTGCAACATCTTTACTGAGAAGGACCGGGGAGAGGGGCAGAGAGGGAAGGGGCTGCGTGGTGAGACAGGGCTCCTCCATTGTGTCCTCACAGCTCTCTGCACCCAGGACACCCTTTGGGATCTTGGCAGGACTCTCTAGCAGAGATTCCCCCTCATTTCTGTCCCGGGTGGCGTGAGGTTTGACCTCCTCAGACAGGTCGGCGGAGGTTTCTTTAACTGTTGGGGGGGACTCTGGGGCAGAGCGGCCCTCCTGGCAGTGCTTGTTGAGATTTGGATCGCTGGAGGTGCGTGTCAGAGCCACCCCGTTCTCAAAAGCTGATAGCAGGTTGTCCATGGAGCGGGTCTTGGGAAGTCTGCATGAAAGAAATGACATGAAAGGTTTCTTTTTTTTCCCTCAACAGGTACAGCGATTTTCTGTTTTGGAATGTAGAGGGCCGCCTGGCTCTCTGTAACATGAGGGGTAATGAAATGGATTTCTGTAAGGCCAGTGAGTACAGATACCGTGTAACCCATAGGTCTTAGACTCAAGGCCCGTGAGCCAAATCCACCGCATTACTTTGCTAATGTGAGAATTACAAAAATTGCATTTCTATAAAAAATAGCTGCTATTCCTAATCAGTCCACTGGGGGTCACCCTCTGTGAGTGAGCACATGAGTTAGACCAGGGGGAGCAGGTCGATGGCCAAAGCAGTGCCATTAGATCGTCTGCCATTGGAGAAGAAAAATCCTGTCAGGTCACCATGCATGCTCGGTCAACCGCGGGAGCTAACAGAAAACTTTCCTCGGGGCCAATTAGTGCTCATTGCTTACTAAAGGACGGGACGACGGGGGTAGATCGCCACAACTTGGTAGATTAAAAAGTAGCTTGCGAGTAGTGTGGGCACCCTGGGTTAGACCTTTTTAATCACGGCGTCACTCCAGACAGGTTGACAGTTCCCTCCCCCCGTCAGCCGGACCATCGCCTATGATTTTGCTGAGTTTGACCCCCCCTAGTGTAACCAATCAGATTTGCATTGAACCAACCCACCTGTCCAGGGAGCGGGAGCCGAGTTCATCCCCGCTGACAATCGGGGGGAAGTAGAGCTCCATGCAATCGTCCACAGCGGTACAGGGGGACGAGGTGGGCAGGTACACAGCTGTCCACAGCTGTAACGCCCGCGTGTGGCACACTGGCTGCAGAACCTGCCATACAAAATTATATATATATATTTCAGAAAATCCTCTGGCTAAAAGTAGCCTACAAACAGTTGTTTCTGTATTTAATGTTTGACTCACATGAGTCACATGATTAATTAGTATGTAGTATAATAACAGTGTAAGGAAACTGTCGGCAGGTACCATATCATGACTGGGGATGTAGAGGAAGTTTTGGAAGTTCTTGTTTCCGTTGCGAAGCAGGGACCACACAGAGCAGGTGCGTTTGTAGATGTTCCTCATCTCTCTCTCACGAGCATTGTTACACAGGAAGGTCCCGTAAAGACACGAGTATGTGTGCTGCACCAACTTGACCTGGACACACGTGGAGGACACGTGAAGCATTAAGGTCAGACCTTTCACAATGCTAATGATTCATTATGGCTTGCACAAAATTAAGATGTACAAAGTCAACATTAGAAAAGAAGCACCCACCAGAAAGGCCTCGTTGAACTCAAAGAGGCAGGGGAACTGTTTCAGCAACTGGTGAATACAGTCCAGCCACTGCAGGAAGACGGGACACTGCTCGCTGACATCGTCAGCGTTCTCCTGGTGGCCACAGCGGTCCCCGAACTTATGACCATAGTCCAACCACTCAGTCTCCACAAGCACCTGGAAGCCCTGCAGACGACACAGTAGTCAGTATTTTGGTGATGATATTACAATGCAACAACAACAACAAGACTGCTGCAATCAATTATCTACAAGTATCAAGTATCTACAATCTAAAATCTATCCGCATGGAATGCCAAGATTCTAACCTCTAATGTCCTGTAGTAGGGGTCAAGCAGGATCTTGGCGAGGGCTACAATCTGGGGTGTGCGGTCCCACCCGTCCGAACAATGCACCAGTACAGGACGGCCGTCCCTCTCCACCGCAGAACACACCAGAGTGGCGGCCTTCAGCATGACGGACAGGTGCTGCAGCCAACGGGTGCTCTCAAGTGCCGAAAGCCAGCTGGAAACACCAGAAGAGACCGATTAGATAAGTACGAATCAATATTTAGAATGTCCAACTGATCTGGAGCATAGACGCTGGATACATACACACGCTTTGCTAACCCAGAGTTAACTTCGGCTGCTGGGGAAAGAGGATACCTTTGACCTATATCTCTGAAGGCCTCCCTACACCATGACACAGTCCCATCACAATAACATCGAGTCTTAAAATAACCTGGTGGGACACTACGTTCTGAACACGCATCAAAGATAAAATACACAGAATCTGAGATGTGATAACCCAAAGATGTTAAAAGCAGGAACACATGGAAATACATTACAAACATATCCACTTTCAGTGTGTACAGACAGGCAGCTGGCCCACACAGCAGGAAGGAGACTGGATAGTGGCAGCGGTCCCATTTCTGCCTTACTGTGAGATGAAGCCATTAAAAAAGGGAGGGAGGCACAAATGCTCTGAGAAAGAAAGGTCAAACAGATCGACTTACTTCCCTGGATCCGGGATCTGACTGCAGACGGTCCTCAGAGCCTGGAAGCTGTTCCTGATGGCGTGGATGTTGGCCATTCCCATGAACATCACCTCACAGTTGGGATAGTACTCTAAATACGGACAAACAACTCTGATGAAGACCTAAACACAGCTGAGATACAGTAGCGCAATGGTGTTTTTCCTATTTATTACCTTGCTCAAAAGTTAAATTTGTGTTTTTAGCAGTGACTCACTAGTGGCAGTAATCATTTGCTCTTTGAATGTCATATGGGAAAAATTCTTAGTAGGTGTGGCACTGTGCATAGCGAAGCCACCGTTTACCATCCAGGACAGAGCAGCACTTTCCTAAGCGACGCGTATTCAAAAGCAGCAAGGACCCATTTTACTGACACTTATGAGTTTTTTGCAGATAGCTCATACTTTGGCATCTAAAGAGATGCAGTATTTAATGCTACTGCATTATATGACCGATAGGAGTTAGAAGGTGCCCTTTCCAAATGAGAAGGTGTCAAGTCTTCTGTGGATGGTGGTTCTATCTGATGGTGGTGGCCCCTGCAGTGGTCCTGTCATATACCTGGCCGGCTACGTGGAATTCTTTGAATAATTTCTGTTATATAAATTGAATGTATTCTACATCTGTGTGAGTCATTCTGTACACATGACATCCATTGCAGTCTGTCCATCCCGGGAGAGGGATCCCTCCTCACACGTTCTCCCTAAGGTTTCTTCCCTTTTTTCCCTGGAAGGGTTTTTTCATTTTTTGGGGAGTTTTTCCTGTGCCGATGTGAGGGTCTTGGGACGGAGGATGTTGCATGTGTACAGACTGTAAAGCCCTCTGAGGCAAATTTGTAATTTGCGATTTGGGGCTATACAAAATAAAATGAATTGAATTGAAAAGTAAGAGCGGGCCGAAGGCAGGTTCAGATTTGATTGACAATATATAACAACTAGAATAGGATGATACTCTGCCTCCCTTTCACTTCAAGTAAACCTTTGAATGAAAAGACTCAAGTGTGATACATTAGACTTTAGATATTTGACTATTTAGCAGTAGTTTTAAATATAGTAATAAAAGACAGGGTTTTCCTACGCAACATAATTCCTAAATCTGGCCTTGAAAACACACATTCAGGCAAAATCAATTCAACAATTGATTTTTGGTCGCACTAACAGACCTTCACATTCGCAGCCGCCACCCTTGGCTCGGTTGGCCACGGCAGCGGTATATGAGCGGGCATCCAGAATCAGCAGCTTCTGTAGCACAGTTCTTTCATCGCAGCCGGAGCCGCCTGTCAGAGAGGAGTCTGGAGACACAGGAGATGATTTTTACTTTATGTGCATGGGACTGCCGAGGAGAGATAGAAATATATAAACGTAGACAGAGGAAATCGGAGAAGAACTAGGGGCATCATTAGCAGAAATGAACCATTACTAACCTACTAAAAATCAATATTTCCACCTGATGACGCAACCACAGTGTTGCTGTTGGTTACAATCCGAAAACGTTCACATAATCAGCCCAGAGTTGAATGCAGTTTTGAAAGCTTGAGTGCTCTAAATGGTGCATGCATGAATCTGCCAGCATAAATCAAACC